>OX451215.1:86159407-86384656 GCA_949628195.1 Phasia obesa
CAATAATTTACCTCAGTCCTTACCAGTTGGATCACAAAGTTAAGGAGGTCTACATCCTTCAGTAGAAATAGCGGAAAGAGAAATACAAAAATCTGCTAAAATTCACCTACTTCAACTATACTATAAACAATTGTTATCCAACAAAATGATGGGATTTTTTATACAGCAAAAACAACATTTGTAAAAAATCTAAAAAGCATTCACTGAAGAATAATCTGTAATGAAATTTTAATATAACTAACAAATTTTTTATGTCATACAAAGTTTAAAAATTTGAACTCTAAATTTCCTACGTAATATGTATTCACGCATTCGATGACATACTTGTGTTTATGTTACAATATTACAATGCAATAAAAAAAAACCTGTTGTATTTTTTTTTACATTTTTCTATTTTTCATTTTACCTTTACTTTTAAAGGTAAAATTTTTTTTATGATTTTATTATACCCTTCACCACAGGTGGAAAGGGTATATATAAGTTTGTCATTCCGTGTGTAATTTCTACAATATTCATTTCCGACCCCATAAAGTATATATATTCTGGATCCTTATACATAGAGAAGTTGATTAAGCGATGCCCGTCTGTGTCCGTCTGTCCGTCTATCCGTCTGTCCTTTTGTCCGTCTGTCCGTGTTAGTGTGGTAATGTCATTTGCCAAGGTACCAGAAGAGATACAAAAAATTTAAGCACACCAATCTGTCAGGCATAGTTTCGAAAATTTTGGGATTGCAATTCAGCAACATCGGATCATTCCTTTGGAGGGTACGGGCCAAAAACCACGCCCACCTATATTTTTTTTACGTTTTTTTTTAATTTTTTTCGGCTTTAATGATTCTGTTTTGCCTTTTTTTGTCAAATAAATATTAGACTGCGACAGGTAGCTCGCAAGGAGTGCATACAGATCTCGGGCGATCAATAACCCCCTGCGAGGGGCGATTTTTGTTTGTTTTTAGATTGGTAGGGTTTTTCTGCTTTGATTTGTATTAGAGACCTTAATACAAAGCAATACGCATAGAGGTAGCCAATGGACCCACAGGGTACCCACTGACAAATAGGAGCAGTTAAAAGGACCCCCCATGTGTCAATATGATGAATTTTTTTTTTTTTGTAAGGATTTCTTTTTGCTTTAGTCTGACCATTTTAAGTCAATATAGATTGGAGAAAGGTCCAAAATTTAACAAAAAAATTCCAATCAAATTTTAAAAAAAAAATGTTTAAAAAAATTTTTTAATTTTTTTCAAAAATATTTACAAAAAAATTTACAAAGCATTTTCAAAAAGATATTTTACAGAATAATATTCGAAAAAAATTTTTTTTAAAAAATTTTCAAAAAAATTTTTGAATAAAATTTTACAAAAAATTTTTAAAAAAATATTTTTACAAAAAATTTTTACACGCAATTTACGAAAAATTAAAACACAAATTTCAATATTTCTTTGAAAATGAAAATCATGACTGTAACATAATATATCTGTGGTAATAAGGCATAAGTGCTTAAGTCGACTTAAGCAAAAATTTAGTTATTGGCACCTTTGAAATCTGCGTACTTAAAAGTACCCCTGTGCAAATTTTCAATTATTTAGTCAAATTTTTCAGGAAGTTATAGCAAAATAACTTTCTGCTTATCTTTTTTCAATGTCGAATCGCATTTGGAAAAAATCTTAAGAAACTAGAAGCTATTTTTCGAAATCATAAAAACTTCTTTCACAACTTATTAATAGCAACGCCTGCGTACTTTTTGTAGATATAAGATATTTTTTTAAATCATACGTTTGACTCCCATAGGTAAATTTTAAAGAAAAGTTATTTTTTTGAAAAATTTATTTTAAAGTTTAAAATTGCTCTCCTACAAAACTTAAAAATCATACTTAAGCACTTTTTCCTTATTGCCACAGATATAAGACTATGCATATGTATGTATGTGTGTATATAGAGTAACATATTTATTTAAATGCGTTTGATTTTTTTAAATGCGTTTGATTTTTAAATCTGTTTTAAAACCTAGGTGCATTAAACACATAGCCATCATCAGGATACCGACTACAAACTGTCAAAAATAAAACGATTATTTTGAAGTCAGCAAAGCTACATGGCTACACGGCCACCGTTGTGGCAAAAAGTATTGGAGGAAATATTTATAATTTTTTGAAAAAGTTATTTTATTTTATAAAAGCAAAATAAGTATTTCTACAACAACGTCAGAGTTTACGATGTAGCTGACAACACGGCGACAATTGTAGCAAACGGAATTTGTCTTCTATTTCTTTAACTCATGAATAATGATTTTTTCTCCTACGACTTTATTTAACTAAAAAGTCAACAATATGGATAATGCTGTACATGTCTGTATAAATAAAATCACCGTGGTGAAGGGTATAGAAGATTCGGCACGGCCGAATATAGCACTTTTACTTGTTTTTTGATTATGTTTAAATTTAATTTTTCTTTGCTCTTTTTTTCATTTTGACAACTATTTCGATAAAGTTCCGATAAAAATTAGAGAAGACATTGATTTCTTCGTAATTCAGAAGGTAATTCAAACTGAATTACGTACAAATGAGATAATTAACTCTCAAAAATTTTTATGATGAATTAAGTAATTCAGTTCGTAATTGGGGGTTGAATTACGAATGAGAGAGCGTATACGAATAAAGGCTGTAGTGGAAACAGGTATTAGACCTGTATAGAATATGCGAAATTAATTTTAAATTAGAGCTTAGGCCCCCATAAGTAGTTATTCTTGCACCTTACGCTACTGCGTCGAAAGTTAAATTAAGTCGGTTAAAAAATTATAAAGCGCAAGAAAAATTTATTTTCTGTTACCAGCTCATAATACAGTTTTATCATTCGATAATCGATTTTATATAGCCAGCGAATACAATAGAAACTGCTATACATGTAAAATAGAAAATAATTTTGAGTTTTAAATTATTTTATCTTTTATTTAATGTAGGTACAATTATTTGCTTTAGGTTTAATTATTTATTAATTGAATTATAGTATAAAATATTTAGGTTTGTAATTAAGTTAGAAATAAGTAAATGTAATTAATTTAAGCGAACAATGACAACTTTAAACAACTTTAAACAACTTTAACGATTTGAACAATCTGATCTTATCGACTTCACTTTAACAACTGTCCCTCACAACTTTTATATATTACTCTAACTCTTCTACTTAATAATTTCACCACAGTACAATGGAGAGTGAAATGGTCAAACTTATCTGTTTACAATCGGCCATCCTGAAATTCATCTGCCCCAGATGATAACTCATCAGCATCAGAAGACTTCCACCATTTCATATTATCTGCGCTTGTAGAGGTATAACGTGGACCATCAACATCAACAACCCGTTCGATATCATAACGATCATTACGTTTAACTTTGACAACCTTATATGGACCCAAATATACGCTAGCTAGCTTTCTACCGGATACAAACTGTGTCCTCTTTATGGCCACTAAATCACCAAGCGAATAAACGGATGATTGCTTACGATTTTTGTCATAATTATCTTTGTACTTCTTTTGAGCCTCTATGATTTGTTGTTTAACTGCATCTCTCAACTGTTGTCGTTCTTCGTTATAATTTTCAACAAGCTCTTCCTAAAGCAAATCAGTAATTTTACTGCACACATTTAGTTTCATTTTAATGCCGAACATGACCTCAAAAGGCGTACTTTTGGTAGAGCTGTGAACAGATGAATTTAGTGCTTTCTGGACTTGACCTACATGTTCCTAATCATAATAACCTTTTTTGTTCCTTTCCTATTTGTAATGTCACGCAGAGGGCCAAAAGCCCCTTTTCGCCAATTAAATAATATCTCTACAACACCAATTTAAAATTTTCAAACATTGCGTATCATTATAGCTCCCAACAACAAAAAGTAATAAAAAAATAAATTTGAAATTAAAAGGGTGTCCCCATAGGTGACGTAATTTGACCTGTGTGGGCCTTTTGATCCGTTATAGGCAAACACTTGGGAATTAGGCAGAATATCCACTACTTTGTCTGGCAATAGAATTAAAAAATGAAGGGTGTCTCAATAGTTCTTGATGTATAAGGCCAAACTTAGAACCGTTGAAATTTAGAAAGAATCTTTGTGTTTTGCTAGGTGAGTGTAGGTGTAAAAAAATAAAGGGTGTCCTTATATTTGTCGTATTTATACTTGAACCATTATAGACAGACATTTGATATTTACACAGAACGTATATTACCATGTCCGCTATAGTACGAGTATAAAGTTGGAAATTAAAGGGTGTAAATAACTTTAATGATATTTGGTCTATATAACCTTATCTTTTGAACGCTTACTGTCCACAATAAAAGCACAAAAAAAATTATAGGGTATCGTCATGGCTGGCATAATTTGACTTATGTATATGGCCTTGTCTTTTGATCTGTTAAAGATAGAAACATGATATTTACTCATGATGTCCTCATAAAAGGCGGATATTGGTGCAAATAGCTAAACTTTGGAACAGTTATAGGGACATGCTTAAAATTTGCATATTCTTTTCTACATTTCCCATTCATTTTGCGCTTTTTGTGTATCTTTTATTTTGTTAAAATACTAGTTCTTATATTTTTAGTTTAGAATTGGTGCCCATCTACCTGTTTTGAAGTCGCTTTTTTTTGCAAGAATTATTTAAAAACAATGATTAATTTCAATGCGTCACTACAAAAGTACTGTTTCCTATTTGACGTTAATTTGGTTGCCTAGTGATGTAGAATTTTAAGCTCTTTAAAGGAGTACTTTCAGTTTTCTCGGTACATACGTTTTTTTTCTTAATTAAGCCGCAAAAAAGGTCATTCGGCCTCTTTGTGCGTCATATTGATTATCAAATAGACATAGTGTTTGCACTAATATGTACTTCACAGGATTTTCAATTCTTAAAAGATTTACTTCAGGAGTATAATTAAATAGGACGAGGTAAATCCATTAGGATATTTTAATAGGCTTTTCACTTGCCAAATAAAGTTTATGTATATGGCAAATTCCACTAAAATTGCAACAAAAATTTAGTATATGAACACTCACACACGCACTTGCACATATAATACGGCAGAAATAATATTCTACCCATCCATAAGTAAGTAGTCTGTTCAAATGATTTTTGTCAATAGTAAAGTCTAAAAAATTTAATGCTATTTAAACTGCACATATTTTGCCTTGAGGTCTATTTGTAGATTATGTTCAGAAAAAAAGCTAATGGTGAAGTGATGCTCCATGTGACAAGATTTCAAAACACAAAAAGTTAATAAAATAAAACGCCCTTTTCCAATTCACTGGAAATTAAAAAAAGAAACGTAAATAGAAAAGAACGAATAGAATATTTGATGTCAAACAAAAAAACTCAACTCTTAACGCATGAAGGCTGTGATTGTTGGTAGTTAATGCCACACTTGGCATATAATGACACTCTAGAGCTCGTTATTCGCCATATCAGTCACTCTTCACTTGACATTTTTGACTCGGTTGCATGAAGGAAGACATACATTTATTTTCACTAACTCGTACAGATTTACATGCAGTGAAGTATTTAGTAGATACTCGTGCACAGGGCTCGATGCAGTTAAACTTCATCAGCAACGTTCTCATCGTTCTCAACAATTTTAATTATGATGCTTATAATGATAATTATAAGTATATTGCTGGTGGTGGTGTTGCTGCTGTTTATAATGTTATAACTTATTTTTGGAATAACTTAATGATTCTAGTGCCCTTCGGTATACGAGATGAGAGTGTTTTCCTTATAATTTTTTCTTCTTGTTTTGTCATGATTTTTGTATGAAACTAATAATGATGTACGAGTTCTTGTTGCAATGGTAGCACTAATATTATTGAAGATAATTAGGTGGGTGATATTAGAAGTTAATGAACTTTTAAGGAATCGAATTTCTTCTTTCGAATTTCGAAAACTTATATAATATAGTGTTAATCATGCAGGTTGTAGGTTTTAGAACTCATAATACTTCACTACGTCTAGTCCAAGCACTTAACACACATACCTCTTTACAACCACAGCTTCTAGCAATTGTATTTAAAGAAAATATTTAAAGTAAGAAAAATATAATGATCTTTATATTAAGCAGAGAAACAAAATAAAAAGCAAACAAATATTCTTGTATAAATACGATTATTTTAAAACAGAAACAACAACAACAATAAAAAAAACTCGCCACATGTGTGTTTTAGTAATGTGGTGGATGAAGGAAAACATTTTGTTGAGTGCTGCAAGGTTTTGCTACATACATACGCCGCACTAAGTTGCGGTGATGCGGATGCTGTTGTGTTGCTGGGTGTTATAGCACGTGATGCAAAATGAAAGTGTCAAACTCTTAACACTTGCACAAATATGTATGCATAAGTACATACCTACAAACATATGTGTGTTGGGTACTTTAAGTATTATAAACACCAGCCATCTGAGCCTATTTGTACATTTTTTAGTTTTACATTTCAAAGTGTATTTTTTTGTAATTCCTGTTGGCTTGTTTAACGAAACATTAGTACGAGTAAAAATATGTTTACCCTCTGGTTGTTTTAGCTCGCATTTGTAGCATTTTAATTATTTCATGCTGCAGTAATTAGCTTGTATTAATGATGACATTAAGAAGAATTTTTGAGAAAAAATATTTCTTTCCTAAGTGTTAAAGGTTCTGTTTTTAAATATAAATCCAATAACTTTGTTATGATGTTTGTACAATTTTATAAATATGTATATGACCCAATATTAAAGATTTGTGTCCTTATACACCTTATGATAAAACTATTTTATTGAAATTTTTCCTTAAAGTACACTTCAAGTAGACTTTATTTCTTTTGCATAAGGTTAAGGTTAAAGTATAAGTAAAACACGCAAAGCCCATTGAACCTTTTAAAACCTTAATAACTTTTACAGCGAAATTCAAAGTGCATATTTTCGAAGAAATTAACAATCGACAGGAAAACTTGTAAGAAAAATATTAAGTTTTTTTTTTAATTTTCTTGAATTAATTCTGTACAAATTTTCAAGACGATTGTGGATGTAACTGGAACTAAGTTTTCATTAAAGGGTGATCGACTCAATTTTTCTGTTTCGTTTTAAGCAAGACGATGGATATGTCAAGAAAGTAAAGATCTGTATTTACTTTAAACAATTTATTTGAGTTTTATTTTTAATAAATTTTAATATTCGGTCCTATTCCCGTTCTCGTTTAATTTTAATAGTAATTTCTATGTCGTCGTTTCGTTCCTAAGTTCATATTCTTGAAATATATTGAAACGATAAAGAAACGTTATCGAAAACAAAAAAAAAAATCAGTCAAGTGCGAGTCAGACTCACACACTTAGGGTTCCGTACAAGTTGTTATTTTTTTCACATCTTATGGGGCACCCTTTATTTTTTAATTATTTTTATAGTAGAGCATATTACTAAATATCCTGTGTAAATATCAAGTTTCTGCCTATAACGTTCAGAAGAGAATATAAAATTTCTTAAATTAGCGACATCTAGGGAACACGCTTTTATTTTTATTAAATTTATTTTCATTTCTTTTTGTTACAGTAGTGTAATAAAATTTAATATGTGTACATTTTAAGTGTCACCCTATTACTGTCTGAATATAAGGACTTTCTATGAATATATCAAGAGTCTACCTACTGCGATTCAAAATATAAGGATATAAACGTGGAAAAACATTTCACTGTCGGAACACCCTTTTATTTTTTAGTTATTAGTATAGCGGCTGTGACAATATATCTTCTGTACAAATTTCAAGAGTCTACCTATCCCCTTTAATTTCTGCTATAGTTATAGAGGCTAATTTCAAGAATATATTTATTATGGTTAAAAAATAACTATGCCATATTTATGCAAATCACGTCACTATCGGAACACCCTTTAATTTTGTACATTTATTTATAAACCTAACATAGTTTTAATTACTGTCTGCAAATTTTAAGTGGTTTTCTCCTACAGCTCCAGAAATAAAGACATCAAAGCTAATAACACGTTACTTTCGGCATACCCTATAAGTTTTAGTGATTGTTACTATAGCGGCCAAGGTTATACATCTTCTGCCAAAATACCAAGAGTGTACCTATTATGGTTCAAAACTTAGGCCATATACATAAAAATCACTTCACTATCGGAACACCCTTTAGTTTTAAAGTTTATTTTTTTATACTTGCTTATAAAGTGAACTAAGTTTAATTACTGTTTGTAAATTTTAAGTATATGCCTCCTACAGTTCATGACATAAACACATATACGTGAATAACACGTCTCCATCGCAACATCCTATAAGCTTAAGTATATGTTGCTATAGCGGCATCTTCTATATACATCTTCTGAGAAAATTTCAAGAGTCTACCTATAACGGTTGCAGAAATAAAGGGCAGTGAAAGACGGACAGACAGACATTGTAGCGAAAACAATAGGGTTACATTTTTACCCTTTGGGTACCGAACCCTAAAAATTAATAAAATGTGGTAGCACTGTAATTGTTTATGACATTTTTGTAAATTTCTAAAAAGTTTTTTATTTCTTTGTAATTTTGTTGTAACAAAATATGGAGAGTAATGAATTTTATTTTTTTCAAGTTAAAGTGATGATGAAAAAATAATGGATATAAATATACATCGAGCGATCCTACGACAGATCGTTGACATTTTTGCCATCTCAGATTCTAAGTAAGAAACTCGATCTAACTTCTTCATGGTCGGCGAATACCACTAAGCTCCCTTTCGGATTTATTTTTAATAGGTTTGAAACCGCTTCCTCCAATGGTGACAATCGCACCTGTTTATAACAGCCTTCCCCTGTTGTTCTGGATTCGAAGGTGCTTTTTTGTCTTGATATATTTTTATAAAAAAAAAACATTTTGATGTATATTTTCTCCTAATTTAGTTTTACTTACTTTATGCCAACCTTCTCCATCAAGAAATTGGGGTCCAAACAGATTTGAATTCTCGGCAGTTTCGCTTCAGAAGGGTTGATGCCCTTTCCAAAACCCTTAGTAAAAAGAGAATGTTTTTCCACTTAAGAAACTAAAATTTCAAACTGCTTTGTTGTACTTTTTTTCATTTTAAATTTTTTTCTTGCAGTCGCTTGAATTGCGTTACAATCAAGGCGAATTCATTTTACTAGGTGACAGTACGGCGAAGTTATTTTTTATTGTTTGCTTTACTTTTTTATGTGCATTGCAGCTGTCAAAAATTCTTTTAAAACTCGAAAAAAATAAATAAAATTGTAATCATTAAAAAAATTCAAGTTAAAAAAAATTACAAAATACTACTAGTTGTTGGATCTAATATTTTAAGTAGTGCTACTGGAGGGATTTTATTAAAATTTCCGCAAAAATGTCGTATTTCCAAGAGAAAATGGCAGTTATTTTAGTAAGGATGAGACACTTTATATAAACATAAAGTAAATACATAAACCATAACTGAAACACTAACTGATATGCATATTTTAAGGCGGCAGTAAAGATGAGAACCTTTATGTAAAGTACAGTAAAAACTTTTGGTGGGTAGGCATTAATAAGATAGAATCTCAGCGCCGTAAGCTGGTGGTATGAAATTTTATTACCTTGAGACATTCTTTTACGCTTTCAATTTAACAAATACAATTAAAATATGTTATTTTATCTACAACTCAATATTCTCAAATATTCAAGACTTTCTTCTAAAGTGGTGAGCTATTTGTGGAACAAGATTAACGTGAGTACCTGCCATACTCGGCCTAACCTCACGGTGGTCTTACCACCGAGTGAAACTTAGGCGTAGACTAGCGCCCCCATTGTGTAGTATAACAACACTTTACGATTGCCACCAATCGCTTTTTGTGTGTGATACAGTCACAATGAGTAGCAATTTATATAATATGGCAAGCCTTTCCAAGGCAAGCCTATATCCATATTATAACCTCTTGCTTAGGGGTTTGGAGACTATCCAAACTCCGTCTGTTGAGAGTGCAACAGCACACTTGATCGACCTTGCACCTTACCTACTTAATCGATCTTAAACCACAGCCACCACGTGTACCCCCACCGTGGTGAGGTCCCCACCAATAACCGGTCACAGAGAGGATAGGGTCTCTGTGGGGCTACCGATTCCCGTGGTACCAGTCCTTTGGGCACTGGTCAGGCCTCGAAGAGGACCCGTGTTATAAAACAGCAGACCTTTTCTTCCAGATTTAGGCTCTAGGAACCCTAGCGTCTGGTGCCCCCGAGTGGACCGCGTCAAAGCATTTGCCATATTCCTGCAGTGACATTTTGAACCCCCGGGGGTAAGTGGTGAGCCATAATATAAACAATTTATTTGAAAAGAATTGTGTAATGTTAGTTAGGCTATCAATTTTGTGATTATTATTATTAAAATAATCTATCCGCTGCTTTCGACTATAGTGTACAGCAAAATCCAATAGCAACATCTTCATAACATTCTTAGCAACTAAACATTTTTTCTACTACTCTAAAAAAAATTAGCATATGATAAATTGCATAAACATCTCTATATGATGGCTATTTGCAGTCAATATAATGAACGAATTTTTGTTTTTATTTATTTAATTTTATGATCTGAAATTCTGATCTCAATGAGATGTTCAATGTGTCCGTTGAATAATTTTTGTGGAGATCTGTTAATAGATAGATAAATAGATAGATAGATAGATAGATAGATAGATAGATAGATAGATAGAAACTATTTAGGCGGAGGATCGTATGGCCGTGGCAGTGATTTGTATGATGTGTTTTTTATTATCAAATTTAAAGATTTTAAATTCTAATAAAACCATACTTTAGCAAAAAAAAAAAAAAAATTAAAGACAAGACCGTCGTCACTGGCTCTATGTTTAATAATGTTGGCGAGCGATTTCGATGTGAAGACATCATTACCAAGTCAAGTTTAAAATAGTACGTTTAAGAAAGCGCGTTAAGAGATTACTATCTTAAACGTCACATCAAAAGCGCTCGCCAACCACATCAATCAAACAGCCAGTTAACGACGGCCTTCACCGGAGGGTATGACAAAATAAAAGGATATTTAGGGCTAAATTCAAAACATCAATCATAGTACTCAAACGTTTTTAACAATTTTTATTAAAAATTTGTTGTTATTGTTCTGTGCGATAATTTTGTTTAATTGCAACCTATTTGTTTAAAAACTAACGACCTTTTCAGTTAGTTTTAAAGAGAAATAACTGCAGAATACACCCATAGCTTTCGGCGGCGATCGAACCCGCAACCTCCAGACTGATAAACTAATGCACTACCAATCAGTCTATCGATGCACATTAGATGGGTCATACTTTATCAGATATAAACGTCAAGTATCTGTGCAAATTTATGCAAAAATGCGCAAAGCAAATGAATACGAGTTATTGGCCAGTAAAAACATTCCTGTGGCTCCCAGCCCCCTTATTCAACCGGCTTGAGTCCATGTGATTTTTTTCTATTCCCAAAATTGCAAGTTCATCTGAAAGGACGTCATTTTGGGATAGTGGAGAATATTCAAACAGCCGTAACCGACCAACTGAAAGCCATTTCAGTATTCGAGTGCCAGTACTGCTATTAAGAATGGAAGAATCGTCTTCAGCGCTGTGTGGCTTCCCAAGGTATTTACTTTGAAGAAGATAAGAAATTTGTAATTTATTTTCAATAAAAAAATTGGAAAAAATCAGTCTAATTAGTCAATTTACATACCTCGTATGTAGATTTCTTAGATGATACTAGCTATCCCCGGTGCGCTTCGCTGCACCAATCCAAAAAAAAAATACAATAAACTCTTGGTAGAAAAGTATGGCCAACCTATAACTCGAAAAATGTTTTAGTTTACATGCAAGGTGGTTCTCTAGGTAGACGATAATATTTTTCCACTTTGTACAGGAGGTCCACGCCCACTACCCCAACCCATTTGTATTTTTCTAGACTGTGAAGATTAATATATATAAAAGTTACTCGTGCAACATTTCAAGGCTCTATCAATTGCATTTTTCTAGGTACACGATAATAGTTTTTCACTTTGTATAGGAGGTAGCATGCTCACCATTCCAATCCAGTCTGTGTTTCTCTACACAATGTATCTTAATATGAGGGTTACTGATGCAAAACTCCAAGGCGCTACCTATTGCAGTTCTCTAAATACAGGATAATAATTTTTACTTGGTATGGGGGGTACCACGCTCACTGTCCCAATTTAGCCTATGTTTTTCTAGAGTATATGCATGGGTATGGGAGTTACTGGTACCCGCTTTCAAGATCATACCTATTATAGTTCTCTATATACACGATAATAATTTTTCACTTTGTATGGGAAGTACAACGCCCACTCTTCCAATTCAGCCTGTGTTTAGCTTGACTATGTACGTTACTATGGGGGCGAAATTCCAAGGTGCTACCTATTTCAGTTCTCTAGAAACTGGATAATATTTTATCACTTTGTATGGGAGGTACCACGCTCACTATTCCAATCCAGTTTTTCTTTCTCTAAACTATGTATATTAATATAGAGTTTGCAGGTGCAAAATTAAAAGGCGCTACCTATTACTCTTACCAAGCTACAAGATGATAAACATTTACATTGTATGGGCGTGACACCTCCTATAGCGTTTCAACAAACAAACAAAGACATTTTGTGCTTTATATATATAGATATAGATACCTCCATAAAAGTCTTAAAATTTATATGGATAAATAGAACTGAAAAAATTTTAAAATTAGAAAATATAAACTTTGAATAAATTTTAAACTATATTAACAACCAGTAGGTTGTTAATATAGTTCTCCCTTCTAGTTTACTCGAATGTTTCTTCAAACAACAATAAAAATTCCTTTGTTAATTTTAAATCACATTTAATTTATAAAATTTGAAAACATTGACTTTCACTCCTAAACTATTTAAAATGTTTTATTAATGATCCAGTGACAAGGAATTTACTTACAATATCTTGTACATATTTTCTTCATGCTTCTATGACATACTACAACGTGAGAAAATTTGAAATCTCTATTAAACAAATGAACAAAAATACACGAACTTTAAGATACTTTCAACATTCCAAACAATAAGCCTATGCAACTTTCTAAATACCAGCTTTGGTGATGACTATAGCAAAAACTGAATATTACGAAAATTACTAAGAAAATAAAACGAAAGGTGTGTTATGTATTTTCGGTGGCACTGATGAGCTCTTAGTGATTTATGAGTGTCGCCGAAAATTAGCGTTAAATTGCTTACGTATTGAAATTTAAATGAAAATATTTCAGTGTGTTCTTTTTTCTTTTTCTCATAAAACAAATAAATTATGTAGTATTTCATGGATGTAGATATTAGAACAATCTGTGGACCATTACATAGTAAATCACGCACACACACACACATTTTTATATATGCATATACTTATGTACCTACAATCTCTTAAGTATGACAATGAAGTCCAATGACAATAATTTTGATTATAGTTTTGATGGTATGAAGTGCTGACTGTAACACTGTAGGTGTATATTAGAGGCAGGGGCCTACGCCCTATTGTGTTGTACATATACATATGTACGAAATGAAAGCTACAACGTATTAACCAATTTTATGATACAAATTAGTAGTAGCATATTTTTTGTCTTCAACAAGTCTGCCTGCTGCGCTCTCTGTTAAAGCGAGATAAGTTTTGATTTGAAAATTTTGCTTGCAATAAATTTTCTTTGTAAATGTCAAGAAATTCCAATAAATCAGTGGTAAGCATAGAGGAGTGATTATCAGGGTACGAGTTCAAATTAAGCTGATAATGAAATGGGTGGAGAAAAGTTATAAAAAACCAAATTCATATAAATTACACCGCTATATAATTTAAGTAGGTGTGTCTTACATTGATGAGGGGTTTATGTGGCATTAATAACTTAAGTGCAATAAATTGTATTTATTTGTGTTAAATTGATATCAATTAAATTTCAAAAATATATTTTAAAGTAAAGGGATTAAAGTTATTATAAGTTAAAAAAGACATTATACAAAAAAGACGCAAAACAGCTTTACATCTTTTTAATAGTTATACGTCTACTGTAATTAATAATGAGTTGACAATTTTTATTAAAGACTCCAATATTGATTCCGTCAATGTGCATTTTTATAAAAATCATACCTGGTTTCACACTCGAAAATCTATACATACAGAGACATTTTCTGTCTGTCTGTCTGTATGTGTGTGTTCGCATCATGTAAAAACTACTGGTACGATTTCAACAAAATTTTTTATGGAGGTACCTTAGTAACCTGATTCCAATATAGGATACTTAATTTCCACAAAGCTTTTTGACTTGCAAGAGAAAGTGCAGAAAAAGCAATGAAAGTACGCAGATTTTTTTACCTATTTAAAGCTGCTGCATACTTTAAGGCAACTTTTATTCTTGAAAGCGGGATATTTAAAACACAGTTGCGCAACAGATGGCATTGTTTTGAAATAGTGACAAAATATAAGTTGAAGGCGGAATATTTTCAACATGGTTGCGCAACAGATGTCGCTGTTTTCAAATAATGATAAAATATGAATTAATTACTGCCAAATAGCCAATTGAATAAAATTTATATTTGATTTGTATTTTTACTTTGTGGAATTACATTGTTATTAAAATATTTTAATAACCTTTTACGGTAGTTTATAATAATTTTTAGAATTTTATATAAATTTTAGAATTTCATACAGGGATGGGTACCTAATTATAAAGTAAATACATAAGAGTCTTAAAAGTCTTTTAAAGCAAAATCGAACAAAATATTGTCAGGACGCACACAATGTGTGTGGGCACAGCTAGTAACAAATAATATTGCTTAAATTATAATCTTCACTATCAATCATCAGTACTTAAATAAACATCACAATTGCAGTCGTCATGATTATCATTAATATAGTAAAGAACTTGTCTGGAACGAATACATTGAAATAAAGATAAGGAAAACTAAAAGGATCTTTCAAAAGAATGCATACAGGATTTACACAATGACGGTGCTACCCATTATAACTTATGCGTCTGTGTTTAGTGGTCGAAAAGCCTCTCAGTGTATAATTAAGTATAAGTTAACATAAGTTGTATGGGGTTCAAAGGATTGCTTGTATGAGTATGGACACGGCTCCAACACAGGCAATTGAGGCAATGTTGGGATTGCCGCCGTTGGACTTATTTATTAGAGCGATGCTATTTGGCATAGCTTTAGGCCAAATATCGGGTATTAGAGAGTATTCTGGATATAGTTAGTAGGGAGGCTAAGGCGGAAGGACATCAGCATATTTACTGGTGTTTATCTTAAGAACGTTAGAGCAGGAGCACGTTCATGCTCAGCTGAATCTGTCCTGTAGTCAGCATTTGGAGGAGTACGTCTCCTTTTACCAGGCTAAATTGCTTAGGTTGCTACATGCGTTGTAGCTCCTGCTGGAAAGTTGAGTGCATAGATGAAAGGTTCTAATTGCACTTGACAACCAGTTGGTTATAAAACGCATGAGGCAAGTGAACATGTACTATAACATAATGCTGTTATGTGATTTAAAAGTTAACAGATGTGCCTCGCTTAATGAGGTAATGTTGATTTGGGTTAAAGGACACATAGGTACAACTGGAAATGTAGCAGCAGAGGAACTAGAAAAACAGGATCTGATGTGAATTTCAGTGAACCATAACCTAGAGTAGTGCTAGTGCTCAAGGAGCCGCTTGAGAGGAAGATCAGTATGGTGCTCAAATATAATTGAATTACCTTAAGCTAAATAACTGCGTTACTGACAGGTCATTGAAAATTCTAATATCATGAAGCCAAAATGAAAATAGATGGTACTTGCAGACTGTACTTGGGCGAGTCTGAGATGGCAGTGAACATTGTGTATGAACGGCCAGTGCTGGCTAGCATAAGACTTAAGACCACGTGAAAAAACTTAACAACTGTGGATGCTACGGGAGTTATAAGCCTTGGACAAATGCTATCAATTACTAGAGACTCCATGATGAGAAAGAAGGCCGATAATTACCAGTCAACAGTATGAAATCACGTGACTCAATGAAAGTAGGGTTGCCTATAATCATTGAGGATGGCAGGGTGTCAAAAAGGAACCTATTAGGGAAGTTGTCTGCTTCAGTATCCAGCCTACATTAATAAATCATCAATATAATATTCTTTAGAAGAATTACTGAAACAAACAGTAAATTTAGAATTGATCGTGCTAACGTTTGTTTCTGCCCATGTGGTAAATATCTAAATCCAGCTAGAATATGGAATATATGGAAATTTTTTTTCCTGTTGTAGCCACTGTTAACATATTTAATACCAACAACATTTGTACAAGTATTGTAGAGTAGGACGACTTAGAATATGTTCAAGCTACATAACTCTTGTTATTTAATGTATTAATTATATCATTTGCTTATTGTCCTTAAACAGACAGATTGTAAATAAAAAAAAAAAACATTAAAAAAACTATTTTCGTAATTTTTAAATATTAAATGGATTTAAATATATAATGTAAAAATGTATACTTTTAATAACTTCAGAAGGACTTACGTCATTTGCAAAGTCAGCAAATAGCAAAAACTTACATTTACGAAATATTAACTACAGGATCTCAATTGAAACAAACCAATTTCTTTTTATGAAATTTTTATTAAATACTTCAACAATAAAAAATAACAAAATAGAAAGGCTTTATTTAACTGTTTTCATTATGATCAAGTTTTTGAAAATAGTCATGATGTATTGGAGGTCACAAATAATATTGCTTAAATGGTAATAAATCACTCAATCATAACTGTAAGTTTTTAGAATGTAATGAGTCAGGAACGATGATATAAACATGCTAGTACTATATTTCCAAAGTTTTGTGGTTTTCCCCGTGATTGCAATTAATTTCGTGATTTAAAATCCTCATTCATAAACCCTCATATAGAACATTGTATATGGTTTGTTTTTTCCAGCAAAGAAATTCGTTTACTTGGAAGCAGGTAAATAGACTCTTCAACATTTGTTTTCGATGTCCCAGGTAGGTTTCTTTGCTTCACACATAAAGAATTTTCGTTATGTCCAAACAAGGTTTGGACACCCATAAATTTTTGATTTTTTTTATAATATGTCCAACAGTATCCAGATGTACTGGATACTTCTTGATGGGATGATCTATTAATTGGAGTCTCACTCCACTTTTTATAATACTTTCTCTATCAGAATTTATTTTGTTATAGATCCAGCAGGCATTCCAAAGTGATATATGTATATATCTGGTGAAAAAACACCTTCATATACCAGTGAATTGATTGCCTGGGGCAGGCATAATATGATACCATTTGATCAGATCGATCGTAAAACTTGATTTCGTATTTGTGCTTCTTGTTTGAAATATATTGGCGAAATAAAAGTCTTGCTCTCCATAAAATAAGAGCTTCATCCAATGATAATTATAATTATATGATATATTATTAAGAATATCGCACCCTAAATACAAAAGGGGAACAACTCAAATTACTACAATTTTCAGGAGAGACAAAAAACTGTTTATGTGTAGAAGCAACACACATAAAAACAGAGATAACTGTAGTTTTCCAGTTAAAGAAGATAGTGATGTGAAAGAAATTTTTGCAGTAGTTAGAGTTATATACTCTGAATTAATTTATGGAAAAAAGTCAGTTTTGTAAAATTTTAAATTGTGACCCTTTTGTATTCACGGTGCGATATGATTACGACATTTTAAATTTTGTCTAGGCGATTAGACTAATCATATTTTTCAGGAAAATAGAAACCCATGCAACGAATTAAATTTTCAAACTTTCTGCGACTAATAGTTGCTCCGAAAATACTATGAAAATAAAGCGGAAATTGGCTCCAAAACAGCCTCATTTCTGGCTTTTTATTAAGAGGAATTTTAATATACAAAGCAATTACTTATTTTATTTCTATTTTTTATTTTTAGACATGAAATTAGCACGTGCATTTGTTCACTAAATTGTCATCAAATATTAACATAAAATGATCTATAGGTTTTGTATTAGATGGTAATTCGATGGATATTTTATCTTCACCACTAAAGTCAATATTTTGTGTTTTGGGTTTAACATCCATTCAATCGTTTTCATTCCACCACTATCAACTTTTAAAATGCCATCGTTTTCTAAAAAATTGTCTTTCTCAGACTCTTCACTGTCACTATTTGGAGCAAAACTGCTTCCAGAGTCTTCAAAATCCACATCATTTTCAAAATCCACATCAATTCAAAATAGCTTTAAGAATTTCATCTTCAGATACTAGTTTTTTTCTATGACCTTCCATTCTAATAATTAATTGCAATAAAAATATTTACACTTTTACAGAGTAGAAGTTGTCTGTATTGCTATTTTGATAAGAATGAAATATTTTTGAAATGCATTTAAAGTTAGTTTCTATATAGATTAGCTCATAGAAAAATTTTGGGGATTACCCTTAAAAAATACGAAATTTTAAAATAACTGCTTAAGATATCCACAAACCGCAGCTCTCGAATATATTGTCACAGACTAAAATATAGTTTCAAGAAAATTACCTTGTACAAACTTCTAAAATATATTTAAATAATAATGCGACACATATGTATATGTGACATGAGTTTTTATGCAATAAACGGGGAAAAACCAAAATTCCGGGAAACTATAGAAATGTATATGTCATTAACAATGTTGGCACACATAAAAATGCACTAAAGAAATTATGTATGTAGTACAATTTTGAACTAAATAGTAGTATGTCTTTGAGGAAAGTGGACTTACACCATTTTCAAAGTTATTATATTTGTAACTTCATTAACTTCGAAAATTTGTAATGATAAAAAAATGATTTTTTTTTAAGTTTATGAATAAAAATTTCATAGTAAATTGTATTCATTTGTATCATAGACCAATTTTTTTTCAAAGTTAACTTACATCACTTTTAAAGAAAACGGCTCAAATATTCTGTGGATCATTTTTGTTTTCGGTTTTTCTAAATCCAGTTTTATTATTTTTGCATCAAGTCGTAAGTTCGTAAAAAATCGATTGGCGATTTTACAATCATTGGAATTCACAAATTATATTTTAAAAATGGATAATTTTATACCCATCTAAGGTACACATTAATTATCAAGTCTGATATTAAGGATTAGAATTCATTTTTCAATCAAGCGAGTGTAGTAAATTTGATTTTCCACCTCTTTGCATTTTCTTAATATTTGTAAGAAATTTTATGTTATTCTCTTGAAGAAGAACAAAATAATCCTTTAGCGCTTGGAACACATAAACAAATTTCAATCAATAAAAAAAAAATAAAAAAAAATCTTCTTTAGCAAGCTTGGGACAAAACAATTGGAACCTAAAATTAAAACAATTAAATTTACCAAAGAGATTTCAATTATTTGCCGTGTAATTAATATCTAATTTAAACACTTAATAGTATATTTATCTGTATATTTAATTGTCAAACAACACGTTTGTGCTTAATTAGCCGGGGAAATAAATATAAACAAAAAATTACAAATTCACGCATACACAGAAACCCAGATACAGCGACAAACATCATCATAAATAATCAATTATTGAATAATAAGTAAATCATTAAATTAAAAATTCATAATATAATATAATTTAATTTATGTTATATTGCTTTTTTCTCAATTATTATACTTTCCATTTTTCACTTGATTTATTTATGTATGTAACTGAGTGAAAAATTGATTTTTAATATGTTTTTTTTTTAAATTTATTTATTGTATCTTCAATATGTGACTCATGAATATAGTCATCAATAATAATAATTTTATTAAAAATACAAACAAATGTTCATGTAAATCAAACTACGAGTAAAAGGAAAAAAAATTGACAGGAAAAAATGACATCTATAGAATAAAACATTTATCAAAAAAAATTAAATTAACAAAAACAAATTTTTTCTTTGCAATAACAATTAATGCCACATGTTTTTTATAGCAATCTCCATTAATGTAAGTATTTTTGTTTTAATTTAGTAGCAACTTAAATAACAACAATGACAAATTGTAAATAAAAAAGTATGTATGATGAAAGAAAAATAACCCCAAACATTATGACTCCCAGAAATAATTTATCAATAGCGTATTGATACACATACATACACATAAAAATCTTAAAACAGCCGTTCTCACATTATGTATACAGAAATGCAACCAAACTTAGATAGGGTAACTTTTTGACTGTTTAGCTTTGTACCGCAAATGGTAATGCTAATGCGGTCTATGGAAAAATAAAAATCGTTTATCACGCGCTACACTATAATCAGTTTTGTGGTCGTTACAATCATTCTTTTAAAGTTACTATTTACCTACAACATAAGACAACAGTGAAGTGATTTTTATTCATGTAGGGGAAATATTGAAGCAAAGCACTTCCTGAATGGGTCCATTTTCGACCTCCTTCCGTGCACAATTATTATAGGCAACCGACTTTTAATTTACGGCAACCTAACCTTCATTGACTCGCGTGCTATCACCAGCCTTTACTTTTGTCTTTGGGGATTTCAGACTGCCGAGTACTAACTGTTGGACTGTAATTGCTAGTATTTGTCCAAGGCTTAGTTCCCCCATGTCATCCACATTTAACAAGTTACTATCCGCTATCTTAGGCTAGCCAGAGCTAGATATTCACTCACAATGAGCATAGTCTGCAAGTAACATCTCCTTGGATTTTCATGTTGGCTAGATAATACTTCAAGGTATCATCAAGTATTCATCTAGCATGAACTGTCACTAACGCAGTTTCATTGAGTCGCGTGCTATCACCAGCCTTTACTTTTGTCTTTGGGGATTTCATACTGCCGAGTACTAACTGTTGGCCTATAATTGCTACTATTTGTCCAAGGCTTAGTTCCACCATGGCATCCACATTTAACAAGCTTCTGTTCGTGATCTTATGCTAACCTGAGCTGGACATTCACACACAATGAGCTCTAATATCTCAGCCTCCTTCAGGCACAGTTAGTAAGTAACAGCTTGGATTTTCATCTTGGCTAAATGATACTGGAAGTTTTTATCAACTGTCACTAACGCTGTTTTCCAGCTTAAGGTACTTCTATTATATCTGAGCCCCTTACTGGCCTTCATACCAAGAGACTCCTTGAGCGCCATTCACTGTATACAAGTTTTTAGGTTTAGTGAATTCAGCCATTATAGGACATTCGCTCACATTAAGCCTTTTCCCAATGCTACACTGGGTTAAGAAAAATTCACACCAGATCACCTTTTTCCTAGTTTGTATGCTGCTTCATTCCCAGCTGTGCCTATGTGTTATTTAACCCACATCATCGATGTAACGTTCGTTACATCACGTTTATAAGCGTCTTGTTGTCAAGTGCAATGAGAACCTTTCTTTAATGCACCCGGCTTTCCAGCAGGTGATGCCACGCATGGAGCAACCCAAGGATTTAATCAGCCCAGAAATAAATTATTGGGTTTTGGTAAGCAGTAAAATAAAACTCATATCATTCAAATGCGGTTGTTATAAGCGCATCTAATGAGCGCTTTCAAGAATGCTATAATTGTAAGACAATAATAACAAACTGCATCCTCTCTCGCTTACGAGAACACAGGTATGTAAGTGAATAAGTTTTCTTTATAAAATTTAGTGAAACAAAGAGACCTCTCTGGCTTACGCGGAGGTAACTATGTAAGCGAATAAGTTTTTATAAAGAATTTGCTGAACCAAATACACCTACCAAGTGGGACATTGCAAACAATAATCATGCCTTCCCGAAGCAGGTTGGAAGGGAGAGTATATTTCTCTCTCACGTACAAACCTGCATATTTTTTGCTGGGAGAGAAGGCGGAATACGTGACAGGTTCAGCTCAGCTGAGTATACACCTGCTCCTGCTCTACTGTTTATAAGAGAACAATCAGCAAAATGCTGATGTCGTTTTCCATACACTTAATATGTATAACGCCTTCCGCAATTTGTGCTCGAAAAATATTACAAGGTCTTCTTTTATATTTCCACTGTAAATTGCCTTCCTAGTTTTTCAAACATAAAATTCTTGACTGATTTCAATATATGTATATTAAAATAATAATTAGAAATTAGAAAATATGTATGTATGATTGACCTAAGAAGAATTTCATCCTGATACCAGTATTGACTATGATCTGTTGTATATTGCCATAGATGTAACTACTTGGCGCAGCGAACCTTGAGGTTAGCATGTCGGTTGAAAAAGTATAATATTTTCATTATAATATATATAATAATTTTACCTTTTGCATGAACCTTTTGCTAAAGCATACATATTCGGATGATAGTAAGTTGCTATGAATACTGTTAGAAGGATTTAACCTCATTGGCAGAAGTGCTGACGAAACGAAGAATACTCTTTAAAAATAACATTTGGGGGCTACTACCCTTGCTATCGGTACCAGTTTATTTATATTTTTAATACAAACTGATCCGTATGAGTGGATTGTAATAAACCGTTACGGGTACAGGTAGGTTAATTTCTATGATAACTCAGGGTAAACACTATATTAAGGGAACTCACTGAAAGGTAATTACCCACCAAACCAAATGTTTCGATTTTTTCTGCAGTCAGACTTGTCGTAAGGAATTCGTTAGGACATTTCAGTAGTTTTTCGGAAATCAGACTTGTAACGAATTCGTTAAGACATTTCAGTAGTTTATCTGTACAAATAAAAAAATATGTACATATGTATATAAAACTTTGATTTATATATAAGAAAATAAAAACCAAAATTATATTAAATAATATATGTATGTTTGTATGTCCTTTATAGAATCGTAAACTATGCATCTGATCATGTTATGATCTTAAGCAAAGTTGTTGCCCATTAGCCGGCAAAGTTTTCTAAGTTGGTTCGATTAACTTCCGCCAGGTGGACCCACGGAAAATTACTCAAAATTATTTAAATCGTAAGATGTGCATTTGATGATGGTATGATCCTTAGCAAAGCTATTGCGCATGAGGCGACGGAGGTTCCTCAGTTGGTGGGGTTAATTTCTGACAGGTGGCGCCACAGAAAATTACTCAAAACGAATTCAATCGTAAACTGTGCAATTGATCATGCTATGATCTTTAGCAAAGTTGTTGCGAATGAGCCGATGAAGGATTGTAAATTGGTGCGATTAATTCCTGACAGGTGGCGCCACTGAAAATTACTCAAAATTAATTGATCTTTAGCAAAATTGTTGCGGATGAGCCGACGGAGGTTCGTAAGTTGTTGGGGTTAGTTAATTTTCGACAGGTGGCGCCACAGAAAAAGGGCTGAAGGGAAAATTTTCGCGTTAGAGGTAGTCAAATAGAGCTAAAAATAGCGAGAAAAGAGTTAAGTTGGCATCACTAAATACAACACTAATGTTTGCTTAGGACCAGCAACGTGGACCGGGTCATCTAGTATAAAATAAAAAAGATATACATATAGTAAATACGAAAACAAAAATAATAAAGTATTGCCTTGAATACCAAATCATTAGCTACGATTTCATAACTATATATCATTGCGAAGTAATTTCAACCCTTTCATATAAAAATCGTTACGATTTCGGTAATATTTCGGTTCCGAAGTCCTGCGATTATGTCGAACAATCGTTACGAATTCTATACGAAATCGGAACATTTGGTTTGGTGGGTAGCGACGCGCCGACAAAACGGAATGGTAAACAAAGCGTTCCAAAAGACGGAGGGGTTTTCTCTTCATTAGCTTCAGATTAATGTTCGTGGTAACTACTTTCAAGACGGAAGGATCGAAAGGTGATCGGAAATCGGACAGTCTTCGCTTTAGATAGGCAATGCAGTAAAAACGTACTCTGGCGGTCTTGAGATCAAAACTATACTGGGTAACAGTTCACTAGAACAGAATGATTGTAACTACCACTTTCACCTTTTTAGGTGTGAGCAAGCTTAAATGTGTGGACAGGAAAGCGAATGAAAATTTTCATATAAATTTCGCTTTAAAGTAGACTTGAAGTAGAGTTTATTTCTCTCGCATAAGTGCATAATTCTATAACTATTATTTGACGGGCCAGACATCGCAAAAGCCGTAATTAAACGTAATGACTGCTCATGGCTAAATAGCAAGCATGCAGTTTGACTCTTGGCCCATCTTCCTAGTCACTCAAATAAAAATTATTATTATTTTTATAAAAACTATAGCAATAAGGAAAAAGTGCTTAAGTCTAATTTTAAAGTTTAGTTTTGTAGGAGAACAATTTTAAACTTTAAAATTATTAAAAAAAAAATATCTTTACATTTTACATATGGGAGTCAAACGTATGTTCTGGAAAAACATCTACCAAAAGTACGCAGGCGTTGCAATTAGTCAGTTGTTTAAGAAGTTTTTATGATTTGGATAAATAGCCTGTAGTTTCTTAAGCTTTTCTCCTACTGCGATTAAACTTTGAAAAAAGATAAATAGGAAGTGATTTCGATATAACTTCCTGAAAAATGTTTGAATTGAATTGAATATGGGTACTTTGGAGTACGGAGATTGCAAACGTTCCAGAAACTTTAATTTTGCTTTAGTCGACTTAAGCACTTATTGCTACAGAAAAATTAATGCTTAATATAAAACCCTATAAAAATATTACTTGTGAATTGGTGTTTAAAAAAATTTTAAAATTCATTGTAATTAAACAAAAACTCACCAAAAAATTGTTGTTTTTATGCAAGAGTCTATTTCACAAAAATCCATATGCAAACACCATTAAAATTGCAATAAAACATTCATATATAAAACAAACAAATTAATAAAATGCATCATTGCATACTATTAAAAAAAAAAAGCAAATAAAAAAAAATTCCTCAAAATGTAAACACACACAATCACAGGCGAATGCACCTTTTCAAGAAAAAAAAAGACAAGTGCGTATAATCATACTAAAAGAAAATATGTAGGTATATACAAAAAATGACAAGTGTATCCTTAGTCAAATTTCCATACATGAACTGGTTTTTTGTGGAAGTGGTATAAGTCCATTTTTTTATATATTGAGGTTGGTCAACTTTACATATGTATATTTTAAGGACTTGCTTGGTATTTGCTCTAACCGAACAATGACTCGATATTACACTTAAAAACGTTCCTATCCTAAAGAAATTTGACATCCCATAATACAAAACCATTTTTTTTTTTGAATTTTTCAAACGATAACAGTGTTTATAAGGATTGTTGTTTGTTACAGCAAAGAACCAAGCTGAGTCGATGTCGATAGTTCATCGCCGTCGATAATATTTTTTCTTTGTTAAGCACTTCCTCAAAATTTCCTTCAGTCTTTGAAATGTCTAGAAATTGTTAAATGTACATGCGCATTATTTTGCTTGTTTTATTTTTTACTAGCAGTGCCTACAAACGTTGTGTGCGTCATGACAATAGTTTGTTCGATTTTGCTTTAAAAGTAACCCACACCAAATATTACGATTCTTACTTTTATAGAGCTTATATATGAATAAAGACGTTACGTATTTATTTTATATAAAGGAACCCATCCCTGGATGAAATTATAAAATTAATATACAATTCTAAAAATCAAAAATTATTGTAAAGCTTTGTAAAAGGTGTTTAAAATATCCCGCTTTCAAACATAAAAGATGCCTTAAACTATGCAGTACCTTTAAATCGGTCAAATTGGGTACTTTCACTGCTTTTTCTTCACTTTCTCTTGCAAATAAGATAGTTTTGCGGAAAAAAGTATCGTATATTTGAATCAAGATACTAAGGTACCTCCTTACGGAATTTTATTAAAATCTATTTAGTTGTTTATACGTGATGCGAACACAGACAGACAGACAGGAAAAAATTTACTGTTTTATTATCTATATATAAATAGGCAAGTGAAAAAAGTTTAGAACCATTTTAACTGACTTAAACTCAACGTCCTCATTCGCTTAATTTTTTTTTTTTTTTTGTTTTATAAAATCTCAATAGGAGCAGTGTATTTTTGCTTCTACATTTTTGTGTCTAAGACAGTTAAGAATGGGCTTGTTCGAAAATGCATCACTGCGCTGCATCTAATGCGCATGTGCGATTAGTTTGCGATGTCAATGCAAAAGAGCTGATGCTGATACTTACTTGATGCGCAAATAAAATTAATTAACATTTGTTTAAATTTTCGAATGCTTAAACAATACAAATTGGGAAGTTAATAATAATTTTATTACTTGATTTAGATGAAAGCAAAAATTAAATAAATTTCTTCCATATCTAATCGAACTCTTATAAATGTATAAACAAATGTAATTTAACAATATAATATTAATAAAAAACAACTAAAAAAACTCACTCATTCATTGCATCAGCAATTTTAGTTATGCGTGTATGACGTTTGTTTGCGCATCATCTATTTCAGTGATGCATTTTCGAACACACGACATTTGCAGTGATGCAAACTGATGCATTTCCGAACGTACTGAGGATCAGATGCAGCGCAGTGATGCATTTCCGAACAAGCCCAATATTAGCATATCATAAAGCCTGCTTCTCTCTTCATTTGCTAAAAAAATTGGCTTGGCAACTTCGTAAACAATCAGAGAGAAAAACTTATTTTATTGGTTCATTCTATTCTTATTTATATGTATATTTGAAAAATATATGTGTAAAAAGTTTACAGAAATAAATTTGGTCGAATTTCGACCACAGAGCAAACTCTAGTATGTATAAATTAACAGAAAACTTGAATGGCCAAACATACTTGAGATCCGGCACTTATGAAAATGTATAGCCGCCGCTGTTCAATGTCTCGACTCGGCTTGTTCATTTCTCATATTTTTCCTTTTATTTGAAGTGCGGAAATGTTATGTTACGTTACGTTCAATTTTTTTTGGAAATCACAATAATTCTCAATTAATTTCTTTCTTACAAAATCCACTGAAAATCTTAATACTCTACACCATAGTGCGAAACGGGCTTAAGTAATACTTAAGTAATTTACTTACTTAAGCTTAAGTAATTGTCCATTATTGTATTAAGAGCCTTTTTGGCTGGTGGGACCTTCGGGTGCTGTAGCCAATAAGTAGACACCAACTACTATGTCCACATTCACCTTTGAACCACACGGAACAACTACACACCTGACATATTGTACATCAGATTTCAGGCACAAGTTCCTATCTGGGAATATAATGGGTGGTGTTCTAACAAAATACAGAGATCCCTTATTATTTTAAAATAATTTTAATTTAATTTTTCTTTTAACCCTTCCTAAAATTCTTAGTTAAATTAGGAGCTTAAGACAAAAACCTTGTTAAAGTATTTTATCTTTACTTAAAAAATATTTAAACTAAAATTGTTTAAATATTGAAGAGTACAAAAATGTTCATTTATAGTCATATTTATTATTTATTCGCCGACAGTTTGTTAATGATAAATGTTTTACATTTTTTCCATTGAATTTTCTTTGGCTCCCATACATGTGTACAACTGCAGATTTATGTATATACAAACATATGTGTTGTACAAGAATACGAGTTCATGTGAACACACAGATATAAATGGGGGATTTATCTAAAGAATGTTTTTTTTTTGTTGTTTTGTTGCTTTGTTGGGGGAACACTAAACGGCCAAAAAACAAAGAGTGTCTTTTGTTTGTTTTAATCAAAATTGAAAGAATACAAAACAATAAATATAAACATTTTTAACTAATTGGTTATGAAGGGTCATAAAACATTGTTTGTTCTTCGAAATAGTGCAATCAGTATAGACAGTATGTATGTTTATGCTGTTGCAATAATTCTTTTAGTATTGTTTCATGTTTTTGTTTTTTTTTAAGAAATTAGCGTTATAGTCAATTTGAAATGAAATGGTGTGTTAATTTATATAGAAATAAGTCTAATATTTTTGGTACGAATAAGACGAGTATTAAAAGAGTACTTTTTGTTTTCAATTTATTGATTGTAGGAAAGCAGATAATAAAATAATCTTTAAAGGTTTGAACAATTAAGGTTCCAATTTAAATCGGTAAAATTGCGTAGTTTCATTCTGTTTTCTTTATTTTCTCTTGGAAATGAGATATTTTTTATGCGGAAAAAAGTATCCTATATATGCACCAATATACACATAATTTTATTAAAATTATGCGAACAAAGGCAGATGGATAGAAAGACAAAAATTTTAAAAATTGCTGTGTTCCATATCAGTGATTACAAGGAAAAACTGCGAATGTTTTATTCTGTAATTTTGCAGTATACCACTTTAAGACTTTGTAGCTGTCTGGTTCGTATTAATGTATTCCCATTGCAGTTAATGATATGTATTTCTTTCTGTCGGGAAAATTAAGAAATATGTCGGTCTACTACATTCTCAATAATAACACATTAAAATGCTTAAGTCGACTAAAGCAGTTATTCCTTTCAATAATTCTTGCAAAGAAAAACCGACCTCCAAACAGACAAACTTTAAATCATGTTTCTTTAAGACGGTAAATATACAATGATTACATTATATTCGAGGAAGATTGTAGCTGGATTTTTTAAATGTCGTAGCACAAAATGTCAATTCAGATAAAAAAACTAATTTTGGAATTCAATAATCTAAAGCAAATATCAGTCGATTTTCTACCGGGGGAGCAGTGCTTGCATAGTATATAGGGGCAGAAGACCCCAGGGTTCTGGTTTTTTTTCAGGTTAACCCAATGTCAAACGACTGTCTGTCTATAGCGGATCAAAAGTTTGGCTATATACATAAAATTACACTAACTATTGCGACACCCTGTAATTTCTGAATTCAAATTTTATACTTGTTATAGCGGCCGTAGCAATGCAGGTTCTTTGTAAATTTCAACCGTCTGTTTGTAACGGTAAAAAACTATTACGACACCCTTTAATTTATAATTTGAAATATTTATACTTATTATAACAGCCATAGTAATGGACATTCTGCTTAATTGTTAAGTGTTTGTCAATAACTGTTCAAAAGATATGTATATCAAATGACTTCAGCTATTAGGACACATTTTAAATTAAAATTTTAATTTAAATACTTGTTATAGAGGACTTTGTCATACAGATTCTTTATAAATTTTAACTGTGTGTCCATATACATAAAACTACGTCAACTATTAAGACACCCTTTAATTTTTAATTTTTAAATGTTTATACTTTTTGTTATAACAGACAAAGTAATGAACATTCTGTCTAATTTTTAAGTGTTCCAAAGATGGTCAAAATACATCAATATTGGGTACACCCTTTAATTTATAGATTTAAATTTTATACTTATTATAGCGCACTAAGAATATATACGTTCAAAAAATATAGAAATATATAAATATAGGTAAAAGCGTTTAAAAGTTTGGCTATATTTATCAATTTAAATTAACTATTGGGACACCCTTTAATTTTAAAATTCATATTTTATACTTGTTATTACAGCGGACTAAGCAATACAAGTTCTTTGTATAAAAAAAAATTCTTTGTACAAAAAAAGCAACACACAGACGAATTAATAACCTCCTTCTTTTGAAGTCGGTTAAGAAATATAACATGTACAGGAGTAGTCCTGTTACAGTTTTATTGTATGTATGTATACATATATATATATAAATGTAAGTTCGTTTCAAATTAGTTTTGTATCGTTCTCGTTCGCGCCATTAATTTAATTTTTTAAAGTTTAAATCAAATTGAATATTTTTCGGAAATATATTGTGAAATAAAATAAACCAAAGAAAAGTTACTTTGTGACTTCTCCTCCATCTTGGATATGTGGTACGGGGCCTCCATTCCCCGTTAGACTTTTTCAACATTTCGGGCTGGACCAACAATTTTTCCAAGGCTGAAATATGTTGTTGTCGATTCACTTTTTGTCGCCAGCAATTTAGAACTAGTTAATTTTCTCGCACGTGAGAAAACTTGATTACCGCTTGTTACTATGCGGTGTGTAAGACTGTCGTGTCCTGTTTACGGATATATTTATTTAAAATAGCGATTTATTTTATTATAACTGATGTAAGACAAGATTTAGAAAATATTTGAATGAATGGCGTCTCCACTTACCACCAAAAGTTTACCAATAATTTTCTTTTTGTGTCGACCAGTAAGTCAATCTTTCCCAAAAAGTGGTTACTCACTTTTGTTACATCGCCACTGATGAAATTCCACTCAAACGCTCTCTAAAGGCCTACTACGGATATTTTAATACGTCGTTCGCCGAACGCTTTTATTTTCCACCCGTTTGCTGCTGATTTCTTTTATAGGTTGGCCGTGGTGGTATGTCAGAAATGTCGGCTCCGGTGTCCACTAAAAATTGTATGGTTGTGTTGGGGTCGAAGACGTCCGATGTTTTTGGTTGAAACGTCTGAATTACTATCTGAAGTTCAAGCTTTACTTTACCATACATAGTATAAGGTAAAGTATAGTAATCATGAGAAAAATCGAGGTCGGGATTTTGACGGATTTATATGTTCTGATGTCTCCTGAATTCATTTTTACTATTTTCGTGATGATGTCTGTGGGTGGGTGGGTGTGTATGCCACTATTTTTGTGGAGTTTGTACAGGTCATACCGTTTGACATATTAAAATGAAATTTAGTATGTGCCTTTGGTATATGGAGGTGAAGAGCTGTATAGTTTTTGGGCATAATCGGGAGAGGGCAAGGGGTAGTTTCCTTACCACCCAATTTTGAGAACTGTCTACAGGTCATACCATATCACATATTTAAAAATGAAATTCGATATGTGCCTTTGGTTTATGGTGATGAAGAGCTGTATAAGTTATGGGCATAATCGGAAAGGGGCAAGGGGTAGTTTACTTAACACCCCAAACAGAAAATCATTAATTTTTCGATTCGAATATACTTTGAACTTTTGTTCTTTATGTAATATATCCATAAAAATATCTGTTTCCATTGGATATGGTAAAGTTGAGTGTAGGCCACTCCAGTTTTTTTTGTAATTTTTGAGCCTTTTTTCCATACTTTGTATTATGTAGATGAAGCTGCTGCTCCCGAATTTGATTGACCACTAGAGCGAACTCGGCTTGATAGTGATCATGTGCGCTTAGTGCCCTTTCAACGGTACAGACTTGTCGAAAGTCGCAAACCTCCATGACGTTGTCTACAAGTTTAGGTAATTCTATCAGCCTAGATTCTGCTTGTCATTGAGCTCTTGCATTTGGTGGTAAACGTTAAAGCCACCATGATTTTTGAAATTTCTTACTTTTTCTTTTGTCAAGTAGTCGCGCGCCTGTTTCCATGTCGGAGAGAAGTTTTTGTGTCTTCTTTTGCTCACTGTCGCTGAAACGTTCGGTAATACATTTTTTGAGATTGTTATATTTTCCACTATAGGGTGGCTGCAACACAAGTATTGTAGTAATACGTTGGATTTGACTGCAGCAATATATATTTGTCATTTCAAATTGCGCCTCGGGTCGTTCGGACCAGAACAACCAGTTTTGGATTTAAACATTTTTTTAAAATCAACTATTTGCTGTTCAAATAAAATATAACTCAAAAATTAGAAAAAAGAGCAAAAAGTTAATAATATTGATATGTTAGAATATTTATCGAAAAATTGTATAAAATTTGTTTTTCTCATTAAATATTCATTAAGGTTCCTTCCTTGAGTAGTAAAATAATATATTATAATTATTATGTTACAATCGTAATTATTATGTTAAAACATAATAAAAGTACCATTTTTAATAAACATTTACTGAAAATATTACACCAAATTTCGTAGGTAGTATTAACGATAAAAATTTGTTGTACCTTACCTAGTGTCTATGCATGACAAAAATTTGTCTTAATAAAAGTCAAACTTCATATAAAATAAACCCAGTATTAAAAATAATGTTTTTTCTTTATAAGAAGTTTGACTTTTATTAAGACAAATTTTTGTCAGGTATAGACACTAGGTTAACGACAAAAATAGTTAAACCAATTTAATTGTATTTTTCAAATTTATATACGATTGATATATATGAACTAATTTTATGCAAATTAACAGATTTTTTGGTTATTAAAAATATATATAATAAACCGTTATACAAATTAAAATAAAATGCTGTAAAATTAACAAAAGTTTATTTAAAGCAGTAGTAAAACATTCTAAGAAAAAAAATCCGTAAATTTCGTTAAATTGGCATCCCAAAAAGAAATTAATGTAAATAACTTCATTGATTTGTCTTAATTTTCGCTTATTTTACTTTTATTGAAGAAAATTCAAAATGCAAAACATTTCAAAAAATTTGTTTAATATAAGCGGAGTGTTGTTGCAAATAAAGACTAAGCGCATAAATTTTTCGAACACATTTTGAACTATTAGCGTTTTGGAAGAGAAATAGTTTTATGGACAATAAAAGAAAAACAATAAACCAATATCAAACGCCCGCAACGGGAACTGAAAGCGTTATTCCTCTTAAAAGAAGAATAACGTTAATAAGGCATTAATGTTATCAAGTTTTATTTTTAGATTATACTACCTGTGCCCGCTACTTCGTCAGCGTCCTCGCAATATTTTGTTCGATTTTGCCTTGAAAGCAATCCCCACCAAAAACCCTTACTTTTTTAGTGCTTCAGTTATGTGCTTCTAAATAAAGGGTCTCATCTTTAATAAAATAACTGCGTACTTTCACTGCTTTTTCTCCAGTTTCTTTTGAAAATTAGATATTTTTGCGAAAGAAAAGTATTTTATATTGGGATCAGGTACCTTCTCACAAAATTTGTTTGAAATCCATATTTACGTAAGGCGAACAGAGAGAGGAAATGAGTTACTATTTTATTATATGTCTAGATATAGATTAAAGATTTTTATCTTTTAAAGATAAAAATTTAGTAAAAAATTAACTAATAATTTTAGTTATTGGTGTTTTGTTGAAGCTTTAATATTCTGTAATATTATTCTATTAACATAAATTGTATATACTTTCCATTGCGTTTTGTAGAATTTTAATACTTATAGAGTATTTGTGGCTTCTCTAAAATTAGAAGAAAGGTTACCTGATGATCTGGAATGAGCAGCCAGTAAAATGCGTATAGGAACTAGCTCTTTTTTAATCCAACAAATAAATTTCATTTTTAACCGACTTCAAAAAAGAAGGAGGTTATCTATTCGTCTGAATGCTTTTTTTTATGTATGTAACCGCAGAACTCAGCCATTTCTGAACCGATTTTAAAATTTTTTGCTTTATTTGAAAGGTTATGCTTCAAGGTTGGTCCCATTTTAAAAACAGTTCATTATATTAAAAATTAAAGGGTGTCCCCATACAACATACATGTTTTTTACGTGTTTAAGAACCGTAAAGGGCACCAAATTAAAATTTTAAAAAATTGCGTGTCGCTATAGCTCTCAACAGCAAAAATGAATAAAAAAATAAGTTTAAAATTTAAAGGGTGTCCCCATAGGTGACATAATTTGACCTATTTGGGTCTATCGTTTGAACCGTTATAGACAAAACCTTGAAAATTTGACAGAATGTCGATTACTATGACCGTTATAATAAAATGTAAAAATATTCAAAATTTTAAATTAAAAGGTGCTCCAATAGTTCATTTAATTTGATGTATATGGCCATACTTTTGAACAGTTGTATACAGACCGCTGAAATTTACAAAGAGCCTGTATTGCTAAGTCAGCTATAACAAAAAGTATAAAATTTGAATTTTAAACTAAAAGGGTGTCCCAATAGTTAATGTAATTCTATGTGTGTGGCCAAACTTTTGAACTGTTAGAGACAGACAGCTGAAATTTACAAGGAACCTGTATTGCAAAGTCCACTATAGTAAGTATACCATTTGAATTTAGAAATTAAAGGGTGTCCCATTAAATTATGTAATTTGATCTATATGGCCCTATCTTTTGAACGGTTAAACACAAACACTTGAAAATTAGGCAGACTGTCCACTACTATCTCTGGTATGATAAAAAGTATAAATATTTGGAATTATAATGTAAAGGGTGTCCCAATAGTTCATGTAGTTTGATATATATGGTTAAACTTTTTAACCGTTATAGACAGATAGTTGAAATTTACAAAGAATCTTTGTGGCCAAGTCCCGTATAACAACAGGTCTTTAATTTAACATTGTAAATTAAAGGGTGTCCGAATATGTGATGTTATTTGATCTGTGTGCCAATATCTGTGCAACCGTAGACAGAGGCTTGAATGGTGCCCCTATAAAAGACGGATGCTGATGAAAAGAGGAGAGGCTTGACATTCAAATAGTCTTCATTTTTTCCCTATAAATTTGGCGCATCTTTTATTTGATTCAAATCTAATTCTTACAGATTACTTTTTACATTTTTAGTTTAGAATTGGTGCCCTTCTATCTGTTTTGAAGTCGGTTTTTTTTTGCAAGAATTATTATCAAAAACGTTATGGGTAATTAGCATAATATTAAATAATTTTAGTTAACTTATTTTTTATTATATTTACCATATAAAATAACGTGAACAAGTAAAAGTGCTATATTCGGCCGTGCCGAATCTTCTATACCCTTCATCACGGTGATTTTATTTATACAGGCATGTACAGCATTATCCATATTGTTGACTCTTTACTTAAATTAAGTCGTATGGGAAAAATTCATTATTCATGCTTTAAAGAAATAGAAGACAAATGAAAACAAATTCCGTTGGGTACAATTGTCACCGTGTTGTCAGCTACTTAATGATATTGAAGACGACAGCTACATCGTAAACTCTGACATTGTTGTAGAAACACTTATTTTGCTTCTATAAAATTAAATAACTTTTTCAAAAAATTATAAATATTTCCTCCGAAACTCCACAACCGTGGTCGTGTAGCCATGTAGCTATACTGGCTGCAAAAAAAAACGTTTACCTATAAACGTGTATTTTATTTTTGACAGTTTTTATTTGGTATCCTGATGATGTCTTTGTGTTTAATGCACCTAGGTTTTAAAACAGAGATCTCATCTATTTAAAAATCAAACGCATTTAAAAAAAAATATGTATATACATATGTATATTCTTAATATTAAATATATGTATGTTATGTTACAGTTATGATTTTCATTTTCAAAGAAATATTGAAATTTTTGTTTTATTTTTTCGAAAATTGTTTGTAAAAATTTTTTGTATAAATATTTTTTTTTAAATTTTTGTATAATTTTATTCGAAAATTTTTTGGAAAATTTTTAAAATTTTATTGAAATTTTTCACTTAAATTTAGGACTTTTCTGCAATCTAATTGAGTTGGTATGGTCAAACCAAAGCAAAAATAAATCCTTACAAAAAAAAATTTCCTCATATTGACCCCCCGTGTGCCTTTTAACTGCTCCTGTTTACCAGTGGGTATCCTGTGGGTCCATTGGCTACGTCCAATGCAATTGGCTATTGAAATTGGGTATTGCATTCTATAAAGGTCTCTAATACAAATCGAAGCAGAAAAACCCTACCAAACTAAAAACAAACGAAAATCAACCCTCGTAGGGGGTTATTGATCCCCCGAGATCTGTATGCACTCCTTGCGATCTACCTGTCGCAGTCTAATTTTTATTTGACAAAAAATGCAAAAGAGAATCATTAAAGCCAAAAAAGGGAGACCCGCAGCTTCCAAAGAAACGAACCGATGTTGCTGAATTGCAATACCAAAATTTTCGAAACTATGCCTGACAGTTTGGTGTACTTAAATTTTTTGTATCTCTTCTGGTGCCTTGGCAAATGACATTACAACAGTAACACGGATAGGCGGACAGACGGACATCGCTTAATCAACTTCTCTATGTATAAGGATCTAGAAAATATTTATTTTATGGGGTCGGAAATAAATATTGTAGAAATTACACACGGAATGACAAACTTAGATATACCCTTTCCACCTGTGGTGAAGGGTATAAAAATTCAATGATAAAATTGTAATCCAAAATTGTAAAACCAAATCAGCATAAACTGCACCATAATTTGGCTGGATATTTAAGTGTTATAAATCAGTACAAGGGCATTATACTAAGATATTTTAAAGTAATGATAATTTACCTTGGTTTCTTAAATTATTTTGCCAAAATACCTATACTATAAGCAAAACTATTATACATGTTAGCAGCTGGTTATACTGCAATTTCTAGCAGATGCTTGAAACTCCACCAAAGTAACCGGATCTTAATCCGATAGAGTATGTTTGCAATAGAGTCCAAAGTCAGCCAAAAATGGCTCAAATGGATTGAGGCGATGCAAATAAGTTCAAACGCTGTAGTTCAGCAAAAAGGCCTTGTTACTAAATTACCTCATGAACGTAAATCAAGAATGAAGCAAATTACTAGTATAACTACATACTAGACATGGTTGAAAAACTTTAAAATTGAAAATGTTTGTTATTGTAAGAAAAAATATTGATTAATTAAAAGATATTTCTTAAATAATTTTTATATTAAATTGTACCAAAAAAAGTATGAAGTGTACCAGTGTACCACTGATGTAACGATTGTACCAAATTTGGTAGAATTGTACCACAAATCCCAACAATGATATGGATGTATACATTTGTTCACATTTTAAACTTCAAAATAAAACTACGAAGGAAAGAACACATGGAATTTCAAGAGTATATATGTACATATGTGTACCTTTTTTAATTCCTCTCGTCTACTAATAAAGAATTGCAGCGACAAAAGTTGCAGATGTAATTCGGCACTTACCTACTTTTTTTCAATTCTACACCCATTTTACAGTATAAAAGTAAATTTTTGGTTCAGTGTAGTTACACTGTTTTTGCCAAATATTTACCTTATCAGGGAGATAAGTAGTTTTTCGTTATTATAAGTATTCTTTAAGCTAGAAGTGACTGATAAACTAAAGGGAAGACCATCTTGCCTTTAACTTTTAACATTTGATATAAGAATTTGAAGTTGCCATGTTTTGTCATCTATAAAGTTGCCGTATTTTCTAATCTATAAAGAAAAATAAATTCATGTTAATTTAATTTGGCATTGAAAAATAAAAATGGAAAACAGATATCGTATGTTGTATATAAAATATTTTCGTTTGTTTGTTGCACAGATACTAATTTGTGGTTTGTTGAAAGTAAACAAACAAATGAAAGGTATGATGTTGCCACTACGTTTTAAAAAACCAATTTATTTTGTCAAAAGTAGTCGGTGTTTTTTTTGGTACTACCATATTTTTGAAAATATTAATTTTATTTTACAATGAAGTTGTAATAAAGAAAAATAGTTATTGTTCACTTTATCGCTCACTTAAGCAAAAGTGAAATTTAACTAAAACGTACTTTAAATGCAAGTTATAATAATGGGCCTTAATCGGTAAAAATGATAGGTTATAGATAAAGTTGTGTTATATTTTTTTCTTGACGTTGTTGAAATTTATCTTTTTAAAAATATTGTTTTTGTTTTTTTGCACTAAAAAAGTGTTCGCTAATTTATGTATTTTAAAATCAAATTTTTATTCGAAATGCCTAGAACATGATGTAGTTTAAATTTATATAAAAAGTATTATTATGATTTTGAAGTACATACATAGTTGCTAGCAGATGAATAACACAAACAAACAAACTTTTTTAATCTTATAAATATCTGACTAGCAAGAGTTTTTCACAGGAAAAGTTGTGTACTTTTCCTAGAATAATTAAAGCTATAATGTCTCTTTTTCTCCAGCAACTCAAACTAATAAAAACATTTTATTCTTCTTTATATTTACAGAGTATTTAATGCTTCAAAATAGGACATCAATTTAATGTATAACAATTCGCAGAATTTCAACAAACAAAACAGAATAATTCAAATTAAATCTTATTAAAATAACAGACAGATGTTAGAGAAACCTAATGTTAACTCAAAAAATTATCAACGACTACTGATCGTAAATCACAACTATCAACAACAATTGCTTAACAATTAAAGAAAACACAACTAAATAGAAACAAATTAAATAGCAACACACTTTAATAAGGAAAACAAAAATAAATCATTAAAAAACATTCATACAGCTGAAAAATAAAATAAAAACAAAATACAACAAGTTGTTGTACATTTCCCAAAGCAACCTACCTTTCCAGTCAACATTTGTATACAGCAACATGTTGACTTGAAACGTTGTGAATAAAATTACACTTTGATATTTGTATATAAAAAAAAAGATTTTCAACATACGGAAAATCTGTTTCACTCACCAAGGAAAATGTATAGTGTGGAAAAGTAAAAAAAAATCATGCATGTATGTGTTTGTAAGCATACAACAAATAGCAACAGACATATGGGAGCTTTTGCTATTGTGTTGTGTCAAAGATTAGTTGCACATGTAACGGTTCCGGGTTGAGTTGATAAAGCGGAAGTGTAACGAACTCAAAATCTACAAAGGCCAAATGAAAAATAACAACAAAAAAAAAGAAAAAAACAAAACCAAAAATAGTCGTGGATTAACCAAAAGCATGAGAAACATTTAAAAAGGGCGCATTTAAAATAAAAAATTAGTGAAATGAAAAATTTAAACATGAAATAAAATAATCTTGAATTTAAACATGAAATAAAATAATCTTGAACATGAAATTCTTTTTTCTTAAAAATGACAGATACATTTGAAAAATTAAAAAATAATATATATTTATGTTGTACAACAAATACATATTAACGCATTTTATACCATTCTAAAATATTGTAAATAATAATGTACTTGGTCCTGTAAGAATAGCCAAAATAAACGAAATTAATTTATTAATTAGGCTTTGAAAAAGTGACAAATTGTAAGCATTAATCCAAAGTATACCCCTGAAAAATAATTTTACTATTTTTTTTGTAAATATCTTTATTTTGCTGTCATATGTCTGTTTCAATTTAAAAAACGTTACCAGATCCAAAAAGTATATGTTCGTAAGAGTGTTCAAATTGTAGAGCAAATTTCTTATGACAGTTATTTGACGAAATTTTGCTATGATATTAAGAATGTTTTTTGTGTTTCCAATGTTTCCAATTAAAACTTTTAAGAACTATCAAAATATACTGGACGATATTTATCGTAAAAATTAATAATTCACATTTTTCATAAACCTGTGGTGTCGTCCTTTAAGGCATCGTATCCCCGTCCCTCTAAGAACTACAAAGTCCAAATAAAAAATTTAACCTATTAATGATAGACCCTAGAATTCAGTGTCTTATTTCGATCATAATATATGGCATCCACTTTAAAAACAAAAATTGTAATAAAGACGGTTATGAGGCATGAGGGTTATGACATAGTTGTTCTGTCTAGACTATTACATTTTATGGTTTATTAGAGGCAAGCGAAGCGTTTTGGATCTTAGCCTTAGCTAAAGAATATTATTACTTTTTCATTCATGCTCTAGTGATTCTGGTAATACCAATGCACAGTAGAGCAGATTCAAAATATTTTGGATATACCTCAGCCATTTGTAAAGGTCTAGGCCAATTGATCCAAAATGACATGAGTATAGCAAAGGAGTATTTGAGCTTAAGTGTTGACGCTGGCCACCATATAATTGCCAGGGGTGGCCCTATGTGGTCTCCAAGATGGGTACCTCGCGCTATGTGGCCTTCAAGTTAGGTAACGCACCTGCAAGTTCTTTTATATCTCGGCATTTCTTTAATTTTATCTAGAACCGTAAAAAGTAAACTCCCGAAATTTTCTCTATATTACGATTTAAAATTTACACACAATGTAATCTATGTTCGTTATCTAAACATATTATAAAACCGTAACTTTTTTTCTGTTGGTCTGTCTGTTTTCGCATCACGTAAAAACTACTCGATGGATTTTAATAAAATTTTGTGAGGCTGTACCTTAGTATCAAATATAGGATACATAAGTCCGCAACACATTTTATGTCCTAGAAAAAGTGAAAAGAGTACGCAGACAGCAGTAAAAGTATGCAATTTTACCGATATGCATACCATAGTTGGGGGTAGTGCACTAATTTTGCAATCTTCACTCACACTGAGTAATCTTGCTAAATTATTGATTTAATTTTTTTGATTTCTAGTGATGTTTTAAAAATTTGCAGCCTCAATCAACGTTAGTGACAGTGAGTTAAATAATCTTTGCACTAATATTTAATTATTTTGATTTCACCACTCAAGTTGATTACAACGTAAAAATTTTGCATTCAATTTGAGGGGCAATTTGTGATATTTTTATTATTTTTGTGCACTAATTTAAAAGTGAAGACTAATACTTCATTCAAATTAAAATTCAATTTAATTTTTGGTTTAACAAAATTTTTATAATTCAATAGCAGAAATGGATGCATAAAAAATAGTAAAATTCTACAATTTATTTGCTTTTAGTTTGTTTCTTCCATGAGCGTCTGCCATTCCACTAAAGGAAAACAAACGCTCCACTGGTACAGATAAAGGCCAAGGCGAGTTGAATTTTAAAAACATTTGCCTAATTTTGACAAATTTGGCTTTATCTCGGAGACATTATAAACTTGAAATTTACACAGGGTTTGTGGCACTGTGCTCGATATAACAACATATTAAAAATAATTAAAATTTAAACCATATTCCCCTGTAAGACGTGATTGTGATGTAAATGTGCTTTTCTTTTTACCGTAACAAGCACACATTTAAAATCTTTAAAGGCCAGTAATAACAACACAAAATTAAAAATTAAAATCTAGTACTTTTAAAGTAATATATAGAACATATAGTACAGAACACTTACGTATGTGAGTCTGACGGATTTTTATTTATCATTGTTTTTTTTTTTCTTCACACGAGGCTTTTTCTGACTTTTGAATTCACTTCAAAATGAAAATTAGTGGACAGGTTTTGCTTTAACTTGTAAAAATATGGCCTTCATGCCATATTTTGTCTTAAATTAAAAGTAAAATCTCTAAAATTGTTAAGATACTGAGAGACCTTTACTTCTTAAAGCAATCATAAAATATTATTATGAAATTTTTGTCAACGTGGCTTATGTAAATTAAAAATTTATGAAGCCAAAAAGTTTAAGAATAAATAGTCTTCAGAACAATAACACAAAAAATCTGGCTACACCACACATACTCGTACATACATATGTATGTACATAACTCTATGCAAGTTCTAGTTTGTGTTATGCCCATCATTTTCTCTAGCACGTCACTTAATTAGTGTCAAGAAGTCATTCATCATTTGACTGCTTTTGCACACAACAATTTTTACATTTGGCAACTTGAGTAAGGAGACAACAGCAGACATATGATTTTGCAACAAAATATATAATTTATTTAATTATTGCTTGCAGCATAAGTAGAAGTAACATAAATATCTCGAAATAATATAATACATGCGAGATCATATTAAGAAAATAAGTAAAAATATATTTTCTTTTAAAATCTATTCTTACATAAAATAAATGCAAGTGATTAAAAAGCAACAAAATAAATTGCAAGACTCAATCTGTTTAAAGTAATAATTTTAATAAAATCTGATAACGTAAATGCAAAATCTTCTTAACATTTGCCTCTACAAACAACAACAACAGCAGCAGTTTTATTTCTAACAAACAAGAATAATAATAATAACAATAATTGTTTAACAAGAATGACGTGTTTATGTGGGCGTATTTCTTGTTGTCATTCACAAGTAACAACCATTACAAGAGAAAAAACATCAGTAGCAGGAACTTCCCCGACAAGACCATCAACAAATACTATAATTTCGTCATTAAAAAACACAAAAATAGATACAACAATGAAAACATCAACAGCAGCAGCCTACTCAACGTCCACTAAGGACAACTTTAATTACATGCATTGTGCAGATTTAACATTTAACAGACACACATGTTATAATTGTGGCATTAGCAGCGGCAACAGTAACACCAATAGCGACAGCTGTGGAAATAATAACAACAACAAAACAAGATGCAGCAGTTTTTGCATAACAAAAAGCAACAGTTTTAGAAATTGCATTTCTGACGTCAACAACAATTTGAACAGACTCATCAAGTTTGTCATTGTTTTGATATTTTTCACATGTTGTGGTGAGTTTTGTTCAGATTTTATATATGTATGTAGTTACTATTGCTTTAAAGTTATTTTTAGTAAAATCTAATATTTTTTCGGTTTGTTTTTAAATTAAACAAGAAGAGTTTTAAAAAGTTATTTGAATTAAAAAAATTAAAATAGCAAGAAAACTTGTTAAAACAGTTTTTTTAGCCCTTTTTAAAAAATAACAGTTTATGTATTAACGACTACTTATTAAGGTTGATGTCCTCGAACATATTAAAGGCTAGTCATTGTACTTATGTAGTTTATGTTCCCATGAAAAAATTAGCTAAGAAAAAATGTTAAACTCTTGTCTACATAATATTCATTTTAAATCAATCCCATAATACATTTAAAACATAAGTGCATTTTAAGATTTCAAAATTTGTTATTTATTTCGGAAACTTTGTGGTTAAATGTGTTTCATATTGGAGATTTTGGGATTATTAGAAAATTCACTGTAGATTGAATATAATATTCTATTTTAGTAAAAACTAGCTGTGCCCACACACGTTCTATGTGTCCTGACAATAGTTTGTAGAATTTTGCTTTGAAAGTAGTCCACAACAAATTTGAAGACACTTATAGTGCTTCACTTATACGTATTTGCTTTATATAAAGGTACCCATCCTTGAATAAAATTCTAAAATTAATATAAAATTCTAAAATTCTAAAAACTGTTGTAAAACTCTGTAAAAGGTGTTTTAAATATTTTAACAACAATGTAATTCCAATGTAAAAATACAAATTAAATATAAATTTTGTTTAATTGACTTTTTGGCAGTAAGTAATTAATCGTTTGTCATTATTTTAAAACAGCGCCATCTATTGCGCAACCGTGTTTTAATAAGCCGCTTTCAATTCATATTTTGTCATTATTTTAAAACAGCGCCATCTATTGCCAACCGTGTATAAAACATCCCACTTTGAAACCGGGAATTGTAGAACTTTTATTTCCCCACTTTTTCTTTAAAATATGATATTTTTGGGGGCGGAAAAAAGCATCCTACATTAGAATCAGGATGCTAAGATAGCTTCTCACAAAATTTTGTTAAAATCCATCCAGTAGTTTTTACGTGATGGGAACATAAACACAAAAAGACAGACAGATAGACAGTAAGGAAATGAGTTACTGTTTTGTTATATAAGAATACACAGTAGATGCCATCAATGGGCAAGATTTTTAATTAATCAAACTATTTATTAACATACAAATGAATTTTTAAACTCAGGCTTAAGTTCGTTATATTCTTTCTAAGTCTTAAGAATATAAATTAGAAATTATGGGATTAATTTTAAAGAAAAAATTTAAAAAATTTTATTTTTAGGCGCTAGCAAAATGTTATGTATTTTCTACATCATACTACACAGAAAATTTATTATTTTCACCAATTAAAGGTTTTAATTGGTTTTACCTTAAAATTTGATTAAATAATTGATTGATTCAATTAATTGTTTAATTAGGATTTTTTTTTGGTCTGTTTTAAACAAATATATATCTGAATCAATCAAAAAATTAATTGAACTTTAATTTAAAACTGATTAAAACTTTTAATTCACCTAATTTGTAATAAATATTCTTTCAACTTAGAGAGAATATAACGAACTTAAGCCTAACTGCAAAAATTAATTTGCACATAAAATACTATTTTTACTGATATCAGAGAAAAGTGTATGACTTCTAGACTAATGCTTCCTGTATAGTAAAACATTAAACTAGATTTTTTAGGGTTCCGTACCCAACGGGTAAACATGTAACCCTATTGTTTTCGCTACAATGTCTCTACGCCTGTGCCTGTGAGTGCCTGTGAGCGCTATAGCAACAAATACTAAAACTTAAAGGATGTTCTAAAAGTGAAGTGTTATTCGCGTATATGTGTTCTTTAGTGACGTAATTTTTCATGTAAATGTCCTAAGTCAATAATAGGTGCCATTTGAAATTTTCACAGAAGGTGTACTACTATGGCCACTATAACAAAATATAAACATTAAAGGGTTTTCCGATAGTGAAATGATTTGCAAGTACTACTAAAGTTTTAACTAAAATTTTAAGGGTTTTCCCGATAGTGATGCGATTTTCACGAATATGAGTTACATTTTGTAAACGTTAATTTATACAGAGTGTGTTAAATAATATAAAAAATTAAAGGGTTTTGAAAAAGTGACACAAATTTACGTATGTATGATGTGGCCTTATTTTTAAACCGGAATGAACAGACACTTTAAAGCTATACAAATTATACCTATATGTATATTTTTTTGTCCTCTATAACAAAAAATGAATCCAAAAATTTAAGAGTGTTTCGATACTGATGCGATTTTGCTCTTATCTTATATATGAACAGTTATAACAATAACTTCATACACAATATAACAATAACTTATATACAATAACTTCTATAACAACAAATAACGAAAAAAAAAAATGGAAAAATAAAAGGGTGTTTTCTAGGTGTCGCGAATTTGAGGAATTTGGCATTCTCTTCTATACGTTTTAAGAGACAGTTGATATTTACGCAGGGTACTTATTACTATGCTTTAGTGTTTTTAAAGTTGTACCGAACATAGTATGACACCCCACGTGTGTGAATTTGACTCGCAATTGTCAGATTTATTGGAAAATAAAGTATAGAAATTGGATTTAAACAACTTCCAAACAGACTGAAAAAATTTTAGACTGGCATAGATAAAAGTTCTTTTAATGTAGTGGTAATAACATTTTTCAACATACAAATAAAGTTTTGATGTCAGACTTGAGTTTATTTTAATTATTTCTAAATAGAAAGAATATTTTTTTTTTAACAAATTAGGTGATAAATAAAAAAAGGGAAAATGTTATTTTAGAGACTAGAAGAATGGAATGCATTTTCTAGAAAACTACATTCGTCATCAGCATTCGTATCTATCTACGTTGGGTAGTGTTCAGTTGCAAGCATCATCTGTATAACCAACTAAACTCAGATAAAGGAATATGAGAAAAACTGTATTCAATTATCATCGTCAGTTGGGCCATCCTATCCATTGTTAATTTTTGCAAAAAAAATTTAAAATTTTTGAAAATTGAAATTAAACCTCTGTGGTGTTCCGTGAAGTACTAATATGAAGTAGTTTTGAAACTATCACTTTGGGATTTACAGTATATGGTTCAGAAACTAACCCCGTGAAAATAATTAGTGTCATAGAGTAATCTAGAGACTAGTCCATATTCTCAATTACACATTGCAAGTAATTGTTTGTAATTTGAAATTTTTAATTACACATTACATCTGATTGGAAATTTTCAATTACAAATAACCAGTAATTGTAATTAGGCAATAATCATTACTTTTATTTAAACAAAATTATATTATATTCCTTGAAAATTTCCGTTAAATGTAATTGTAATTGATTTTTGTTATTACACGTAATTTGTAATTAAAAATTTTGAATTACAAATAATTGTAATTGAAATTTTTCAATAACAAATTACATGAAATGTGTAATGAAAAAATCTCAATTATAATTATAAATGAGTAAAAAATTTAACAATTTCAACTAGAATTACATATAACTAGGTAAAGGCATATGTAATTAATTACAAACTGTAATTGACATCCCCCAGTATTTGTGAAAGATTTCCACAAAAAGGTTGAAGTTTTAATTTTTTTTTAAATTCTGCAAATTTAAAAATGTTTTGACCTACGGTCGAAGTTCAGTCACTGAGTGATTATTTGTTATTTAACTTCCACAGTGAAAAATATAAAATTATACCATTATTTTATAACACAATTTTCGCCTAAAGTTTCTGCAATATAATCCTATTCATGCATAAATTTAATGTCATGTTAAAGAAAGCAAAACAAAAAAAAATCACATAAAATAATGTTTAATATTTTGACATAATTAATCGTTCATGTCAAAATTTATTACTCATCATTATAAAATATTTGAAATTTTTAATTTCCTAAATAAAATTATAATAAATTTGTATAAAGGACATTCTTACGTACTTACATACATATGTATGTATGCATGTGTAGTTTTTCATCGTGTATGTGTAAATGGCCATCAAAATAATTGTGTATGTAGTTGTTAGTTTTTCCACATGAATAATTTGTCAAAAATGCCAAATTAAGCACAATTCAGTTTACTAACCGTAGTTACAAAAACGAACAAAAAAAGACAATGTTAGCCGCAAAAACAACAATAACCTTATAGAAATAACAATAATGTACAATGAAAAGAATTGACATGAATGCTTATGCACTAATGACTTTATATACGATTTTATAAATCAAACACCTACAAATACTTTAAAACTGATGCACAGCAATATTTTTGACAGATTTTTATGTACCCCACGTCGCACAGAAATTTAATTTAATTTAAGAAATGTAAAAATTTAATTACGCAGATAAACAGATAACAAAATTCTGCATCGAGTAGTGAATTTTTAAGGCTTTTGCTCGAAATTCGTCGTTTTGGTACTTTGTTAAATCAGGAAAGTTGAGTAAATTGCACACGTTTTTATTGACTTTTTACTGGGGAAAAATTTGGTATTATGTAAGGCAACTTTTTTTTTGTTGCCATAAAGCTATCGATAATGCTATTTGGCAGTCTAGCAACTGGAAATAAATATAAACAATTCAATAGATTTTAATAAATAACAAAAAAATATTATTTCATGTGTGCAGTTTTTTTTTTACAAAAAGTTTGTAAATTTTATTTACGTAATTTTGTAATCCAAAAATCTTTAAATTGTAGTGCTTAAGTCAAAAATATTATATATTAAAAATAATATTTTAAATTTAAAAAATATTTTAAAATTGTAGTTTATGTCTTGTTTTTTATTATTTAGTGTTTTAGTTAAATACAAATTACAATATAGCATTAGTTTTTCTCTTAACACACTTATTTATATTCTTATAAAAAAAATGCCTTTGTTATAAATTTGTATTTTAAATCTAAAAAAAAAAATTTTAATAATAAAAGAAGACACTGGTGAATAATAATAATAATAATAATAATAATAATAATAATAATAATAATAATAATAATAATAATAATAATAATAATAATAATAATAATAATAATAATAATAATAATAATAATAATAATAATAATATGGTAATATGACAGAGTACTACAATATATGTATATTAAATAGAAAAACAATAGCAATGTAACAATTTATATAATATTTTTAATGTTAAAGTTCTGTCTGTAGTTTAAGGCATATTTTCTCATTATATTTTTCAATTGTTCTTTCAAACAAAAAATTTCATCTTAAAACGTAATACCTCAAATATAATTTGATAATCAAACTTAATACATTGTTGTCCTAAAATTAAACTTACTTCAGAATTTTTTTAAAGGACAAGCTTTCTAGTTTGTTGATCCATTATTGTTATACCGAAAATATTTCCAGTGAATGAGAGCAGCACAGAGTAGTTAAAATACCAGAAAAGTATAAATAACACCGCAAATATCACATGTATTGTTACGCGCTCCCATTTCTCCACCATATAAAGTTCAGTTACCATTAAATAGTGAATTTTTTTAATTGCAAAAATTAAAAAAAAAATTAATTGCAAAAATCTATAATGTTTTGTAGCATTTTTCTTGAATTCTTTTAAGTTTTTTTGGGATACTGATGACTCTTCTCTAATAAAACAGAATTAATTCTGAAATCAATATCCAATTTCTTTGAAATTATGCCTAAACACACTCGTAAATTTGATGCAAGTTTATTATCATGAACCAGCCAAGGCAATAATTCTAAAAAGAAAACTCCTCATCCACCTAAAGAGCCTCCTGTAAAGTACAACCCTCGGTGTCTTGAGCAGGAAGCCTTTGATATATTAAGTTTCAATCGAGCAGCTATTTTTCGACCATTTTCATCAAAAATTTAAAATCTGGGACCAGGTGCTGATCAAATATGTATCTATAAAAATACGGAATATTATTCGCATCATCATTATTATTTTGTTGGATTGATTAGGTGAACAACGCACAGTGGAAAATCGTATAGTAAGATCAGCCATAATTCGATTTACACCATCATTTTCTTTTTATTGAAAAGCTAAAATGTCGAACTTAATAAGTTGAGTAAAATATTTGATGTTTGGTCAATAGTAATACTCGGAAGTAAGGACCGTATTCACATCTTTTTACGACAACGATTTATTACTATAAAAATAAAACATATTTCGAAGCATATTTTTAATATAATTCACGTTACAATTAAGGAGTTATATACCTTATTAAAAAAGTGATTTGATGTAGATTCCGATTTTATAAATAACGGATCAGGTTGTAGTGAAAACATTTGAAATTTTAGCTCCTGAATGATGTAATGTTGTTTTGGCTGCATGTAAAAACTTCAGTAAGGCTTTTAATTAGGAGCTCTGCGCTCATATGTAAAAAGCTTTATATTAAAATAAAATACTATAAAAATATTAGCTGCATATTCGTGCCTAAACACAAGTTACATTCAATAACGTTAAAAAACTCAGTTATTTAGATAATTGAACAACTGATTTTTGTTAAAGTAGCTTTGCATTGTTATTTAATTTTTTTCTGGTATCATATGCCATCATCTGTCCACAAAATATTGATACATGAGGAAAGCATTATAAAACATTTTGCAGTGTTGCCTATTGGACAGCAGTCCAAAGATGCACAAGAGACACGCAATAAAGACTACAAAAATTATCGTTTACATCACTCTCGAAAATGTTCGCGATCAGCCACTAACGATGATGTTTTCAATAGACTTCTTTACACTATGATCCATATCTAACAAGTATAAGAAAACCATCCGCCAAACTTGCAAAAGATTTGGATGAAGATACTGAAGATAAACTGATGAAATAACCACAAAATAGCGATTTTTAAGAAGAAAATGCCACAGTTAAAGTATTATTTAAATATTTAAAGTTACACTATACCTAAAAGAATGTTTCCTAAGTTTATTTTTTATTGTATTATTTAGTTATTGTCAACAATATACATCGAATATGTAAGTTTTATTTCATATAATCAAAACCCAGTAAAAAATGGTAAAAGTGCAAATTAATAAAATTATATTAAATTAGGCGTGGGTTAAAATGACATTAAAAATGTTACATAATAAAAATGTTAATAAAATAAAAAAAATTATTTAAAGTTAAAGTTACTATTTTGTACCAAATACATATACAAGTCATCTGTACATGCAAAGAATAAAACTCTTACCTTTATTCTGAAATAAGTTCTGGTGTAATTTAGCTCATACTTTATAGAATAATAGCAAATATATTTAAGATTATTCTTGCAAAATTTCAGAAACCTATGTCTAAGAACAAAAAAGTTACAAATTTTTGATCCGATAAGGACTAAAATTTTTCACTGCGCAACGCAGAAATAGAACCAATACACCTACGTTGTCTGTAAGATTATGAGGAAAGAGGTAAAGAAAATCAAACTTACTTTTCAGTTTAGTGCAGTTTTTATTTTTTTTTTATTTTATAATTTGTAAAAAAAATCAACATCAACCACAAATTTATGGTTGCCATTTTGGCAACTAAATTGAACAAGTTTTAGTTGCCAGTTGCTATACGTAATATAATTCGGGCAACTGGCAACGCAACTGAGGTTGGGTTGCCATCCATAATCGACTTACTAATTTTTAAAAAATTTTTATTTTAAATTTTTATGATAAAAATGTCGATTGAAATTAAAAATTTTTTTTTTAATTTTTTTGTCAAAAAAAAATGAAAAGGTTTTTGATAGAAAACTCCATCGCGATTCTAAAAATTTTATATATCACTATAAAATATACGATCTCTACTTTTATACTGTAGAAAAAACGTTAAGTGTTTTTGTGCTTTTTTTTTGTTTTTAAGTTGTTTTAAATAAATTAATTTTTAATATTTTAAATAGAATTTGATGTTACTATTAGAAATAAGTTATTATCTGTACATATAATAAAACTGCAACTTTCTGCCTTTATGTCTATCTGTGTTCGTATAACGTTAAAACTACTGCATAATTTAAATAAAATTTTATGGAGAGCCCTTATAGTCCCTAGGTTGAGATATAGGTTTTTATTTTTCCGTAAAAATATCAAATTTCCAAGAGAAAATAGAAAAAAGTAGTGAAAGTACGGATTCAATGTTACTGCAGCAACTTTAAATTTTTTCAAACATTAATAACAGAACCCTACAACAATTTTAGAATTTTAAATAAATTTAGAATTTTATATAAAGTTTCTAAATAATATTCTGTTTCTGAATAACTACCCAGGGATGGGTATTTTTATAAAAACTAAATATATATATACCATATCTGAAACTCTATAAAAGTATGAGTCTCAAAATTTGGTGTGTATTACTTTCTCGGTTTTTAAACTATGCACGTTTTGTCGCTGCAACTCGTACTTAGATAGAGAGTGGGTAGAGGGCAATTAAAAGGGGCGGGGCACACATATTCATATACTCTTGAAATTCGTTTGTTTCCCTAATTCCTTGTTATAATTATGAAGTTTAAAATGTAAACAAGTACTTCCATCCACACAAATGGCTGCAATAAAAATTGCACGATATAAATACAAATTAAATTCAAAAGAAGAAAATAAATAAATTTCAGCGACATAAGTTGCATAATGTAATTGGGCTCCTTCAAAGCTAATTCGAACAAGATATTGTAAGGACGCTGACAAAGTGGCGGATACAGCTAGTTGCAAATAAATTATTATCATATAAATTAAATACTATAAAGAAATAAATTACGAAAATGTATTTTTATCAATATTCTTCGGTGGTGGGGATTGGTTAGGAATTGGGAAGGCACCTTCGCTTCTATATAAAAGCTTAAAAATTATCATTTTTTAGAAATAAACAAAACAAAAAAAAAATAAAAAAATTTCACTTTTCTTTGTTACGAGGGTGGGATTGGAGGGATACCTCCCCCTGCCCATAAAAACTTAAAAATTTTATTTTTATAGTATTAAAGCGTATGTAATTCATTACTTTTAATAATTACCTTAACTAAAAAAAAAATAATGTTACACCCACAAAAGAGGGCGGGGCGAAAATTTTATTTTAAAGTCTTCTGAACCCAAGTTTTGCTTTTGAACATTCGCATTGTGAGAAAATTTAAAACAAAATTGAATTTCTCAGAGGTAGGTTTAGTTTTTCCAAGGGGAACTTGTTTCTCCTTGGTCCGATTTTTTTTTTCAAGCCTTAACAGCCTAAGGCCATAAGATATTTTTCCGCTAAGTTCTATTGATCTAATATTATACAGTAACTTTTGAGTGCCAATATAAATTAAAAAAAAAGTAATGTCCGGCTAGATTGCCATAATACCCCTATATGTGCATCGGTTCTTATAAATTGTTGGCATTTACTGATTCAAATCATAAGTTATTTGAACTTTTTTTTTATTATTTTTAATTTAAGTTCATTATCATTTTAAATTAGAAATTTCGCTATTAAATTAACAAATATTTATATTATTCTTTTCAGTAAATATTTTTTAATTACTGATAATTATACAGAAAGGAATGGCGAAATATCGAATTTAAAATTATAAAAGCCTTACGCTGCTTTTACATATGCAATTGCTTGCAGACAAGTTATGTATAGTTATTATCTAGGTAAATGGCAGAAAAATAAGCAAAAATCCTCTAAGTGGTATGTATAATTACACAAGCAAGTAAAAAGTTAATTTTAAAAATGTAAGTTTTAAAATTTTTTTATTTTATTTTTTATTTATAAAAACAGTAGACATCAATAACTAAGTATATATCAGTTAGCTACAAAGCGATTTTGTAAAAATATGCAATAAATATTTTCCCTGTTTACTATTATTTCCTGCATATTTTATTGAAGGCTTCTTAACTATAAATGGTTCAACATGAAATGGTCGATAGTAAGTAAGATATTTCCTTCCAAATAACATTAACATCATAATTTAATCATAATTTAGGAACACAAAAGAACGCAAGGGATGTAACACAAATTTTCATTTTATAATTTTAAAAAAGAAATAAAAAATATTTAAAAAAAATTGTCAAAAATAATTTTATTTTTGATTTTAGGGAGGTTTTGCATTTACATTGTAGTTAGCATATAGTTAGGCCATACAAGTTAACTTAAAGTGTGTTATTTTCGTAGTCGACTGCCATATTGCTTGTAGGGTAGCTACAAAAAATGTAAATGTGTTAGTAAAAAAATGAAAGTTAAATGGGTTAATTAAATATACGAAAGCAACTTGATAATTTGGATTCCTCGGTAGCCTAGCAGGAAGTGTGCTAGTCTATCAAACCGGGATTGTGGGTTCGATTCACACCAAAGACTCTGGAATTTTACACTACAAGTTCGCAGGAAGAAGAAGAAAAAGCTTGGATATAATCTGGCCAAGTTAAAAATCGCGGTAAGACGATACTTGCAGTTTGTACTTGGATAAAGGCTTTGGACCACGTGCAGACATGTATTATTATATGGCGATGCTGTGGAGACCTAGCCTTAAGAAAATTTTAGCAATTACCATAGACTCTGTGGTGAGGAAGAATGTCGACATGTATCAGTCGCCAGTCTGAAAACACTACAGTCGAGAGTACAAGGCTAGTGACAGCACGAGAAGGTTTTCATAAATTTACAGCGGGATACCAAAAATCTTTTGTAACGAAGGGGGGTAGAAAAGAAACCCATGAAGTTAGTGGTCTGCTTCGGTATCCCCCTACACAAAAAATAAAAAAATCTTGATAATTTAGTGATTTTTTGGGTTAGTTCTATTTTTTTTTTTTTTGCAAAATACTATTTTATTTCTCAGCAAAATCTCCTTCTTGCACGTTAAATTTAGTCCACCGTCTATGTAATGGTTCCATTCCCGCAAATAATAAAATTTTTCAAGGCCATCAAAGTAGGCCTATGTTTCACTCGTGGCCTCTTCGTTTAATCTAAATCTTTTACCACTCACTTCTGTTACTATTTCTTCAAATTTGAAAACAAAAAAGTACTTAATCGGGAGAGTACAATTCATGGATTTTTCCGTAGTGTCACCCCTGAAATGTCCTAATCAAACAGATAATATTTGGTTCAAATTAATGTGGAATCTGTCCAAATGCCTTGAATAATATCGTTTTACTTTTTTTATGTTAATCGATGTGAATCACACAGCCTTGGTCGACAGACTAACTCGCTTAAAAGAAACTGCTTCTAAATAGGATATCGCGAACAATAGATTTGTAAGCTATAACACCTCGTCAGTGAGGCATATCTGAAGTAAATAAAATATACAAAAATGACTCTACACTCCCTACACTCCCTTGTTGTGAAAGTAACTCCTATGTTGTCACAACGGGACCTAAGGGACCCAAGTGAGTCGGCTTTTCCCCTTTTGCGTAGCCGGCGACCCGTGCAACCTAACTCCTATGTTATTTACCGGATTCGAAATTACAAGAAATATCTACACCGGGATTAAAAAGAAGGTTATTTTGTTCTAAACAAATTGTTACATATAATTGAGAATTTGATAATCAAACTAATTTATTTAATTATTTTTGTGTGCAGAATATAAGAAGAATTTTAATAGACTTATCGCATTCGCTCACCCATCCACCAGTATATTTGGTTTATAACCTAAATAAAAACTAAACAAAATAAAAATATGTTATCTCCAGATATTATTCAAACTTTGTGTTTATATAGTCTTTCTCAGATAGATTAATAATAATCATAAAAAAGTATTATATTGAGTTACAAAACTTTATTAAGCCAACATAAATTTTACGATGTTTGTTTTTATTTAGTTTTTACAGGTTTTCCAAACTAAAAACCATAAAATCGTATTAAAAACAGGTATTAAAAGTAAAGTTTTTGTCAAAACTGTGAATCTAAGTAATAAAAGTTAAAATTTAAAACTAATAAAAGTGCAATCGTTAATATAAAAGAAACACAAATACAATGTTTATAGCAAATGTTTAGTTAAATGCATCGACAGATGTACATATATAAACCCACAACAGCAACTATTCGACAACAAAATTATTTTACTGATTTTCAACTCTATCTAATGAGGAAAAATATAAACATCAGTTTAATTTTATATAAAAAAAATTCATAAAAATGCTATAATCGCGAATTTTTGCATATACATATATCTGTAGCATACATTTAGGTGCCGAAAATAAATAAAAATTTGAAGTATTTTAAGGAGCATCAAACATTAAAGTTAGTAATGAAAAATCATTATTTCTTTTATTGATAATAAAACTAGTTATTTTTTTATTATTATTTAATAATTTTTTGTTCTTCAAGCTGTGGTTTGCAAAAAAAAAAAAAAAAAGAAAAACATTAAGATTACAATACTAGTCTATTAAATCTTTTTAAAATGCAGAAATATCTGGTGTTTTGTAAAATGCCATTCATGGTTTTATATACATTAAAACAAATTTCGACACATTATTTTTTTTTTTGCACAAATTTCTTTATCTTAATTCTGTTAAAATCTCATGTGTGCAATTTTAAACTACAAGTTCTGTTAAGATAACTACACGCGTTTTTATTAAAATGTTAAATTATAGGAAAAGCAAATGCAAAAATAAATTCACTATGGGGAATATTTTGAAAAAAATGAAATTATATTTAAAAGATGATGTAAAAAGTATAATATATTTTATTTTTTTTTATAAAAGAGCTTTATGACCCTAACTTAATCTCAAATGATAATTTTGGATAAAATTATTACCAATTATTTTAAGTCTATCATATAAAAAACTTCTTTTTTATTTAAACGTTACAAAAAGAATAACAAAACTCAAGGTATATTTATACAGGTATATGCAAGGCGAATTCAAAAAATCAAGCAAGAGTCTACATCTTACGAAAAACATGTCACTGTCAGAACGCCTTTAAATTTTTAGTAATTGTCACATCGGCCATGGCAACACATCTTCTGTACAAAATTTTAAGATTCTACATATTACGGTTCAAGAAATAAGGCGTTATAAATAAAAATCACGTCACTGCCGAAAATCCCTTTAAATTTTATAATTTTTCATATGGATCATAGTAGTACCCCATCTGTGAAAATTTCAGGAGTCTACCTATTATGGTTTAAAAATTAGGCCGTATTCATGCAAATCACGTCACTGTCGGAAAACCCTTTAATTTTTACTATTTGTTATAGTGGCCATAGTAATACACTTCTTGTAAAAATTTCATGATTCTACCTATTATCGCTCAAAACTTAGGCCATATACAGCTGCGGTCAAAAAAATATCACCAAGCCTAAGAAAATATTTCGATACATATTTTCCTATAGGTTAAATTGATATATTTAAAAATTTGTCAGAAGACGTTTAGGAAACTGTATAATTACTTAAAAAAAAATTTTATTTTTTCTAATTATTTTGTTTTGAAATTTTTACTTTATTTAAAAAATCGTGAAAAACAATCAGTCAAAAAAATAGCACTTCACTTCAATTTGTACTAATATTAAATACTAAATTAAGAACAAATTAAAAAGAATTATAAATGATGCATTTATTACGTTGAGCATGATTTGTATATGCTAATTAATACCTTCTTTTATGTCCTTTATTTGTAATAATGACTGCACAACGTTTTGGCAACGAATTTACAAGATTTTGGCAGCTTTCCTTTGGAATTTTATTACAGATTAGCTGGACAGCGGTCCACAGCGCTTCGTTGTTAGTTGATTGCATTTGAGACACTGTTTTTTATATCTGCCCATAAATTCTTAATTGGTCTGGGCTCTGAGCGGGCCATTCTATTACATTGGCTATATTGTCCCGACACCAGCACACAAGGAAGTTTGCGACAAGCTTGCTTGTGTGCTTCGGGTCAGTATGTTGCTGGAAGATAATGACCACACCAATGGCATTTTTTCAGAAGTATAAGGGAGCATTACTTCCCCGAGTATACCAACATAAATGTTCTTATTGTGGCTTGGTAGGTCCTACACCATAGTAAGAAAAACTACCCCATACCATTACGCTAGATCCACACCGTGTTTTATGGTTTTAGTTGTAAGTTCTGGGTTGAATTCTGCATTTGGAGGTCAACAGAAATATTAAAAGGTACCCCAAATCTCGAAACATACTCATTGGGCACGTTCATAAGACGTAACTGTTGCGCAACGGTTGAGTATTTGTCTGAGAAACGGGTTGTTGACTAGTTGCGCTCAACCCAGTTGGGTATTTTTTGTATCATAAAATATTTTAGCTACCTAAAGTCAATATGTTGTGCTCAGCTTAAATAGGTAATAGAAGAGAATTATACCGGTTCTTATCCATAATTTTCCGGCAAAGTAATTAATTTAGTTAAATTAAATTATTTCTTTTGTTCCTCTTTTATTTTTTCAATTTTTTACATTTATCAGCTCTTTATTTACCAGTATATTTATCGAGCTGATTCTAAGACGTAGCTGTTGAGCTCAACAATTGGTAACAGTTTCGTAGCAGTTGAGCTCAACAGTTACGTCTTATGAACGTGCGCATTGACAAATGTTTTAGTTATCGTTGAAGCGTTTATATCTCTAAATCGATAAGCTTCTGGCCAACGAGAAAACCTATTTATTATTGTCAAAATATATTTGAAATTGTTTGATACTGGAAAGGGACCAACAATATCCATATGGATATGTTCAAATCGACAATAAATATAAACATGCGTACAAGGCTTTACAACTCCACTGAAATATTCTGCAATATCATGCAGATTGCAATAACATTTTAATGTTAGCTTAGAATTCACTACTTAGATTAGTAAGGAAATGCTGTGGATGTGATCTTTTTTCCTCCCAAAAATCGCATATGATAAAAACCAAGTTGTTTTTCTCTTTTAGAACAAAAAGAGAAAAGGATAGGAATACGTAAATATTTAACACTAGAAGTGCCCGCCACGGTGCATACGCTCTAACAATATTTTGTTGGATTTTGACTCTTACTTTTATAGTGCTTCAGTTATGGTTAATGTTTCTGCTTTATATGGGATACCCATCCTTGTGTAGATACTCAGGAACATAGCCTTTTATATAAAATTCTAAAATTTATGTAAAAATCTAGTATTAGTTTTGGTTTTATTGTAGATTTTTGTAAATAGTGTTTAAGATTTCACGCTGTAAAAAATAAAAGGTGCTGTCAAGTTTTCAGTACCATTGAATCTGTAAAATTTCGTTATTTTCCTACTTTTGCTCTGTTTTCTGTTGGAAATGAAATATTCTTACTGAAAAAAAGTATCGCTTATTCCAACCAACCGAGATCTTAAGGTACTCCCTCACAAAGCTATATTAATATTTATTTAGTAGTATTTACGTGATGCGAACACCGCAGACAGACAGACAACAGACAAATATTCGAAGAAATCATATGTTGTATTCCATATCGAGTACTAGATATCTGCTTTGGCAACAAAATGTTAAAAAAATATTTCATGTACAGACATGGTCCTTTTTAAATACAGTTTTATTATCCTACTAGTAGTGCCCGTCACGTCATGGGCGTCCTGATAATATTTTGCTCAATTTTGCCTTGCAAGTATTCCACACCAATTGAAAGACTCTAACTTTTGTAGTGCTTTAGTTATGGTTTATGTATTTATTTTATATAAAGGTACCCATCCCTGGATAACATTCTAAAATTTATAAAAAATTCTAAAATAAAAAAAAAATTATTGTAAACCTCTATAAGAGGTGTTTAAAATATTTTAATAACAATGTAATTCCACAAAGTAAAAATACAAATTAAATACAAACTTTATTCAACTTGCGCCATCTGTTGCGCAGTAGCTTCTTAACGTATCCCATTTTCAAAAACAAAAATGTGAGTTAAAAAAATTTAACCGAAAATATCAGTACCTTTAAACCGGATATTGTGTTTTTCACTGCTTTTTCTCCACTTTCTCTCGGAATTAAAATATTTTTGGGGAAACTCCATCCAGTAGTTTTTACATGATGCGAACACAAATGAAAAGCAGACTGACAGACATACGGAAATTAGTTACTATTTTATTATATGTATAGATTACAGATTTTCAGTGCCTTAAGAACGAAGATTTTGTTTATCAATAGATCTGTTTATGTGAAAATGCATCCCGTCGCTCTTGATGATTTTCGACTCAAAATAGTCCCCTTCGTTGATCAGATTGAGAATGGTTCTACAGTAATTCAGACTCGACTGACGTTCTGTTGGTGCACTGTCTGCACTTTGTACGGAAACATTACATAATTCGCTGTATGGACCGTCTGACCGGTGATGCCCAATTGTATGGCACTTTGTTTGTTTATTTTTCTTCATTCTCAGCGACATCAGCAGCCACAGCCACAGCCACAACCACAGCCACATATCCCCTTGAGGTTCCAATTATTCAAACTTAAACAACCTTTGTTAGACTTCGTACTTCTTTGAATTTGGATAAAGAAGTTCGTGAAAAACGTGCTTAAAACTAGTAAGACCATAAACAAATAAAAAAGTTGAAGTAGTGAAGATTTAAAGTTGATGGTATAAAATCATACCTCTGCGCAGTATACCATATATACATATCTATGGCTAAAAAAAATATTGGAAACTAACGATGATTGAGTTGTTTACGAAGATGTTCCATCAGACTCTGATTGAATTGTTGACGACGTTGAGGACCTTGATGATCAGAGCCAAATCCAAGAACTTTATAGACACATCATTGCATTCGACAATGAAAATGAATGATAAAGGTGAAAATCTGAGATGTAGTGGAGTTTATAACCGGAATGAACTGTTTGATAGTGACACCGTATATATCTATAACTAAAAACTTTAACACTCACACAAATGCTTCAGAAATACAAGCTTTTATTCGAATGAACTTTCTAATGGGTATCGAACCCCGGGCTAGTTACAGAGACTTTTGGTTGTCTCGCCTAGAATTAAAGAACGGTTATATATCGAAAATAATGCCTATAAGAAGGTTTGATGGGATTTTAGCTAATATCCGCTTGCAACGTTTCGAATTGTTGAGACTAAAAAAAATCCTGCTTTAATGATTCTTATAAATAAAGCTGTTAAATATGAGCGGTGGTATAAATATCATACCACATCCTTACGCATAATCCTAAAAGGATAAAATTTTTTAACCGACTTCTAAAAAGAAGGAGGTTATCAATTCGTCTGAATGATTTAAAATTTTAGCAAAGAGAATATAACTATGTCCACAATAAAAAGTACAAAAAACTTAAAGGGTGTCCTCATAGTTGACGTAATTTGACTTATATGACCTAGTCTTTTGAACCTTTATAGATAGAGACTTGATATTTACACAGAGCGTGTATTATTATGTCCGCTATAATAACTATATAATTTGAAATTAAAGGGTGTCCCTATAGTTAATGAAATTTGGTGTTTGCCTTATCTTTTGAGCCGTTTTAGATAGACAACTGAAATTTACACATGTCGCTATTACAGCTATAAAAATTTAAAATTAAATGGTGTCCCCATAAAAGACGGATATTGGTGACTATAGCTTAACTTTTAAACAGTATTAGGGAGATGCTTGAATTTCATAGTCTTTACTTCTTTTCCTGGTAATTTTCGTGCATTTTGTTTATCTTTTATTTGGTTTATATATAGTTCGTACAGATTACTTCTTACATTTTTAGTTTAGAAATGGTACCCAACTATCTGTTTTGAAGTCGGTTTTTTTTGCAAGAATTATTTTCAAATTTTTTCCAATAAATTACTTTCATAAATAAAAGCAAATTAAAATATATTTTAACTTTTGCCGATTTCATACAGTGCGTCGGAAAGATTTAATGTAGTGATTTGATTTTTCTTCCAAAATTGTTTTCTGTAGTAGCCCATAGTACCAGCTTTAGGAAATGAAATGAATCTACAATTGCATTACAAAAAAAGACGTTTAAAAACTACAAACATTTTTCAAAAACATACAAAAAATACTACGTTTTGTTGTTGTTTGTTGCTATATATTTTTTTTTTACTTAAGGTTCCCTGTCTAGTTAATTTTTCCTTATTTTTCACATATCAAAGTGTTCTTTAACTTGGTCAACACAACCACTACTAGCAGGTTTTTCATTAGAATTTTTAGTGGAAAGAGGTTGCTATTGTTGTTTGAAAACTAGTGTTTGTTTACAAACACCCTAATCGCTATCAAAGTAGCATGAGCAGCAGTAAAAGTACACTCATACATATAGATAACGCCACGAGTTTTAGATATTAATGCCTGTTGTTTTGCCACACTTAATGTTGATATTTAAACCATGTTTTTTTGTTTGTACTATCTACTCTTCCATCGTGTTTTTAACGCTTTTTGCTTTGTCTTTTATTTATCTATCGATTTTTTTTTCTGATGTTTGGTTACCATTTCCCGCTTAAAGTTTTTATTTATCTTTCTTGTTTTATTAAGTTTTTCTTCCAACTGCTTTCAGATTTTTCACATTTGTTAAAATGCAGCTCCTTTTTCCAGGGCGTTGTTGTTTCAGTGTTTGTGTTTTTTCTTGTTGCATTTTTTGCAAAGAAAAACACTCCCTTTTAGTTTTTTTTTGCAGTTTAACTTTGATTAAAGTTGTTTTGACGTTTTCGTATTTTTTACTGTCAATATTTAAATGTAATGTTATTTTTTAAATTGCTTCGTTATTGTTTTTTTTTCAGTCTGTGCTATTTTTGTTTTTCTTTGTCCAACAGCTCTTTAAAATGTTTCTTAAATCAAAATTTGAAAAGGTTTGAAAGACAGTGAAGTGTTTGAAGTAAAGGCAAATAATAAAAAAATGTTTAAATAAAGTCAACTTGTCATTATGGATGTATTGAAAAAAAATCGAACAGTAACACTCAGGCAATTACTGTCTATCAGCCCAATTCTGAATATAAATTCCCCGGTAATCTTCTCCTTATTCTCTGTTCCCCTATTCTAAATAAATTCTCCCGGGGAAATTTTTCCCATTCCCTTTTCCCTTATTCTAAATGAACTTAGAAAATGGGAAATTTCTCCCTGGGTAAAAGGTATTCATTACGAATAGTAATTTAAGGGAGAATATGATAACAAATTTTAGGAATAATTCTGCCACAAAATTCGGTGGGAGTAGTGAAAAAATGTATGGACTTGATATTTTTAAGAAAAATGTGATAAATATCGTAATTTATTCATACTTTTAGGTCAAATACGACAAACAGTTTTAAAATATAAGTTTTTTTAACTATCCTTTAAATTTTTTTTTGCTTTCTTTGTTGTATAGTTACTTGTTTTCTTTTATTTTATTTATTAGGACAGAATTTTATTAGAGATTATTTCCGATAATATTCCTAATATCTTGGACAAAGGACAAATATTGCGGTGACGCTAAGGATACCACATCACTATATTGAAAGCTTGAACTATCCAAATTGTCTATACTAGAGTTGCATTTAAAATTAATGCTGATATTAGAGAAAGTACAGCAAACTTTTTTCATTTTGGCCTTCTTCTCTGGAATGAAGTGCGGCAATCTAGCAACGAGAATGCAGGGGCCAGTCACAATCTTTCCCTATACCTGTTTGGTACCCACTTTCGGCAAAGAAACCTTAAGCTGCACTTAGTTTCACAAGTGGGGATATTGCGAACGACTTTATTTGTGGCTGACTGTGCGAAGTTAACTCGTCCAGCACACATTTAAAGGCTGGCTTATTAACCCTCTAATATTTTTCGAATCTGCATTGCAAAAGGGAAATAATCATAATTAACATGAACAAATAAATATATACAATAACATATTTTTATACTCACAACGTTTGTGGCAGCTCAAGTGGATTTGCATCATCACTCAACTCTCTTCTTGCAATTCTTTGCTCATTTCTTGAATTGTGCTGTTTGTCAGCTTCTGCTGCTTCAGCTACCACACGAAATGCTACACTAAACATTTTATTTTATTTATTTTTTATTTATTTATTTTTTCAAGTTCAGGTCCCCATGGCATCCACATTTAACAAGCTTCTACCATTAGTCCTAAACCTTATGCTAGCCAGTGTTGGACATACACACACAAATATGCGGTGCCGTCTCAACCTCTGCCAGGCACTGTACTGACGAGTTACTAGATACTTGAATATTCTGTGACCTGTCACCAACGCAGTTATCCAGCTTAAGGTACTATATTATGTCTTACTGGACTTCCTGCCCTTGGGATCTTTGAGCACAATTCGAGACTGCCTACATGTAGTGGCCTTCCTCTACCTTTATTGGTTTTATGAGTTCAACCGTTGTAGGACTTTCTCTCGCATTATGCCATTACCCAGCGATACTCTTAGTTCTGACTCCCGTTTTGCTAGTTGGTCTGCTGCTTCATTCCCAGCTGCGCCTATGTGTCCTCTAGCCCACATTAATCTAATCTCATTAACCGCGGCACATCTGTTAAGTTTAAAAACACATTCCTAGTTTCGAGTACACGTTCACTTGCCTCATACATATAACCGAATAATTGTCAAGAGCAATGAGAACTCTTTTACCCTGCACGGCACTTTCCTGCAGGTGATCCAACGCATGCAACAACCCAAAAATTCCGCCTCGTAAACAAAGATATACTTCCCATACTATAGGACATAATCAAATCAGCTGATTTAAGGTACTGCTCCTTCTCTAACTTCCATAAGAGAACCATCAGTAAAAATGCTGATGTCTTTCTCCACACACTCTTTGTTTATAACGCCTTCCGCCTTTAATGTCCAATGCAGTCTTTTGACAATTTTTCTTTTACTCATGCATTACATCGCCATTTAAGCTTCCCTAACCTCTTTACTAACTAGGTCCAGGATGCTGTTATGCCCTATGTTCGGCCCAAAGCTACCGCTCTTCATATGCACAGCTGGCATTGCATATGTTGACCTAATAAATAAGTCCAACGGCATAACCCTATCAGTGCCTCAATTGCTTGTGTTGAAGCCGTGCGCATATCACTACATATTCTCATACAAGCAATCCTTTGAACCCCATCCAACCCAAGGTTAATTGTCAGAGGTTTTAACTTGTGACTATGCTTTAGTAGACGATGTTCTAAACACTAGCGCTACAGCACCATCTTATTGCAATACATTACGAGTAGTTTCATCAGAAAAGGCAATATATTTTAAAAAAATCATAAAAATATCAGAGAAACACAGAGTTGGATTGTGGAAGTATTGGCATTAATCTATTAATTTTTTTATCGTTAAGCAAATTGTTAATTTGCTAAAATTTAATTGCATTGAACTTAATCCTAATTGAATTAATTGCGATTGATGTAATCGTAATATTACGCTCCCGAAAGCAAGTACCAATAAACTTTGAAGCTAAAAAATTACAACTCTATTTGAATTATATCGCAGCTAACAGGGGGATCCAAAATGGTGTTTCGCATTATTTTGCTTAAATGAAATGATTTCCATAACTCTTTTAATTTAGAAGATTGTAACTCAAAATAATTTTTGAATAATTATATAATTTAGTTGTTATTAGTGCTAAAAAATTAAAGTTGTTTTTCAGAAGTTTTTAAACTTTTTTAAAAAAGTTCCTTCCTTCTTAATAGAGCACAACCCCTACACCATCATTCGATTCAACATAATGTTAAGTTCACAACAACAAATGAATGCATGTATTTAAGGGATAAAAACGCAAAAACCGTAAATCAACATAATAAACTGAGGTAAACCCTTAACCAGTGTGACAATGAGACCACAAAACTTTAATGGAGAGAGAAACAGAAACACGCCTCACAGCAGATACTGCAATTCATCACAGAGATAATGTAATTCATCGTAAAAATAATGACACTATATCATTGGAATTAAGAAATGAATGTTATGAAAAATGTCTGCAATAAGGTGAAAACTGGCATCAATGTTGTGACAAAAGTCATTATAGAATTTTGTCATATTTTGTTATTAAAATATCATCAATTTAAGGCCATATTTTTTTGATATTATTTTTTAGGATTACAAGAAAAAATTAAAATGTGTTCTAATATTTCTGTCAGTGTCTTAAATTAAATTTTATTGCTTTATTTATAACTTTCATTTTTAAAAGAATTTTTATAAAATTTAAAAATGAAATTCCATTGATGAAAATTAGTCATCATTATTGTGACAAAAGTCATGCAGTATACATGTACATACAAACATATTATCAAACGACACATGACACCTTATTTTTTTATTGATAACACTTATTCATCATATATAGAGTTAACGTAAAAAATATGACAATATTAATTGCCGCTAGCCAGAAAATTAAATATTTATAATTTTGATGACAGTTTGCCATTTAATTAGAAATAATATTGCATTGACTTTTTATCATTAAATTGATTTCTATTTACCATTTATTAGATATATATGTGTCATCGCAATGATGACAGCATTGTGATCGTTGCGATTGAAGGCAAAATCATCAACTGATATAAAGCTTGTCATTGCATGGATGACAAGTGTCACGGGGGAAAAATGAAGACATTTTGCAGCGTTAGGATGGTTCTTTATCAAGTGTAGGAAATAATGACGATATTACGGAAAAAATTTTTTAAGCCAGAGCATCTTTTCTGTAACTAAAGTGAGACATTTCTCGCATGATGTTACTACAGTAAATTTGTTTTACACGGGATGCACTAGGGAAAATGAAGAACTTTTAATTACATTATTTTAAAATGGCTAGGCTACTTAATCTGCGCTGTTTTTCACTTTAAGTATAGATCAGAGCCTTATAATTATACTACGACTATCATACGACAAACATAAAAGTAGTCATCCATTATCTCAAGGTTGCATTATGGGTACAATATACATAGATACATAATACAACAATGATAAAACTCTATTTTAAAATACATGTTTTCCTTAAAACACATCTTTAAGCCAACTGTTATACAAGTAAAAATCGTTTGAAAATACAATATCTAAATTGTAAAGAATTCTAAAAATTTAGAAGTATTGCTTAATGACGAACGCGTAAATGGAGTAATAATTGTCAGCGCAATACGCCAAAAAGACAATCGTATTATTTAAATTAAAAATATATACATATTTTGTAACCAAAACCCATCACTTAAAGCCCATGCATGGGCTTTAGTTGCAATCTTTTATAATATTCCTTTAGTTGACTCTACAAAACTTTTATTAAAGTTTTAAACAATTACACATGAATTTAAGTCTATTCAGATAAAATCAACAAAAAATGCATAAAAACACAAATTGTTTTCCTCACTATTTTTGGTAACAAAAGCCATTCATGCACTCTCGGAAAATACTTGTGTATATATTTCCATTTAGAAATATTAGCTGTAAAAAAAAGAAATTATAATTTTTGTAGTCACACTTCCTATTATTTGGCTGCATTGCCAACACTTCCTTTTTATGAATTATATTTCATAAAAAACAAAAGGCAGAAAAATGTATATAGAGGAAACCAAAGTGTAAAGCTAGTTTTTGCTATTTACATAATTAGATACATTTGCATACTAGCAGATATTGCAGCTAAAACAAAAAAATATAAAAAATAACATGATACTCCAAAAACTGGCAAAATAGGGCGTCCAATTCGATCTCTGTATATACCCTACGATTTATAGTTTTTTTTTTCTTTAATTTCTATCAAATAGCTTTTTTACAAAGAAATGAATTTTAATGTTTTTTTTTACATTTATTATTTATTGTATTTTCAATATTTAAAAGTGACATCAGATTTAGGTGTAAAATTATTTATAAAATTTCTTCCTGCCTCCTTTATACAGCAATTGAAAATACCTTTCGCGAATATTACATGTAATTAAATTTAGAAGAGTAAAACAAATTATTTCATAAGCATGAATATTTGGTATTATTAGCATAGAGTAAAAGCGAAAAAATATTCAAACCACATTACGTTATCTAGAAATGCACTTAAATTGAAAGAGTTTCGTGTGAGTTTTTGTTAAAACAAAAAAAAAAAAAAAATTGAGCTTGTTGTGACACTAAACAAAAGTACATTTAAGAGAATTGTATCTACATTAGATAAAGAAAAAAATAAGAAATTGTAGTGAAATAAAAATTCAATATACAATGCAAAATGCACAATGGGTCAAAAGTATTATACTAAAAGTTCAAAGTTGGTATTCAACAAAGCATAGGGTAAAGATGTCGTTTGCAAATTATAGCAAAACTTGCCCAAAAAAAAAAATTATACGCTGTTAAAAAATAATTAAAACCGGAGTTCCCCACAGGTATTATTTTGTGTTTAAAATATTAATTATTTATGTATTTCTTATATCGAATCATTGAAAACGAACTAATAAATTTCTTTTATTATAAAAAATTTTATACAATCGGTCCTATCGCTTATGGTATTATACAGTTCTCAATCATATTATGGTAATTTCGTTTAACCATATAAAATTTATATTTGATAATAATACAGTAAATTTGATTATATTAATAACACATTATATCACCACATTTTTATACTTAACTATAATTATGTTTATATTTTACAATGTTATTATTAGGTAAGAATACACTATCATACTAACATAACAATATTATTAATATTATGTTTAATAATAATATTGTTGGCCACAGTCACTAATCAATCATGATATGTTTTTACCGATTTAAAGGTACTGCAAACTTGACAGCACATTTTATATTTGAAACCATGATTTTTTTAACACAATTTACAGAACTCTGCAATAATTTTAGAACTTCATATAAACATACAAATGCATTTTTGTAGTCAGGCTTCGTTATATTCTCTCTAGTTGAAAGAATATTAATTACAAATAAGGTGATTAAATTGAAAGAAAAAAAGGGAAAATTTTATTTTAGACAATAGCAGAATGTAATGCATTTTCTGGACCGCTACATCCGTCTTCACCATTCTTCGAATATATCTACCTTTGGTCGTGTTTAGTTGTAAACATCATCTATTTAACCAATCAAATCCAGATAAAGGAATATGCGAAAAACTGTATTTTATCATCATCGTCACTTGGCTTAATTTTAGAATTCCTGAGAAATTACCCAAGGATAAGTAACTCTTTATAAAGAAAACACATAGAAAAAAACTGAAGCACTATAAAAGTTAGAGTCTTAAAATTTTGTGTGAATTACTTTCAAAGCAAACTCGAAAAAAATTTTGTCAGGACGCCTCCAATGTGGCGGGCATTGCTAGGTTTTGATAAGTTTTAAATTTTTGAAAAGAGCAATAGTTAATGTTGACAAATGTTCATAAATGCTGCCAATTTTACTTAACGATGTTGCCGGAAAGAATAAAAAGTTTAGAATTGTTAAACAAATATAACTTCAAAATTGTTGCGCTTACAAAAAAAAAGTAAAGTTTACTTCAAGTCTACTTTTTTCAAATATTAGATGAAAATTTTGTCTTAAAGTACTCTGCAAGTAGACATTATTTGTAATTCATAGGAGCATTGGAATTTTGGTGCCTCGGTAGACTAGTCTAGACCAGAGAATGACAAAAGTATCATTTTTAGTACTTATTAAGTATTTGAGGCAAAACATGTATAAATATGTATAGAAACATCTTAAACAACATATCATACACACATACTCATATCAATTTCAACTTAAACAACTACAAGTATGGGCAGAGAATAAGTGTTCGCATACTTATTCATTATTTTTCGCAAAACAACCAAGTATAAGTAAAAGTTGGATAAAGTATTGGCTATACCTATACTTGTAAGCATAGAGTGGGAATAATTACAAGTATGTAAATAATCTAAGTATACTTAGAGTATTTTATAAATATATGTATTAATTATTTCACAATTACGTTTATTCCTTCATCCTAATTATTTTGGTTTTCCATACTTAACCAATGTTCGGTTATAAAAAAAATATTGCCAAACATCATACAGCGTTTTATACACACAATTCCTAAAAATAGTTATTTTACTTATAAGTATATTTAGAGTATTATAACTACTTTTCCATACTTGTAAGTATTAGGGAGTTATAAGTATGGGTATGACAGATACCCATCACATTATCTACCTACAACCAGTTGTACTCATACATGCATTACGCATTCATTTTTAAGTTCGTTGTGTATAAATAATTTTTATTATAAGTATTGACTACACCCATTCTTATTTCACTGCAAATGCGTATGTGTAGGTATTTTCTGTGTTATAAATATAGTATAATAATATCCAAAAATATGTGTAAATACTTAACTACATTTATTTAATAAGTACTTTTTGTCAGTCTCTGGTCTAGACTAGAACGACTACAATAAAGGCATAACTTAATTGCAAAATTTAATTGTACGATGTTTTTTTTTGATATTTTTGAATTCTTTCACTTAATTTCAATAGGAAATTAATATAAACTAATTTTTCAAATTAATTTAAAAAAAAAGTTCGTAAGTCCCATTTTTATATATGGCAAGTCAATAAGCACACGCGTTTATTAACACCTCTTCAACCCATCTAATAATAATTACTTCAATTGATAGCTTATGAATAAAACTATAAAATGCGAAATTGTTTTTGTAGAAAAAAATGTTTTTTTTGTTTTATTTTTTCATAATTTACTTATGGCGTAACCATTACCATCGTGGGTCGCCTAGGGTACACGTTTTTAGTTTGCATTTTATGTTTTTTACTGGCTTTTTGGAAATTTTTCTACTATATTCATTTATATTTTGTTGGTAATTGAAAAAAGGCTTAGAGGCTTAAAGGCTTCAAAAAAATGTGGAAATCGCGTCCATAAAAAAGACTGAACATTTTCATCCCGAAAAAAATCTTTCTTTCGATGAAAGCATTATATCTTAGTTTGGTATATCCTGATGTAAGCAGTTCATAAAAGGCAAACCACTACGATTTGGCTGTTTGGTCTGTTTGCACTCCATCAGGGTATTAGGCGAACTTCGAAATCTACCAGGGAAAAATTCCTCGTTCGAAGGTTGATTATGAAGCGAAGTTTGGAAAATGCGCTGTGCATACAAAACTTCAAGTTATTCGGGTATGTTCTGTAATCCGAAACCGAGTGAAATTGAAATCGAATTAATTGCGCCTATTACTTTAAAACATTGGCAATCAAGGAAGTTATGTGAATGGTCTTTAATCAAATTTATAAAAAATAATATCAAAATGTTGTAAGATTTAAAAGTTATGACAATTTAAAATTTCATTCGCATTCAATTTCACTCGGTTTCGGATTACAGAACATACCCGATTTTAAAGAGGTTAGTCGGATTCAAATTCGATTAGAAACACTGGTATTCTTTTGGTGAAATGAAAAGTTAACAATGTTGTATGTATACCAGCCTTGGTAAAAATCTGAAATCAATGGCACTGCATTATTCTTAGGCAATTGGAATTAAACTAAGTGTACCTCGTTCTTGTGCGATCACGGAATAAAACAAATATGTATATGTGTAGAGCAGACCGATTCGATTAAAATCTGTCCCAATGCCGCATCGCATACATAGACAGAAAGTTGTCTAGCATCTCTTACAGATGCGTACAGTGCGTAAAGTGCTACCGACAACGCCTCAACTAGAATATCAACGACCATTGGCAGTATACTACTGCAAACATTACAATTTTCGTGATTTTTTTTTAAGTCCAAAAAACATTTTTTCTTTGTTAAAAACTTGTACCCTAGGCGACCCACGGTTACCATATGATAACGATAGTTTTTCGCTATTTCCGCAAAATTTTAAAAATGTATTGAAAAATTGAGTTTATTTTCATGCTTAGAAGATCGAAATTCATAAGCATGTGTATTTTCAACAAAATATAAGTCAAAGAATGTTCTGGGAAATACCGGGTTAATATGGTGAACAGACTTGTTTATGCAAATTTTCCATTATATGCCACTTGCTATACTATTTATTGACAACAAAAGATATAAATCTTTTTATTAAACACATTTTGAATGTCGATTATGTCAACAACAATAGCTGTTGGTGCAAAATATCTTGTTAGATTAAATTCTGTTAATTTTTTTGTTTATAATTATTTAGTTTTGATTGATTTTAAATAATTAATTGCAACTGAAATATATTAAATTTAACTGGGCTTAAAATTAATGGCAACCTCCAAAAGTTTGCAACCAATGTAAAATTTTCACATCTCAGCCCCAATGTGCATTCAAAAAAGTGAAATTGCATGTAAAAATATTCTGCGAAAATCTACAAAAAAATAATTTAAAATTATAAAAATTAAACAACAACAAAATTATAATATATATGCAAAAATCCTTCTACATTTATAGTTCCCAAGACCCTAATAGATACAAATATAAAAAAAAATTGAGCACAAAAAAGGAAACAAAAAAATCTGAAATAAATTTTATTTTTCTATTATTCCGAGTGGTAATTTTTTTTCTTATTGCGATTGTCTTTTGACAACCACACAGTCTCAAGTGTAATGAATAAATATGTAGCTTTTGAATAAAAATACAGTTTAATGTTGTTCTTGCCAGGAAGAAAAAAAAAAACGGTAGTAGTAGAGATATAAGACAGTTATTTTATTCTGTATTAAAATCTTCTCAGTAAAATATACATATGTACATATACGACTACATATATTTTTTAAAGATTTTTGTATTGGATTCTTATTAAATTTATATAATTTGTCGGCTATTTGAGAGTTGGTAATATTTACTAACGTTGCAAAAAATTGAACTGGTAAAAACTATTAAGCTCTTATTGGACTTTCATACTAAAAGCTGAAATTTTCCTTATATATATATGTACATCTATATATATAAAAAAAATTGCATTGTGTTAGAAATTGATGTTCTCTGGAATGCGTGAACCGATTTTGTTTCTGCAAAGTTTATATATGAAAGTGGACGTCAATACCAAGGTTTTTATGTTCAAATGATTTATGTATGTGTATTAGTACATGAGTTATAGCCGGAATAGTTGGCGTGGTACCGCCCATACACAGTAAAAAATTGTTATCGTGTTCCTGGCGAACTGCAATAGATAGCGCCTTGAAACATTGCAAGAGTAGCCTTTGTGCTAAGGCGCGTAGTCTGCCAAAATACAGAATGAAGTGGGACAGTGGGCGTGGTACTTCCCATACAAAGTGAAAAATTATTATTGTGTATATAGAGAACTATAATAGGTATGGTCTTCAAAGTGGGTACAAGTAAACCCCAAACCCATGAAGATACTCTAGAAAATTATAGGAATAGCACCCCCCATACAAAATAAAAAATTATTATTCTGTATCTAGAGAACTGCAATACGTAGCTCCTTGGAATTTTGCATCAGTAACCCCATTATTATGATACATTGTGTAGAGAAACATAGACTGAATTTGAATGGAGGGCGTGGTACCTCCTATACAAAGTGAAAAATTATCGCATACCTAGAGAACTACATTAGCTGTAGTCTTGCAACTTTGCACAAGTAACCCTCATACTAATGTGCATAGTCTAGCAAATTACAGACTGGATAAGAATACTGGAAGTGGCACATCCCATTAAAAGTAAAAAATTGTTATCGTGTCTAGCAGAAAACAGGTTGGATGGGAACATTTTTGACTTGAGAATAGCGTGCTTTTTGGCGTTAAAATTTGGTCATTCTTTACTTCCAAGTGTTTATTGAAGCACACTGGGGATAGCTAGTATATGTATATTTTAAGCTGGAAGTAAATCAGAACAGAGTAGTGTGCACTTGCTATAACCTATAACCATTAGCCAATTATTTTTATTGCCCACAAAAGTTTTGTATAATTTAAAGTTGAACTTATCATCGCTCTCGTATATTAACATTTACATACAAGCACCATTATAGTCGTAACAGGCATATTATAATTTTATTACAATAATTTTCTTTGTGGATATATCTATGTATATGGCAGTCTTAAATTGTAGTTTTTAATGACAAGGGAGTGCGTGTAGACAATGGAGTGAGTGGACACAATACGATATTAATGGAATAAATTGCCTGACCTCTAAACAGCTGTTTGGGGGAGTATGGTAGAAAAAAGAAAAGTAAATACGAATGAATATATTGTTAAATAATGAAATATTTTATTATGACAGACGATGTGTGGACATGAGATAAACTGTTATTTGTTTGATTAAAATTACAGATAAAAAGCCCAATAAAAACATACAGCCAGCCATTCAAACAAAAAAAGAAGAGAAAGAAAATGAACTTCAAAATATGTACAGTGGTGTTCCATGAAATAGAGCCACCTTTTACTACATATTTCGAAAAAGAAAAAAACATACTAAGGCCCATTTTTATAACTTAATTAATAATTCTCATTGCTATAACTTGTCCTTATAGTACGTGATAGTTAAAAGTGGTTTTTATCTTACTTTTAATAACGAAAAACTATTTGTCGGTCCAACAAAATCCTTACTTTAGCTAGAGGCAAGTTATAATAATGGACCTAAATCTTTATAACAAATTTGAAGGTTTATATTTTTGTGAGACCAAACACCAAACCAACTAAATTACTATAGACCTGTTTTAATAAAAAACTTAAAATGAGATATACACGTAAAAACATTCGAAATTGAAGATTTTGCAAAAAATTAGAGCCATCCACTTCAATTATCTAAAAAAACAAAATTCCAAGAGATGAGTAAAATAATATAATTTAATTATTTTTAAATTACTTCAGTACTTAGTGGAATATAATCTATTTTTGATAACGGGCGAGCACCGTTTTGGCATAGGGTCAACAAGTTTTTGGCATGACACAATTGGAATATTACGCCATGTTCCTTTTACTAATGCCCACAAGTGATCTTTACTAGTTGCATGTTTTCCCCTAAGAGCTGATTTAACTATTCGCCACAAGTTCTTAATGGGTCTAAGACTGGCAACTGAGCAGGCCAGCTGAAAACATCAACCCTATATTTTACAAACCAATATTTTTCCCACTTCGATATGTGTTCCGGATCATTGTCTTGCTGAAACACAAATCCAAGCGCCATTTCTTATTTTGCGTAAGCCATCACATAACTCTTAAGCAGATTTGAGTAAAAAATAGCATCCATCCATTCTTTCTTCCACCCGTACGATAGGCCCAGTTCCAATATATGAAAAACACCCCCACACCATAATATTTCCGCCACCATGTTAATGGTCTTTATGGTCTATTGAGGAAGACGTTTGGTGGACTTCGTACACAGTGGCTGCTTGTCATAGATAAATAAATTTAGTTTTGATTCGTCAGACCACAAAGTTTCTTCAAGTGACAGCAAAATGTAGAAAGTGAGACTGGCTCTATTTTACGAAACACCACTGTATATACCCTTATAAGTTTTCTTACTCAATTTTATTATAAGAAATATAATCTCTCTAAGCATTATTCAATAATATAATATGCATATAAATTAGATTCAAAGTTTGTTTTTTATTGAGTTAATTCTAGTGGTGGGGGGTTTCTTTAATTTGTATTGTTGTTTGCTAATCTGGCCAATAATATTGATATATTTGGGGGATTCAAAATTAGCATAACTTTTGAATCCCCCAAATATATCAAGTTATGTTGTCATAATATGCTAAAATTTTTCAATAGCATAAAAACCAGTCCTGCACGTAAAGAAAAAACATGGTTGAGGTAACCATAATCTAAGAGCAACATATTATGTTATATTATATGGATGTAGTGAAAACATATTATGATTGAACATTATAATATTATGGTTAAATTAATGATTATAGTATGGTTAAAAATATGAAATTGATATGCCAGTTTTTTTTACATTTTAAAATACAAAATTATTTATTATTTTTCTAATAACAATTTTATAAAATACAGATGATTTTATTAATACATACATAAAAAAATTTAGTTAGCAATTTTCTTCTTCCAACCCCTATTACAAGAACATAAGGGCGGAAAAACTTTAGCCATCGATTTCACGGCATTCGCACATGGCCCATACCATCGCATTTCACTGATTTACCAGTAAAGAATTGTAAATCCTTAAAATGGTTCAAGATTTCTCTTATTACTTTGTTCAAGTTGTTCTTGAAGATATCAATTTAATCGGGGGATCTCTTTTCCAATACAAGTGCAGAGTGAAGTCTTGCTTGTCTCCGAAAGCAAAGCATTATTGTACATGGTGATTGAGAACAACATCAACGCCGGTCTCAGCGGTTGAGTCTGTCGCCTTCATCAGCTTCTTCAACTGAGGGATTGAAATCTTCAATTTTAATGTCACTTCGTAAATTAAATCATCGATCAATTTCAATTTCGTAAGTATCTGCGAACATTCCATCATCAGTAATGATATAAAAATTAAAAATAAATTTTAGTCGCACACCGAGAGGACAGCGAAAACGAAACAATTAAATATTTAATTTTAAATTAAATTTGAGAAACAATTGTTTATACATTTTTTATTATTTTTTTTAAGTACAAACCAATAAACTCCGATGATATATACAAACAAATAGTATTTATGTATTTTTAAAATTTTTTTGGTTACCTACGAAAAACCTTTGGTTGTAGAGTAAAAATTACATAGGTAAAACCAACCATGTTGAAAATTTTGTACGTAGTAACCATTTAATGATAAAATGTTAACCAAAACTTTTTTATCGGGACCAAAGTAATATTGAAAACAACTAAAATTTGTTCATCGCAACCATATATTGTTACAGAGAACAAAATGTGGTTCCTGTGACCATACTATAACCATGGTTTTTCTTTGTGTGTAAGGAGATTCAATTACATTTTAATTACAAATAAAATTACCGGTAATGTGTTATTGCATATTCTCAAATACACATTCTTAAAATTTTAACATTCCTACTCGCTGCTATAAGATGACTGCCTTTCGTTATACAACGTCAATCTATCGCTGGCAGCGTTATTATTTTTAGCAGATTTAAATCAGGGACTAAAGCTTATTACAACTACTTGTAATATGTAATTTATATAATAAATTTCCAATTACAATTACATGCAATGTGTGAAATTTTTTAATTACACATTACATTCCAGTATTTGTAATTGTATTAGAGATTTTTTTAATTACACATTACATGTAAATTATAATTGAAAAATTACAGTTACAATTACTTATAATTGGAAATTTCCAATTACAAATTACATATAATTGTAATTGAAAAAAAAAACAATTAGAATTACATTTAATGAAATATTTTTAGGCGTTCAATAGAATTTGGTTTAATTGAACATTAAGTACTCTTATCTTAAATCTAAAGAAAAATTAAAATATACTTGTTAAGTCCAGCCAGTGGCAGACAATAAAATGGTATGTTTGTAGGTTATATAGATAATAGGGCTATTATTCTAACGTTCGGCTAAGAGAACCAGAACTCCTCCTTCTTAGTCGAATATAACAATGAGCATTAAGTATGTTGCGAACCAGTGGATTTGGATGCGTTTCTAGTTTTTTTAGTAAAGTTACTGCGTAATTCGCTATTGCATTAGTAATTAATGGAATGTTTAGATCTATATGAATGTTCGAGTTTTTTTTTTTGTATACCAGGGTGCCACTGTATTAATTTTTTCTAAGTTTGAATCTGAGGCAGTATTGGGCACTGCTGCATCTTTTTTTGTTTTTAATTTTTTTTTAATTTAAAATACCTGCAAAGCTTTTTGGCTTGTCTGCAGAAAATACCCAGAGACTTTGGTGGGAATCAACCCTACTGATAGAGTAGCGCACTACCAGACTGATAGAGTAGCGCACTACCAATCAGTCTATCGAGGCACACGCATAACACCATATTTTGTTATGGGATCACTATGTACAGGGTGGATGATGAAAGCCGCTACTAAAAGAAAACTTGATAACTTTATTTCTATGTAACTAATTCGGAATTTTGATTACTATTTTATTTTAAATTTTTTAAAAAAAAGGGAAAACTGGCACACTGATAAGAGAATCTAAATTTCACGCCGCTATCACGTGTTTGAGTCTGTTGTTTTGGTTTAAAGAGAATATAGGTACACTTTTGGAGGCGATCTCCTACAAAATTCACAAGGCTAATAAATTTATGCAGCTGACTTGCCTAATCGCTTGGAATTTTTCCAGAAGGTGTTTGGAAAGGTGTAAGCAAATAAGAACTTTCTAAATTTTCTTTTCATGTCTGGTGGAGTTCATTTTAATCTGAATGGCAACGTAAATAAACAGAATTGTCGCATATGGAGTGCTTCCAAACCAGAAATATTGCATTAGAGGGAAGTGCATCCAATTATTACAATTTCTTAATGTGGCATAATTTATCAGCCAAATAAACATTTCACTTTCATTATCAAGAGTAAATGGTCTTATTGACATTTATTTATTAAAGATTTTGGCGCACTTATTCCATTGTATGTTTCCTTCTTTATTTTCTTTAACTTCCATGCGCCATTGCGCACACATTGCTTTTGATATAATAACACTTCTACGAGTTTCTGAAGCCATACTCCAAGATATAACACTCACAAATGCTTCATATACTGAATATTTAAAATTTCTTTATTTAACGCAAGGCGGAATTTTAGATTTATCTTTTATTAGTTTAAGAAGTCAATATTCAGTCTTTTATTTCACAGCGTTGCAAACTCTGATTATATTCAGAACGTCATGAAATAGTTTCAAACATTCTACTAAACACAAATATTTATACAGCATGTATATAAATTGATCGTAGTACGGTGGTATTGAAAATGGGTCAGTTTATTTATGGCAAGGCCAATAACATACCATAAGCATAGAAAATATGGCGGAAAGTATTCGCCATATTGGACCACTTTTATATTTTTGTTCTAAACCTACTTGATAGCATTAGCGTAAATGAATTTCTATGGAAGCAGTGATTGCATGGTATATGCAATAAGGATTATAAAGCAATAAAGTACATATATGAATGTGTTGGTTTAATGTTTGGCTTATCAGTAATTTCCACGCATTACTTGAATTCTTTTCAATGTTTTTTGTTTGTTCAATTTAGTATGTTTCACTTCAATGGTTGAGTGCAAATTTTATTCGTCTATGTGCAACGACAGTGTTCAACATAACATTTTGTTATATATTTTTTTTTTTGACCTGATTGAGTTTCGAAATACCAAACAGTGGAAAAACTTAAACTTAAGTTGCAAAGAAATCTGGTTTAATTTTTTTTTGTGTTGATGTAGCCATTATCTTGCTGAAGGAATGTTTATCAAACACTGTTACAGTACAGATTATATTAACCCTTATGTCAATAGCAGAAAAATTATACGTACGTCAGCAGCAGCATACCCATGTACACATGTGATTTTTATATGGCAATCTTTTGTTATTAAGTGTGTTTTTGATTTTTTCTATGTATGATTATTTAAAATAACGTATAACGTCTGAAAATACACGTAAACATGAACTTATTTGGTCCGTTGTGCACCACAAACTGCCTAGTACCTTACCCTCAGCATATTGAGATTTGGATGAAGTATACAAGAGCTATCTTTTTTCACTCAATTCATACCATCAAAACCCGCCAAATACGGAACCGAAGTGTTGTAGGTATGTGGCTTTATTTTGTCTTATCCGATGAAGAGAAAAATCTACAAGGCAATCCAGTAAACAAGAAAAAATCGTAGGTGGAAAAGTGTTAAAGGACTTTTAAATCAACCTTTTCCAAGGAAGTAGACGAAAGACTGTGTTCGACAACTTTTTTTGGGAACAGAATATAAGGGAAGAGCATTTATATCACCAAAATTTGCTATTCCAAAAGGACGTGTAGTGGATTTTAACAACAAAATTACAGTGTATTCTATTTGACCAAGGAAAACACATCAGTTGTAGTCCTATCACCATAACAAAAGCGAAGTAGAAGGTCTAAAGAAGAAACCTGTAATGATAATAGACTTTAACAAAGGTAAGGGTGGCGTTGATAAAATGGATAATTGTTTTGTAGAATATTTAACCAAGGGGACAACAAATATGGGTCCTTTAAACTTCTTTTATCATATTCTGGATGTAGGTGCCTTTTTTTTTTTTTATTTCGGACCAGCACTCAGGGGATGACCCCTACTCATGCAAAGCATTGCGGCAGAACTAGGAAATTAGGTTATGGGAAGGAGGATAGAGGGAGTAATGTTTGTGGACATTCGATTTGAATTTTCCAACATTGTAGTTGACAGGAAAGACCTCTGTAGGAAGATGATTCCACAAGCGAACTGTACGGCTAAAAAATGAATTTTCTCTGTAATGCATTGTGCGATTCACTGGCCAATCGACCACGAATGGATGGGCTCTTAATGAAAAGCGTGTTGTGCGCGAAAACGTGCGGATATCGGGAACTAGTTCCCTAATCTCATCAGAGCACATTCCATTGTAGTAGCGATAAAACAGCGAAACACAACCCACATTGCGTCGATGTTCAAGAGAGTCAATAGAGTTGGATACCCTACTGTCACCTATGAGCTTCTTCGCCCTCTCCTGCACGCGGTCAAGTAGTTCCAAAATAGACTTTGGAGCACCGGCCCATACATGAGAGTTGTACTCCATTTTTGGCCGGATGTAAGTGGTATAAATAGTAAGGAGATCTGATGAGGTGAAATATGTTTTACACCGTTTGAGAAAACCGAGACACTTGAAACCTTCTTTTGAGACTTGAAAAATGTGCTTAGTCCATCGAACGTCACACTGGATTTTTATGCCAAGAACATCAAGAGCTTCTGATTCCTTAATACTTACAGATGTAGCACCATTATCGGCGGAACGCCGCACTGTGGTCAATATTTTGAGATAGCGGCCAAAACTTCTTTTGGTTTTTGTTCTCTGATTTTAAAGTTATTAGGCTCATATGAAAGTAGACAGTAGTAAACCTCGGGAGCCAAAAAATTAGAACTCTATTTCAACTATTTCACTGAGAACAGGGTGGTCCAAAATGGGCTTTTTCAGAATTTAGTAAATTTATGATATTTTTAGTTAATTTTTAAAGTTTAAATGATCATAACTTTTTTGTTTTTCAAGATTTTTGGACGAAATAAATTTTGTGTTGTAACTTAACTTATTTCCTATTACTGGTAAGAAAAATTGAAGCTCTACTGTTTTCAGAACAATTTAAATATTTTTTTTAAAAAAGGTCAAATTTCTCGGAAATTTCCTACTTCATAGAGCACAACTCCTGTGAGTCAAGCTGAGTCAAAACACAAATTTACTATTTTGTAGCCCTAACTCTCCCCTACATTCCTATATATACATGTCCATGCATCGGGACTGCACTTTTTGAGCTACAGCAATTTATCTGACCCAAGGTAAGATATTCGGTACAAATGCACGTCATATCTTTTGAGAAGTTATTTGTATGTGAAAGTGGCATATGCATATATTTTGATGAAATTTTGTACAAGAGTTCTTATAAAATAATTCTGTTGAAATTAGGAGAAGTTGGCCCATATTTGGACGTAGTCCACATAGGAGGGTGTATCAAAATTTTGACAAAAATTACAATAGAACTCTCATATTATGTGGTATCTAGCAATTCATTTGGAAAAGGTAAAAAATGATTTTTTTGCTATCTAATATTACATAACTTAAATACCTGAAAATTGCAAATAAATTTAAAACCAATGAAAATAACTGGTAAAACCAAGTACCTGTTATATTATGTTTCAAAGAGGTAAAAAGGATCATGTTGAAACTTCGAGCAATAGTATATTAATCCATGTATTAATTTTTTTTCTTCATTATTGTTTAAACAATGGCTAAATTCAGTTATAGTGTTCTATCTTATATATATTTTGAACGGAAAGATGAAAACGACATTATTTTACATATAATGAATAATCCATTCTTCAAAATATGCGACAAACAAGAAATAAACTTATTTTTAAAAAGCCATCAGTAACTACCACGGAAACTGGAAAAGGTGGTCGACCAGCAAAGCCAATTGATAATTGTAGTGAAAGATCACGAAGACGCAAGCTTAAACATATCAATGAAGAAGTTTCTTGTAGCATCATAAAGGATTCATTTCTGCATCAAATTCAACCATCGAAAACTAAAATGAGTAAAATTGCTATCATTGAAAAAATAGTGGAAGCAAGCCCCAGACGCACAAAAAGGAAAGGATGCCGACACCAACTGAAGAAAATAAATTTACTCCAGAAGAAGCATTTGCACTATTTTTGGATTTGAAAATGACTAAAAACCAATATACAGAATTGCGGAAGCGAACCAATGAAAAAAATTGTGGAATTTTTCCATCATATCGAGATATAGTTTCTGCCAAAAAATATTGCTTACCTTCACCAACTGCTATTAGTGTAACTTCAAGTTCAGCAGAAATAAAATTGCAGGATCTTCTTGAACACACTGCAGAACGATTATTAAAGACATTTGATGCTGACTATTTAAAGAAGTTTAAAAATTGCAGCATGACTTTAATTTCTAAATGGGGATGGGACAATGTAATGCGGAAAATTCATCAGATGCCAATTTATTCATGATTTCTTTCGTTCCATTACGTTTAACAAAAATTTATTGGTTCAGAGCCGTCAACTAGTAGAGCTGCAGAGATAGATGTATGGAAGAATGAAATGCTCTCGTCAACAAAATTTTGTAGACCAATAAAGTTTACTTACAAAAAAGAAACTAAAGATGTCATAACTGAGGAAGTTGGCAAAATAAGAGATGAAATTAAAGAACTTCAACCAGTGATATTTGAATTTAATGACCAATGCATCGAAGTTAACTTTAAAATGTCACTTACAATGATCGATGGAAAAGTTGCACAAGCTTTAACCGAAACAAAGTCTTCGTCAAGCTGCACCATATGCCAAAAAACATCAAGTCAATTGAGCCAACCACCAACACAAGACGATAGTTTTAATGAAGCATATGAATTTGGAATGTCACCTCTTCATGCTAGAATTCGTTTTATGGAGCATATTCTTAAATTGGGATACGATTTGGAATTTGGCCCGTTAGGCGAAACAGTGAGAAAAAACAAAGAAAATTTGGGAAAAAGAAAGCAAAAAAAAAAGATATTCAAGAAAAATACCGTGATATAGACCTTATAATTGACCAGCCAAAGCAAGGAGAAGGAACATTTAATGATGGAAACACAGCAAGGAGATTTTTTTCCGATCCAGAAACTGCAGCTTCTATAACTGGAGTAGATTACGATTTAATACGACGATTCCAAATCATATTAGAAGTTATAGCATGTAGCAAAAAGATAGATGCAAAAAAATTTGGTCAGTATGCTAATGAGACAGCAACACTTTATAACCAAAAATATTCTTGGAGACATATGCCAACCACAGTTCACAAAATTTTGTTCCATGGGGAATAAATAATTCAGCACAATATGCTTCCAATTGGAGATCTCTCAAAAGAAGCGTAAGAAAAAAGGAACAAAGACTACAGATTCTTTCGCGAGCACAATACAAGAAAAATTTCCAGATATTGTACTAATGAAGATCTTATTAATATTTTGTTGTGCACATCAGACCCATATATGTCCAGCATTCGACAAAAATGGGAATCAACCTCATTAGAGTTAGATGAAGGAGCTAAACAACTACTGCAAAATGAAAATCAAAGCTATTTGGAAGAAATTTTTACTAATATTGTTTAATTAATACTAGTTTAAAGATTATAATTTGTTTCTAATTTTACTATAAATTTTTATTAATACATTTAAATAAAATATATTTGCACTTTAAATCAATAGTAAAAGTTTACTTAAAATTTTATCGATGTTGTGTTCTGTATATAATATATCCAAATGGTATTGATATTGTTGGAAATTTCAGTGTTATTTTTCAGTTTAATCCTCACAAGAATTAGCTTTCTTCCAAAAAAACCAACCTTTTGCCCCGGTGAATATTGAGACTAAATAAATGTCAGGGGCCAAATGTTGGCATTTTCTGACCAAAATTAAGTTTAGGAATAATAAATAAGTATTGGTTGTAAAATACGATTGAAGAAAATAAAAAATTATAAAAAAAAATACCTATTTAAAATGTCAAAATATTCAACTTTTACATGGAAACTCAACAAAAAATTAAAATGCATTTTTAACTCCACATTACTTACGTTCCTATCAGTCGATTTTTACGTTTGAACACGCAAATTGAAGCTTAAAGTCCCTTCTATTGAACAAAACAAATTGCGTAAAAAAATACCAATCCGGTCAAAAGTTATAGAGTTTTGACCGCTATCTCGCGAAATTGACCACTGTGCGCCGGTGCGTTAGCATACAACATTGAGTCTTACGAGCGTTAAAGTCGACTCTATTTGCCCGGCCCCAATTAGATATTGTTACGAGATCGTGATTGAGCGTATCATTCATGTTTTGCCGCTTGGCCCCAATCTCTAAAAGGCTTGGCCGTCTGCAGAATGAATACGAATGGCAAATGCCGCTATCATCTGCAAAAGAGTAGATAGGGTTGGGAGCCTTGCGGTACCCCTGAATTAATTTTGAATTCGTTTGATGAAATCTCATCTATAACAACTCGTATAGTGCGATCCCTGAGAAAGCTCGATATAAATCGAGAAAAGCTATCACCGACACCAAAAGCAATAAGTTTTGACAGGAGTGCACCATGCCACACTCTATCAAAGGCCTTGGAGATATCTAGAGCCACCACCTTACTTTCGCAGAAATGGTGAATGGATTGACACCATTTTTCCGAAAGGAAAGCCAGCAAGTCCCCTGTAGAGCGCCCCCTACGAAAACCATAATGGCGGTCGCTTAGTAAGCTGTTGGACTCCAGATACTTGACAAGATGAAAATTTAGCATACTTTCCATTACCATTTTCAGGGTTGTTAGCCTCTCCTTTTTTGGGGATTGGCGTTACATTAGCTAACTTCCAGCACATTGGAAACTCATCAGTATGATACAAGGTGCTGAAAAGAGTCGCTAATGGACGTGCTAGCGTCGAAGAGCACTGTTTCAAGACCAGTGCTGGAATGCCATCCGGCCCAGAAGACTTGTTGATATTAAGATCTGCTAAGACCTTTTTAACTGCACGTGCTCGAAAGAATATCTTTGGCATAGTTACTGATACTCCGTCAAGCACGGGTAGTGGCTGATTGCTTTCCGGTAAGTAGGAATTTCTTGCAAATTGACCAGCCAGAAGGTTAGCTTTGTCAGCCGGGTCAGTGAATATTTGGTCATCTTTCAAAAGCGTCGGAATTGAGGAACTAGCATTATCCGTTACTCTTTTGACAAATGACCAAAAGCTCTTACTACCCCGAGGGGCAGAAAGAACTTTAGCACGAAGACGCTCATCGTGTAGACCTTTTTCACGCCTAAGTACTTTGGCACACGAAGATCTCGCTCTTTTGCGTAGCGAATCAGTGTCTGCGTTTTTATTTTACGCCAGGCACTGAATGCTTCCTCTCTGAATCTGACTGCATTTTTGCACGTCTGATTAAACCAGGATTTTATTCTAGGTTTAATCGAAATTTGCTTTGATGGAATAAAAGCTTTCATTCCTAGCAAAATTATGTTTACAACCATTTCCGCCATGGCATCAGTGTTACTGTCTAGGAAACAAAGTTTCCAATTAAAATGCCGCAAAAAATCGTTGAGCTCAGCCCAACGAGCCTTATCGTATACGTATTTTAAACGTTTCGTGGCTGCTTTTGAAACGCTTCGAAGTTCGGAAACCGAAAAGGAGGCGGATATGGTGCAGTGATCCGAGTTACCTAGAGGTGCATTAACGTTTACTTCGTACTTTTGAGGGTGCGAAGTTAAAAAAAGATCGAGAGTATTATTATGGTGCCCTTCAACACACGAAATATGCGTTGGCTCATTCACTAGTTACGCAAGGTGGTTGTGCGCGGCAAATAACTCAACATACTGGCCTTCTGGAGATGTATGGCTCGAATGGCGAAGCCAAGATGAGTTGTGAACATTGAAATCATCAGCAACAACAATTTCACTGTTCGGACAACTATCAAGTATCTTCGATATGGAATCGGAAAGGGAATCGAAGCCGGATAAAGTTTTGTCCCTTCCCGCGTTTGGACTTCTATAAAGAAACCCGAAATGCAAGTAGTGCGACTTGATTTTGAATTTAACCCATAGACAGCTAAATTCAGGATCAGACGTGCCTAATGATTGCTGGCACTGGTACACAACTTCATTGCGTATGTACAACACAAGGCCCCTATGGAAACTAAAAAGTGATAGAAGGTGATACCCAGGTAAGTGAAAATCACGTATGTACAACACAAGGCCCCTATGGAAACTAAAAAGTGATAGAAGGTGATACCCAGGTATGTGAAAATCCTGTGGATCAGCATCTTCAGATACCTGAGTCTCACATAAAGCTAAAACATCCGGACGATGGAGACAAACGTGAGCATATACAGAGAAAAAATTACCTCGTAGCCCACGTATGTTGCAGAAGTCAATTTAAAATCGTCCTGACATAACATCTAATGTAGAAAACTCAAATCGATGGTCTATTTTATAATACCGGTAACCAATGAAATGACTGCTGTTGTTATGACAACCCAGTGGCCAGTGTTATACCTTCGCCACTAAGAAGTCCAACAACAGTTAAGACACTGCCACCAGTAAAATAAAATGAAACTTGTTAAGGACTGAAAATTTGGAAAATGGCAAAAAGATCACAAAAAAGAGCCATAAAAGCCCTGATCTTGTATGTACATCTGTTCATACCCGTATGTATGAATGCTCTATTTTTTAATTATACTTTTATTTTTGTACTATTTTTAAAAGTTATACTTAGAAATAAAGACTGCTTTTTATTTAATGCTATCAATATGTATGCAAAAGTAATGCAATTTCATGTATTTTTATAAACATAGCTGGGTGTGAAGCTGTTGACGTAAGGGGTAGGATTCGAAAAGTGGACATACCTCTGACGTGAGTTATCAAATGTCCCTCAAACATAAGAATGTGATATAAAACACTTTTGTTAAGGATATCATGAAATTTCCGATCAATCTGAAAGATTTTAAATTTTAAAATTGTAATATTTATGGAGGATTAAAGACGTCTACAAAGCGAATAACCAACAAGGTCCAAAGGCACCTGCATAGTAATGCGGATAATTTTTTACAACTTTGGACTTAGCTATAATTTTAATAGCCAAAGGCTTACATATTGTTCAGACTGTTTGTAGTAATAAAGCATTTGTTCCTATATAATTTTCGAAATATAGGTCACGTAAACTTTTCACGACTTGAATTTTATCTATGAAATGTTTTATTACATTTGTATGTTCCTAAAAATAAAACTGTTTTAGGGCTATCAACTTGCGTTACACAAACGGAATATATGTAAGTAACATGGACCAAATGTTGAGAACTTACTAGACTAAACAACCAACAAATGGATTTGTCTTGCCAACAAAATCACCGCGCTGTAATCGATACTCTTGTCGATTGTGCCTCTACCCGGAAGACTTCATACAAGTGCTGTAGGTACGTAACAATGCACCACCTTAAAAAGATACAATACAGCAGCAGAAATATAAACCAAAGGCCTTCAAAATATAGAAACTTATAAAATCGTGTACATTAATTTGCTTTCGTAATTTATATTTACTTTATCTTTACTTTTCCCCTTTAAATATAATTCCTAGATTGTATACATTTTGTTAAATGTAGTATTATTCGTGTCTTACTATAAGTAATAAATAAAAAGAAAAAAAAACTGGAATTCTCTAAAATATTGACCGTTGAAAAAATTGCTGGTTATCGGAGGGTTAAAAATAAATAAACTTCGCTTGCGTATACTTTATTACAAATAAAGTATACGTCATAAATATTTGTCAAAAAATATAGTCTAATCGCGGTTTCTGTATTACAGGTGAGCGGCTCGTCTAAAAAATTTGTATAGGAATCACTGAAGTGCTTTTTATACAAATTTTCTACACGAGCCGCTCGTCGGTAATACAGAAACCGCACATAAGTAAAATTTATTTGTTTTTGAATACGGGCAATATAGTTTTTATAACTGAAGAATTTTATACAATAAAAGTAAGTGTTTTTCTTTTACTTATATCCCTTTCACACTCATCAACATCTGCTATCAATTCCAAAAGATGTTAACATCTTCCCATAGGAATTGTACTCACTATTCAAAAATGTTCAACAACATTAAAATTTCGAATAATTGTAATAATTTTTATATACATATGTATGTATGGTATGGGTTTGTTAAAAATTTATACCTAACAAAATAAATAACTTGAGAAAAATACATGTTATAAAAAGCTTACCGACATAAGCCTTAAGCTTATAAAATTGCAAAAAAAATCAAAACGGAACCCTTGTGAAAAATTTAGGTGCAATGATTACTATAAGCTTATCCTTGCAATTGTAGAATAAGCTTACTGAATCAACATTGTATTAACTTTTGTATAGAAAAGCTTATTCGTCTCAATAATCGTGGCTAATATCCACAAAAATGTTTAACTTAAAATAAAATGAAAATATCTCATAATCCCGGTACATCGTGATATCCTTACTTTAAATACCTTTCCACAGTAGACTGCGTTATATTAGCCAGGACAAGAGATGGTACAAAAAAATTTAGCCAATAACACTTTTAGGAAGTAACAAGGCCTAGTAGAAAATGCATAGCTTGCTCAGAGATACTTTAAAAAGTTGGCCCCGGATGTACCACAAATGAGATGCTTAAAGAGATCCTTAACTACAATAACAATAACTCAGCAATAAAAATTATTCTTAGCTCCGCTACTACATTAGGAAGAACTTATACTGATCATATACTGTAATGGTCTAGTAGCAAAAAACATTCATTTCTGTATTTTGTAAATTTATTTTACAAAACAAAATAAACAAACAAGTTTGGTAAATTTATTTTTAAATAAACAAACAACCAAAATTAAAATTTTTTTTAGAAAAATAATTCTGCCAACAGAAACACAACGACTTTTTAAGACAAAGTTGTTATAATAACAGTTTAACAAGCATTTAAAAATGCTTCTGAATTGACATTTTAGATATATTATAAAACAAAATTAAGAAAAGCTTAAACAAATACATTATTTTATATAAGCTTATAAGCAAGTTGAATTGTAGTTTGATTGCTATTGGCAATATCATTTGGTTATTTGTGCGAATGGGAGATCACAAGTCCCTACGCCGTGCGAAAGTTATTTCTTCAACCATTTTTCCAAATTGATTATATATGTAGTCTTGTAAATGTTGTGATGCTACTTGGGCGCTTTCATGAGTACTTAAAAATGCTGTTTCATCAGCAAATATTGATGTGTGGACTCGGGTACTATGTGTCAGATGTATAGTAAATATAAAATACTACCTTGGGAAACTGCGGCTTCAAGGAGCTGAGGCGAGTTAAAAAAATCTCCTTCTTTTAGTAAAAACTTTCGATCTCTTAAATAATTATTTAAGAGCTTGTGGGTAAGTTCAGCTTTAACTTATATATTAGGACATCGTGCCAACCTCATCGAATGCTTAAGAAATGTCGAAAAAGCGCAAAACAGCATTTCCTTTTTCAAAGATCTTTTTAACTACATTTAATTATCTGTGTGTTTGTTAGGTCGTACAATGTTATTTTGTGAAGCCGAATTGTTGGTTCGGAATACAACCATTCGCTCTCTGAATTGGGTTTAGCTCAGTTGTTAATCATCTCACAAACAGCTTTGATATGATTAATAAAAGTCTTATAGGTCTGTATGATTCTAATTTTGTGTGGTTTTTTTCTGGCTGAAGAAACATATTAATCAAAGAGAATAAGTTCCTTCTGTGGGAAGTACTCAAGACGTAAGGTGGCATTAAAAACAAGAAGAATAATTTTGTATATGTGGATTTTCATGTGAAAAATTTCTCTCCTTTAATTAACAAAAACCTGAGACTGGCCTTAAGAGTATAAATAAAAATTCATTTTATTAATAAAATTTTTGGGAATTTAAATATTAATTATTTATTTATTTATTATTTTTTATTATTTATTTATTATTAGCATAATATTAGCTAATTACCCATAAAGTTTTATAATAAAAATGCAATTTATTTGTTGGGCGAAAATAGCTAGTCACTGGTTGCTCAGGCCAGATCATCATAACATGCATAATTCTCATTTTGTTTTGTAGAATTTTTTTACTTATAGAGTATTTTTGGCTTCTCTAAAATTAGGAAAAAAGTTTCCTGATGATCTGATTGATGATTGTTTCAAACGAAACAATATTATTGCTTTATCTTTGGTTTGTAAATCACACCAAGGCATTGTTAAGGAGCTACAACGTTATTGAGTATTGGTGGTGGTATCGAAAAACTCCATAAAGGAGGTCCTTCAAAAATAGCAAGATCACCAGCAATTTAAAAGGGTTAAAGTTTAAAGAAAATAACGAAATTCTTGAAAAAAAATTGTTATTTTTTTCCACCTAATTCTTGCAGAAAAATGTCGTTTTTCAATTGAAATCGTAATTAAAACCCTATCAAGTTGAGTACCAAATACATACTTGTTAATATAATGTAGTTTGGTTGCTGCATCAAGAAATTGAAATTGCACTTACGTATGTACTCGTCGTATGCATCTATATATGTATATATTTATGCTCCATGTTAAAAACCTTGAAAATAAAAAAAAATATCTTTGCCAGATGAAGATACAGATTTTATATTTCAGCAACAATTTATATCGAACCACTTAAATATTCTCTAGAATATCATATGTAATGTTTCTCCATCTTTACTTTTTAAGTTCATCAAACATAATTGATTGAGTCTTCTGCATTTGTTTTTTGGAATTATAAAAATTGGTTTTATTTCCTAAACCACAAATTTTATTTAAGTTTAAATAATTATTTCTACCCTTCATACCTACTATAGATAAGTACTATGATGATAATAGTTACAGCGAAATTTAAAGAGAAAAAAGATAATAATTTTGGTTTTTATTAATGTTGTTATAGCATACCCAAAACTGTGGCCTTTGAATTTACGTATATGTATCTTAAACAGTTATTAATATTAATTGACAAAATTAGGGTAATTATTGTTAATTTAGTTATAGCTTATCAGAGGATATGTTTGCGCTTGGAGCTTGGCTGTGGCTTATAAAATTTAAATTAAATTAAAAGCGTGTGAATTGAGATTACAAATTCTAAAATACAAAATTCTAAATACGAAAACTTGATATTAATTTGATTATTTTTGTTTCGCCAGTAAATAAAATACTGTTGTCATACCTTTTGGTGAAGACCGTCGTCACTGGCTGTTGTTTTGGTACATTTGGCGAGCGCGTTTGAAGTAAAGAATCATTTTCAAGCCTCGTTTAAAATAGTAGTATTTTAAAAGAGAAATATTATAAAATAGTAGTATTTTAAAATAGTACTATTTTATTAAACTACTATTGCGAAAATAGCCAAAATGGATTCAGGAGACCTTAAATCCGTCGAAATCCCGATCTGGATTTTTTTCACGATTACTATAAAAAATTATTGTCTAAAAATAAATTTAATTTAAAACAAGTAAGAATGCCAGATTCGGCCATGCGAATCTTATGTACCCTTCACCATATCAATAGAAGATATTGTGTTACCCTCTTATGTTTCTATGAAAATTTGTTGTAATTTTTTTTAAACTTTTTAGTAAATTTTTTTTTAATTTTTTTTTGAAAATTTTTTTTTTAAATTTTTAAAAATTTTTTGTAAGCATTGTTAAGATTTTTTTTAAGTTTTTTCAACAATGTTTTTAAATTTTTTTCATAATTTTGTTAAATTTTTTTTTTTTAAATTAGGAACTTCCTGCAATGGAAGTTCCCAATGGTAAGTAGGCACCATTTATGTCACATTATATAGCAGCCAAAAGCTAACGATCTCGAAAGTAGCTTTGGCTTGATGTCATGCTCAATGTAAAAATCTCTAGATCCAAATTTTAAGCATTTTGCTGTATTAGTCTCTTATTTATAATGTTTTTTTTTTTTTTTTGAAAAACTATAAATAATTTAATACCAAAAAAATCTATGGTACAGTATCAGAAATAAAACATATAAACATTTAATTCAAAACGCATTAATTAAATGTTGTTTTTATAGCCTTCACCGCAGTTTTAAAGTATATACATATATCCTAAACCCTGTCCCTGTCTGTTGATGTTGAAATGTCGTTTACTAAGGCACCAGAAGATATACAAAAAATTTAAGCACACTAATCTGCAAGCAATAACTCAATAACCTGCGAAAGGCGATTTTTGTTTGTTCTTAGGTTGGTAGGGTTTTTCTTCTTTGATTTGTATTAAAGACCTTTATAGAAAGCAATAAACATAGAGGTAGCCGATAAACCCACAGGATGACACTGGTAAACAGGAGCAGTTAAAAGGCACATGGGGGGTTCAATATGGGAAATTTTTTATATATATTTTTTTTTTTTTGATTTAGTCTGATCATTCTAACTTAATATAGATTGCAAAAAGATCCTAAATTAAAAAAAATCATTAAACTTAAAAAAAAATTAAATAAAATTTTTTTTAAATATTTAAAAACATATTCAAAAAGACATTTTTACAGAAAATTTGTCGAAAAATTTTTTTTTAAAAATTTTCAAAAAATATTTTTTGAAAATAATTTTTATAAACAATTTTCGAAATATTTATAAAAAATTTTCAATATTTCTTTGAAAATGAAAATCATGAGTATAACATAACATATTTGTAGCATAACATATTTAGTAAGAATATACATTCATACATACATATGTTAATACAGTAACATATTTTTTTTAAATGCGTTTGATTCGTAAATAGATGAGATCTCTGTTTTTAAACCTAGATGCAATAAAGAAACAGGCAATATCAGGATACCGACCACAAAATGTCAAAAATAAAATACACACTTTTATAGGTAAACGATTATTTTAAAACCCGCAAACCACGACCACCGTTGTGGTTGTAGTCAACTTAGGTTAATATCTATTTGTGTATGCGACAATTTTATTTTATTCAACCAAATAAAATGTCACAAAATTATAAATTACAACTTCATATACAAACAAAAAGTTTGGAAAAAATATTCATTATTTTTTAAAAAAGTTATTTAATTTTATAAAAGCAAAATAGGTATTTCAACAACAATATCAGAGTTTACGATGTAGCTGTCGTCTTCAATATCATTAAGTAGCTGACTAAACGGCGACAATTGTAGCCAACGGAATTTGTTTTCATTTAGCAGCGGCTATGCAGAAAAATAAATAATGAGTTTTTTCTCACATGACTTATTTTAATTTATGTAAAAATTTAACAATATGGATAATGCTGTACATTAGGCTGGAACGTTGATATATGGCCAAAAATATTCTAATAGTAATAAAAATTTGTCTTTTTATGTGAGAAGTTATTCCTCAAATTAAAACTTATTTAATGTAATTTTATTTCTATAATACGGTTTTTGCAGATCAAACTGTATTGAATTTTGCTAAATTTCAATATATTTGGATCTGCGGCATTTGGCTTTGCGTCACCTCTTACCCTACTCCAGTCGTGTTCAAACTTTACAATTGACTTAACAATAGCAAATGGCAACTTTTTATCACTATTATATATTGAAATTCAAAAAAAATATTTTTTCGTTCCACCTTACTGTACATGTCTGTATAAATAAAATCACCGTGGTGAAGGGTATAGAAGATTCGGCCTGGCCAAATATAACACTCTTACTTGTTTTTTTGTTGTTAATTAACAGTATGATAGCGTACTATTATGACAGCTAGTATATGAAAAAATTTTTATTTAATTTTTTTGAATCACAGCAAGGATCGCTAGTTTATATATAAAACATAAAAAATGTTTTTATTAGAAATGTGTGTTTTTTTAATTAAAGTTGAAAATTAACCGTTGGCTTGTTAGTGACTTTAAAGTACATACATATATTATTTGTATATAATATGAGTTATTTATTTTAACATTAGCCACCACTTTACACAGAAAAAGTTTGTTGTAATCATAAGAAAACAAAAACTGTGATGTGAAAATTATATAAAAATAATGTTGTACAGATTGTATTCCTTTACTCCATGGATTTTTTTTTTTTACATTTATATGTAGAACAAAAATTTGGTTTAACATTATTATAAAGTTTGAAACTTGCTCTGTTATAACTTTTCGAAACAGTAGTTAGAAAAATAAATATTAAACTCTTTTTTCTGATAAAACTAACTAGTAGTTTAGATTTTTTTTAATAAATTGCTTTTGTTTTACTTAAATAAACTGGGTTTTAATGTATAAAAAACATACTGGAATATCAAACGTTCCTATGGCAAAGGATATAAAAGAGTCGGAATGGCTGAATATAGCAATCTCGTTTGTTAAATAATAATAGTTTTGTAATTTTAAGCATTTGATTATATTTTGTCCAAAATAACTATTATTTTTATTTTAGCTTTATCCGTTCAAATTAATGTTTGCAAACAATCTTAATCTCAATAACCATATATTTTGTATTTGCCAAAAAACCTCATACATTTAAAAATTTTATGAGTTTGTAGTTTCATAGTTTGTTTAGGTACCATCATTCCCTATTTAATAAAATATAACTTTTACAAACAATTTAACAAATTGTTTTAAAACTGTACTCAGTAGACTAAACAGTGTAACAACACGCAATTAGTGTGGGAATTATTAAGTTCTTTTTATTACAATGTATCTCACTGCTTCTGAAAATATGTATGAATATACAAGTATGTACGTGTTTGTATTTAGCAATATATTTCATAAATAAAAAACTTAATCTATAAAATAATGATGCCATTAAATTTTAAATAAATAAAACAGAAGTTTTATAGGACGTGGTTGGATGATTTTATAAAAAATTCAAATTAATTTGATACAAATTATGAAACAAATATTAACTTTCTTAACGGAGAATTCGGTTTTTTTAATATATTCTTTGTCATTATTTTTTCATCTCATTCCCTTCACTGCACATTATGAAATAAATGGCTGACTCGATAGACTAATTGGCAGTGCGCTAATCTATCATATCATGTAAATACAAACAATTAAATAATTGGACTAACCAATTCATTTTAACTTATGTGCTTTGTAAATAATTCTTAAAAAAAACAGACTTCAAAACAGATAGTTGGGCACCAGATCTGAACTAAAAATGTAAGAAGTAATCTATAAGAGCTATATATATATAAACCAAATAAAAGGTAAATTTTTATAGCTGTAATAGCAACCACAGAAAAACACATTAAGAGTAAATTTCAGTTGTCTATCTAAAACGACTCAAAAGATAAGGTATACATCAAATTTCATTAACTATAGAGACATCGTTTCATTTCCAATTTTATAATTCTTAAAGCGAAGATAATAATACAAGCTCTGTGTAAATATCAAGTCTCTATCTATAACGGTTCAAAAGACTAGGCCATATAAGTAAGCTATGAGGACAGCCTTTAAGTTTTTTTGTACTTTTTATTGTGGACATAGTAATATTCGCTATGCAAAAATTTCAAATATTTATCTAAAAGCGTTCAAAAGATAAGGTCATATAGATCAAATATCATTAACTTTGGTTATACCCTTTAATTTCCACCTATATACTTTTTGCTATAGCGGACATAGTAATATACATTCTGTGTAAATATCAAATGTCTGTCTATAACGGTTTAAAAGATAGGGTAACATAAATCAAATAACATCACCTTTTGGGACACCGATTAATTTACAATTTCAAATTCAAGACGTGCTGTTATAGAGTACTTGGCCATGAAGATGTTTTTGTAAATTTTAACTGTCTGTTTAAAACCGTTCAAAAGTTTGGCCATATACAGCAAATTGAAAAAACCTTTAATTCACAATTCAAAATATTTATACTTGTTAATATACCAGACAATGTAGTGGAAAATCTGCCTAATTTTCAAGTGTTTGTCTATAACGGTTCAAAAGATAGGTCCATATAGCGCAAATATCATCAATTATGGGGACACCCTTTAATTTCTAAATTCAAATTATATACTTGTTATAGCGGACTTAACAATACAGGTTCATTGTAAATTTCAGCTGGCTGCCTATAACGGTTCAAAAGTATGGCCGCATGCATAAAATTACTGTAACTATTGGGATACCCTTTTATTTCCAAATTCAAATTTTATACTTTTTGTTTTAACGGACTTAGCAATACAGCTTCTTTGTAAATATCAACGGTCTGTATGCAACTGTTCAAAATATACATCATTATACATCAAATTAAATCAACTATTGGTGCACCCTTTAATTTAGAATTTTGCATATTTATACTTTTTATTATAATGGTCATAGGATTTGACATTCTGCAAAATTTTCAAGATTTTGTCTTTGCCCATAAAGATCAAATTACGTCACCTATGGGGGCACCTATATATAGGTGTCCCCATATAGTGATACGCAATTGTTTAAAATTTATAATTGGTGCTCTTTACGGTTCTTAATACACGAAAAAACATGTATGTTGTATGGGGACACCCTTTAATTTTCAAAATAATGAACTGTTTTTAAAATGGAACCAATCTGTATGCACAACCTTTCAAATAGAGAAAAAAATTTTAAAATCGGTTCAGAAATGGCGGAGTTCCGCGGGCACACACATAAAAAAGCAACCTTCAGACGAATTGATAACCTCCTTCTTTTTTGAAGTCGGTTAAAAATAAATATATCCCATAACAACCCCCGGGGGTTCCAATTGTCACTGCAGGAATATGGCAAATGCTTTGACGCGGTTCACTCGGGGAAAATAGGGGTACCAGGCGTTAGGGTTCCTAGAGCCTAAATCTGGAAGAAAAGGTCTGCTATAAACATTGCGGGTCCTCTTCGAGGCCCGACCAGTCCCCAAAGGACTGGTACTACGGGAATCGGTGGCCCCACAGAGAGCCTATCCTCTCTGTGACCGGTTATTGGTGAGGTCCCCTTCGGGGGTACACGTGGTGGTTGTGGTTTAAGATCGATTAAGTAGGTAAGGTGCAAGGTCGATCAAGTGTGCTGTTGCACTCTCAACAGACGGAGTTTGGATAGTCTCCAAACCCCTAAGCAAGAGGTTATAATATGGATCTAGGCTTGCCATATTATATAAATTGCTACTCATTGCGACTGTATCACACACAAAAAGCGATTGGTGGCAATCGTAAAATGTTGTTATACTACACAATGGGGGCGCTAGTCTACGCCTAAGTTTCACTCGGTGGTAAGACCACCGTGAGGTTAGGCCGAGTAGGCAGGTACTCACGTTAATCTTGTTCCACAATATCCCATAACATCTTAATAGAAATTGTAAAATGATCACAAGATGTTGTGATACATAAATAATCCTTTAGCAAACTTCAGAAAAACATTGTCTATTTCCTTGTCTTCATTTTAGTAGTAAAAACTTTCTGTGCACTCGAAAATACAGCAAGTACTTCAATTATATGTTAGAGAGACCATAAAGCTATACAAAATATGTTTCACGTTATAACAAACTATATATCTAGTCGAATAGAAAAACTTAAAAAATATGGGATTTGATAGATACATTTAAACTTCATTTATAAAAAGAAAGCAAACGAAATGTGCAAACTTAAGTACGCGGTAGAAAAATAATTTTTAAATATTAAATTAAATTTCATGAAGAAACAACCTCCTTTTGTGTAGCTTTCCTTTATTCCAATCGTTTTTCATTTCTTGCCACAAAACGTACGCATTTACTGCTAATATGTAAATCATAAATCATCAAAACAATGCTTGGGGCCATCGATTTTTCTTTTCACCGTAGAAGTACCCACCAGCTGATCTAAGGTGTCTACCCCGGCTTTAGTTTTATTATAAAATGATCTCGGGTAACTTATTTCCTTCATTCACTACAGATTTGTCATGATGAAGAGTACTAAGAGTACTTTTTTGAAACGTATTGCGCCAGTGAAATCTTGTCGTAGAAAAAGAACATGCTAGAGAAAACTGCACGCTTACGAAGTTCTTGTTTCGTTGATTGCGGCAAAAACATTTTATTGGCGCGTACTGTGCCCACAATAGTCTTTTTTTCTTTTTAGCAACTCAAGTGCAAGATCATTAAAAAATTATCACACGTTATATTTCGCCCTTTTAGACCTCTGATTAGGTCTAGAACCACTCTTTGGCCTTGATATTTTTCCGGTGCTGTATCAGGAGCTGACTTACCAGTATATATTTGAAAATTCCATGCAACATTTGTCACACTGTCACGCAGAACCCACAGTTTTATACTATATTTTACGAGTTTCGACGGCATATACTGCCTAAGTGAACAACTGCCTTGGAATCCCAATAGTTGCTCATCAACTGTAACGTTGGATATAAATGCGTTGTTGGTTATCTACCCTTATATGCCATAGCTCTCTGATTGGAGCTAATTTATCACGAGGTCTGCGTTTACTTCTGCTGTACTTATTATTAAATCAAATAACTCGATACAGTTTTTTGAATTGTTTCAATGACATCATTGATCGGAATAAAGATCTTCCTGTTTCTTCAATCCACAAGCTTTCTAGTGACTCACCATGTGATTTATACACGCCAGCCAATACAAACAAGTAGGCCAAAATACGATTGTAATGCGACATCATCAATATCTTGTCAACAATTTCCATAAACGCGAAGCCCTTCCACATTTGTATACTTTATGATAAGTTTTCGTAAATTTTCTGGAAAACATATCAAAAATGCGTTTTTTATACTAGCAATGCGACTTGCGTACATCTAATTCTTCTTCATCGCTTTTATCACTAGAAGAATGCGGAATTTCTTGAATAAACTAAACGGGAATATCTTCTTCGGAATCTAAAACAGAACCCTCTTCTCCATCACTTTCTTCCCCACTTTCCATTATCTGTTCAATTTCGTCATCAAACAAACGCTAAGAAATTCACTATTTTTTAGTTTTTCAGTAAAAATTTTATTCCTCAATAATGTTTTTATTTAACTTCCTATTTATGGACATTTTCGGTATTTTCTTACAAAACGCAGAAAGTATAGTTTTTCAAAATAAAATTGCAACAACCTGAACTTGTTTTCAAAATAATTTTTTAAAACGGAGAAACACGTAGCTTTACATTAAGGAAAACATGTGGTTGGACTGAGCTGCCAGAAATAGTTAATTTCTGTCATAAAGTTACCATTATAAAATAATTATTACACAACTTTCTTAATGGGTGAAATTTCACCCGAGGGACTTTAACGTAATTTTTCAAATATTTTCTAAATTATTTATTATGTAGAGAAAATATTTTATACGTTTTTTTAATGTAAAATAATAATTTAGAAAATTAGAAAAAGTTTCATTTGTATTAAATAAAATTTGTAAAAAAATTTTAAAATGGGTGAAATTTCACCCGAAGACCCTATGAGGGTTAAACATTTTTTAGTCAGCAGTTGTAAAGAGTATAGAATCGTTCGAAATGTTAATCTATAGACTGCTACTCAAAATACCATGGACAGACCTTGTTTCGAATATTGACGTTTTAAGGAAAATGGACTGCGTATCATAAGGAACCTAAAATATAAGCTATTGCAAATCATAATGTCGGCAGAGACGTACATATGTAGAGATGCTTAGGAGGTGCAAAGAAATCTATAAAGTTTTATTCGCTAAAATTCGAAAATCAATTTGGCAAATAAAAAAGTAGTAAAAAAGTGTTACACAACAACTGTAACATGATTGATATCTATACATACACATATATAATAAAACAGTAACTCGTTACTGTCTGTCTGTGTGTGTTCGCGTAAAAACTTAGTATCATGATTCCCATATAGGGAATGTCTTAAAGTAAGCAGTTCACCGTTTTGTCTCCACTTTCTGTTTGAAATAATATATTTTTGGAGAAAAAGTATCCTATATTGGAATCAGTATACTAAGGATAAGAATAACGATGATACGAATAATATTCCGTATTTTTATAGGTACATATTTGATCAGCAGCTGGTCCCAACTTTTTAACTTTTGATGTAAATGCCTGCTGGTATGAAACTTGATGTTTCAAAGTCCTCAGTCTTCAGATACGGAGTGTTGTAATTTACAGGAAGAAATTTAGGTGAATGAGGAGTTTTCTTTTTAGATTTATCGCCTTGGATGGAACATGCATTCAATGTACGTGTGAAGAGATTGGATATTAATTTTAAAAGGAATTAAATGTGTAGACATGAAATAATATTTTTTTAAATTTTTTTGCTATTTATTAAAAACAATTTTATATAATCGACCATTAATTCAATTTGAATCTGAAACAAGTTTAAAAAACTTTATATTGATAGAAATTTAAATCTAAAAATCTTTTGCTTAGTGCCATCGCATTGTGGGGGTTTAAGAAAACTTGTCATGCATGTTGAATATAAATAAGTAATATATGTTCCCATTTTTCAGTGTCACTCCTATAAAATATGACTGGAGTAGATGCCTGATCCTAAAGATTTTTTTTTTGGAATTAATTATGTTTGTTTCTTTCGATTTTGATTGTTTTTTCAAACCTTTTTTAATTTGTAATTTTCATAACGTTTTTTTTTTTTTTAATTTTCCTAATGATGCTACACAAAGGAGTAGCGAAATATCGAGAATAAAAATAAAAATAATTAACGACCTAAAGCTTGAAAATAAAAATAATTAAATACATAGTATTTTTATTTTATTTTTTTTATTATTTTTTTATTTTATTTAATTTTTTTTACTGATTGGAATGAACAAGCTGTAAAGATTTTTTTGAGAGTCAAAAATTTTACCGTAATAAAATTACAAATAAATATAAAAAATATGTGTTATACCGTAAACGAGAGCCCTCAAAAATAGACTTATTTTTTTGAAAATATCTACTATAAACCATTGATTGCAAGGCTTGAATTAATACACTTTAATTTGTTCTTAAGCACGTCGATTTTTTTTGTGGTATTATAAATTTACATTTATTTTCTGTATAATTTTTTATTTAAAGTTTCACAAAAAAAAACGTTGATAATAACAAAATTATAATATAATAAAAACTCATTTAACCCTAGTCCTTATACCCGAGTACAGGTGTGGCCACTGACAGTTTGGAGTAATGCACCTCCTAAATGGCTTGCACTTTTCTATTGAAATTTCGTATCTAAAGAAATGGCCAAATTCTGCGTCAACTGACTGACACCTCAATTACTATCCTAGGTCAAACCACTGAGGATCAATCAGCTTCTTAAGCCGAGACCCCCAAGAACATATACCCAAGTAGAGATGTAGGCACTTATGCAATTGAATTAATAAAATTATTAAAGACTTTTTTTTGTGGTAATGTAAATTTATTTTATTTATTATTATTTATTTTATTTTATTTATTAAAACTTAACTTATTTATTTTTTGTCTTCATTATTGCAAGTTTTGCATTCAAAGAAATTGATCGAATGTTGCACACATATTGGCCTTTTACATTAAGAGCAAATGTATCGAGTGCGTCTTCTGTGTTCGTTGTGGCTATAACACAAATAGCAGCTTCCAAACTGGATGTTTTTTCCTCGCTAAGCCGCTGCTGCACTCGTTAAAGGTGTAGGGTAAACTTTTTCATTTAAGGCCATGTTTATATAGCTCACTAGGCTAAGTTTCGTGTTAAACTTACGCATTACCTGAACACTGACTGACCGGCTTTCAATGAATGGCATACATAGCTCCTTGGCGAGCTAACGAAGAAAACGTTTCCGTCTAAGCTTACTATATGGGATGTTTTTATTATTTTCAAAGTCGATCATATTAAATCTTTGGCAAGTATATTTTCTAAGTAGTTGGTCCATAACATCCATTCCTCCTTTTGTTTTATTGTAAAATTCAATGACTTCTTAATATATGAAATATATTAAGATATTAAAGAACAAAATTTTATCAACAAAAAATATTTTTGCTTAAAAGTTATAACGAAAGATGCGAATAATTACTACTGGCCACACCTGTACTTGGGTATACTTACGTCCTCGTATTAAGGACTAGGGTTAAAAATATTTTTACCTTATATGTTTTTTCATGCAATTTTTAAAATATTTAAAGTATGTAACTTTTTTTTTTTAAGAGAAAACATAACATAAATGAAAAGATAAAATATTTGGGCATCTTGCGCAATCCATGTTTAAGAATTTTGAATCAACGTAAAAAAATTAATCGCAAGTACGATTACACATCTTCTATAATAATAAGAAGTTTCAATGACATCAGACTACCTGTTACAAAAAAATAGTTATATGAATAACTATACAAAAATGAATTTTGTAATGTTGACCAATTACTCTTTAATTGGTTTTTCTTCTTTTAATAAAAATACGACTTCTTTCTTTGACTTCTCTCATTTAAGTGAATTTCAGTTTTATTAGGTAATTATAAAAAGAATATTTAAAGTAGATATGCACATTTAAAGTAGATATGCACATTTACATATTACATTATGATTTATACAAAACCGGTTTATATATAAGACAAATTTACATACGTATTTCATTGCAATTTTTATGTCGCTCTTTTTATGTTATAAACCAAGAGCAGTAAATAGATCATACATATATGCTGCTTTACATCAACTATTGGGTCTTTAAATGCATGTAAACTATGAAATATTAAATTTAAATTCAATGTAGTTTTAAGTGTAATAAAAATATGTTAATTAAAAATAATTAAGGAAGTATCTTCGAATACATAATAAAAATAAAGAATTTAATTCAAACATACTCCACCCCAAGAACTACTGTTCTTAGCTGGGTAAAAGTTAAAAAAGTTGCCTACCGATGGAAGTATTTTAGTCGAGCCTTCGGCTCCGCTGCTTCGACTCACAGCGAATAATGTAGGCTTAACTCTTCCTCTTTAGAAATTAGTTTATTCTTCAATATCTTTGCTCATATGTATATTATCTGTTGGGAGCAAACAAATTTTAGTTATCGGTCGTTTAAAATCTTTCTGTTTGGTTCGAATTGTGACCACTCTAACTCGTCCATCAGTACCCGGATGAACCTCTTTAATTCTACCTAGTAACCATTGACCTGGAGAACATCTTTCATCTTTTATAATCACTAAATCTCCAACCTTAATATCAGCTTGCTGCTTGAGCCACTTAGGGCGAGATTGTAAACGATTTAAATACTCATAACTCCATCTCTTCCAGAAATGTTTCTTAATTTTTTCTATTACTTTCCACCTGTTCAAGTAATTTATATTTTGATCAAGAAGCGCCTCTTCTTGAAGGCAAACTGTAGGCTCTCCAATCAAAAAGTGGGCAGGTGTTAGTGCATCGTTGTCACTTGGATCAGTTGAGAGCGGGCATAGGGGGCGTGAGTTGAGACATCCTTCTATTTGACACAGCAATGTTGAAAGTTCCTCATAGCTTAAAACTCGATCTGATATAGTCCTTTTAAGATGGTATTTGGTGGACTTTACACCGGCCTCCCATAAGCCTCCAAAGTGAGGGGAAGCTGGAGGTATAAAGTGCCAATTAGTTCCTGAACTTGACAAGCTATCACGAAGTTCTGCTGGCAATGAATTTTGACTTTTTTGGTAAAGAATCTTTAATTCTTTGGATGCACCCACAAAGTTTGTTCCGCAGTCTGAATATAAATCCGTACATACTCCTCTTCGAGCTATGAATCTACGAAAAGCTGACAAAAATCCGTTGGTGGTTAAATCAGAGACGGCCTCTAAATGTATTGCCTTAGAAACCATGCAAATAAAAACACATATATAGCCCTTTGATATAACCGATGAACGTAGTTTTGAATTTTTTAGTGAAATTGGCCCAGCAAAATCAACACCACTGTGTTTAAAAGCTCTTGTGATATTTAATCTTACGGCTGGTAAATTTCCCATTACTTGTTGTGATGTCTTTGCGGTATATCTGAAACAGCGAATACAATTACTTATGATTCTTTTAGCTAACTGATTACCTGATATAATCCAATATTTACGGTAAACGTAGGACATTGTTAAGGTCAAGCCACCATGTAGAGTGTTTTCGTGAGCATCAATAATAATTAGTTTTGAGATTGGGTTGGATTTACTCATAAGTATTGGATGTTTGATGGTATAAGGCAAGGATGAATTTTGCAGGCGTCCGCCTACTCGTAAAATACCGTCTTCATCCAAAAATGGCATAAGTTTCATAATATGTTTGTTTTTGATGTGAAGTTTCGATTTAATATTTTTCATCTCAGATTGAAAATCAATTTCTTGAGATAATTGTATAAGCTTACAAAGAGTGTAACCTATTTGTACAGAATTCAGTGCACCAATTTCTCTAAATTCTTTTGCCTTTTTACAGTTATTATAAAATCTAAAGCAAAAACTACAAATTCGAACTAGTCTGTTAAACTTGGAATATCTAAAAAATATATCTGGGTACGTAAGCTGTGTACATAGGTTTGAGACAATTTTATCTTTACGTTTTTCTAAAGTCGTTTCTAGATTATACAAATTTTCGGGCCAACATGAAAAATTATCTTTTAAAAAGTCTGGACCGTGCCACCACATTTTAAAATTTAAAAGATCTAAAGGATAAATACCTCTAGTCGCACAATCTGCGGGATTGAGCGATGATGGAACATATCGCCATTGAGCCACATTGCTATAACGCTGTATCTCTGCTACACGGTTAGCAACATAGACATTCCAAGAAGAGGGATGCTTTCTTAGCCAGCTTAGCACTGTTGTACTGTCACTACAAAATACTATATTTTCAAATGAAATTTCAGTCAATGATTCGCGCACCTTTTGTGCTATCTTTACCAAAAGCGCAGCTGCACAGAGCTCTAACCTTGGAATGGTCACTGTCTTCACTGGCGCAACTTTAGTTTTTGCTTGTAATACATTAACGTGTATTAAATTTTCAGTACATACCCTTATATAGACCACCGCTGCATATGCTGAGTTTGACGCATCGCAAAAACAATGCAATTCTATTTTAGATTGCTGATAACAATTTATCCATCTAGGAATTTTACACTTTTCAAAGTACTTCAAGGTACTTCTGTATTTACACCATGATTCTCTTATGTAAAGTGGAACATTTGAGTCCCAATCAACTCCTTCTAACCATAATTTTTGAAAAAGAATTTTAGAAATTATTGTAGAAGGCGCGAGCCAACCCATAGGGTCAAATAATCGTGCAGAATCTGATAAGATTTGACGTTTTGTTACTTTTATATCCATGGCAGGGCTTACAATAAAGGAAAACGCGTCAGAACTAGGAGTCCACTGTATTCCTAAAGTTTTTACCATATCATTTTGATCAAAATTTAATGAAACAGAATTTTCCCTAAATTCTTCTGGGATATTTTTTAAAAATTCTGTAGAATTGCTAACCCATTTTCTAAGTTTAAAACCACCATTTTTGAGTAGAGTGCACAGGTTATCACATATTTGCTTAGCCTCCTCTAAGGAATCACATCCCGAAATAAAATCATCAACATATGTATCGGATATAAGAATTTTTTCTTCTTTTGGATATTTTGAAGCGTAATCTTCAGCTAGTTTTCGTAAAACACGTATAGACAGATATGGTGCAGGTGTTGTTCCGTAGGTGACGGTATTAAGTTCGAAGATGGAAATTTTCTCTGTCGTATTATGACGCCATAATATAAGTTGATAAGGACGGTGGTGTGAACAAACCTCAACTTGCCTAAACATTTTTTCTATGTCTGCACAGAATGCGATTTTGTGCTTTCTCCACCTATTTATAATTTGTGGCAAGTCATTCTGCAATGCAGGGCCAGAACAAAGTGCATCATTCAAAGACGTATGGCCGTCTACATGACTGCTTCCGTCGAAAACTACCCTAAGTTTGGTGGTTGTACTACTTTCTTTCATTATGCCATGATGGGGCAAGAAAAATGAATTCTTTAAAACACCTTCTGTGTAGTTACCTACTCTGGTCATATGACCAAGTGTTTGGTATTCTTCCATAAACTTCTTATATCTCTCGCAAAACAATGGTTTATTAAGAAAACTTTTCTCTAAATGTAAGAATCTTTTTAATGCATTGGTAATGTTATTGTCCATGCTAATACTCGTTTCCCCTTTAATAATTGATTTAAAAGGTAAGTTAACTACATAACGTCCATCACTTAATCGCTTCGTTGTATCTAAAAAATATTTCTCACAAAGTGATTCCTCCTCAGTATATTTTCTCTTTACATCAACTTCTTCTTGCTCCCAAAATAACTTCAACGTTTCTTCTAAGTTGATATGATTAACAGTTATATTGAAATTATATTTATCTTTAATGGGACCAGAGAAGACCCAACCAAAGCGCGTTTCTTGAAAGAATAGGTCCAAGTAAGTAAATGAGCTTCCAGGAATTAAAATTGAGCTAATTATATCTGACCCTAGAATTATATCAATCTGGTCATTGCGATAAAAAAATGGATCTGCCAATGATGTTTCCACATGCTGAGGCAAAGAATATTTGTTAGAAGTCGCTTTGGGTATGTAATTGGTAAGTTTAGGAAGAACTAGTGCTGAACAAGAAACCACTGGTTTTTTATCCACAGTACAGAGCTCGACTTTAACCCAAGACTTGCAAATATGCCCTGTTGATTCACCTATACCCAAAACGGTATAATATGATTTGTTTCGTATTAGATTTAAACTTTGAACAGCGCTTTCTGTCATCAAAGTACACTGAGAGCCAGGGTCTAGTAAGGCTCTCATAGGAAATTGACCACTGCTCGTATTAACCAACAAACGAATTGTCGAAAGAATCACTTTACTAAAACCATAAATATTATTCGACGACACTTCAGCGCTGCTTGCATTAGTCGCGTTAGAGTGTAGTGTTTTAGCAGATATATTATCAACGCTATGTAAAATCGTATGATGTAAGTTTTTGCATATATTGCAACGGTATGAGGATGGACACTCTTTATATTTGTGACCATTGGTTAAACAATTAAAACAAATTCCATTTTTGGTTAAAAAGATTTCCTTTGCTGAAGGAGAAAAAGATAAAAATTTAAAGCATTTCGAAAGATAATGTGGTTTGTTGCAAAGAAAACACATTGTGTTCTGCTTAGAAGTCACTTGATTTGTGTGAGCGACATTTCTTTTGGATTTAAGACCAGAAAATTTTTGGTAACTAACTTTGCTTGTAGAGGGTATTTCATCATGCAAAGATTCAAGAGTTCTAAATGCTCTTTCTAGGAACTCAAACATTTCCTTGAGTGTTGGAACTTCTGTTGACGATTTTAAAGATTGTTCCCAATCTCTACGAGTGGCCGAATCAAGCTTCTGAGCAATTATTGGAACTAAAAGCGGATTCCATGACGATGTGTCAATTTCTAAATTTTGAAGAGAAGTTACACACTCCTGAGTTGTGTCTAGAATATTTTATATAGCCTGATATGTACCATCAGATTTTTTAATGTTAAAAAGTTTTCTCGTTAATGCGTCTACAATCATTCTTTTATTATAATAACGAGCTTTTAAAATAGCCCAAGCGGAATCATAATTTGCTTCGGTGGCAGAGATATTTCTTACCATGTTTGCAGCTTCACCAGAAAGCGTACCTTTAAGAAAATAAAACTTCTGAATTTTTGAAAGTGACGAGTTATTATGAACAAGCGACAAATAAATATCCTGGAATGGAATCCATTCCGTATATTCCCCAGAGAATTTGGGCAATGAAATTGTAGGTAGTTTGGCATCAACGCTTGCAGTTGTATCTGCATGGCCGCCAGGTTGAGCAAATGTACTAGAATGATCAGGACAAATACTAGAATGTTCAGTTAGTGAATCTAGTATTTGACCTTTAAACGCAAGAAAAAAGTCAGAAAATTCATAAAAACATTCATCGTTTATATAAGGCACATCATCAGAATTTAGGGAAGATTCCCGAATTTGATTCACAATTTCCTCATGACTACTTTTAAACTGAGAATTAATATTATCAATCTCCTGTACTAAACTGTTCAGAAAACCACGTGTTCGTCTAGATGTTTCTATAGACATGAATCGCATATGCAATTTAGTAAGATGAGGTAAATAAGCACGTTGCTTCTCAATAAGTTTGTCTAACTCACTCATGATAAAATCTCCACGATCCGGATTAAGTCTTATCTTACCCAATTAATTTAATATTTTAGTTAAATTTAATTCCCTTCCCGGGTTTCGGCACCAATAAATCGTATGTTACAAAAAAATAGTTATATGAATAACTATACAAAAATGAATTTTGTAATGTTGACCAATTACTCTTTAATTGGTTTTTCTTCTTTTAATAAAAATACGACTTCTTTCTTTGACTTCTCTCATTTAAGTGAATTTCAGTTTTATTAGGTAATTATAAAAAGAATATTTAAAGTAGATATGCACATTTAAAGTAGATATGCACATTTACATATTACATTATGATTTATACAAAACCGGTTTATATATAAGACAAATTTACATACGTATTTCATTGCAATTTTTATGTCGCTCTTTTTATGTTATAAACCAAGAGCAGTAAATAGATCATACATATATGCTGCTTTACATCAACTATTGGGTCTTTAAATGCATGTAAACTAAGAAATATTAAATTTAAATTCAATGTAGTTTTAAGTGTAATAAAAATATGTTAATTAAAAATAATTAAGGAAGTATCTTCGAATACATAATAAAAATAAAGAATTTAATTCAAACACTACCCTTTTAGAAATTTCTAAATATTATTAGCCAAATCACCTACTGTGCGCCGGCACTTAGATGCAAAAGAAATGCTACAAAATATAAACCAATTTTTTAATATTTTAGAGTTATTCATCTGCAAGCTTTACAAAATATGTGAATATGTTTTTTTTTTTTCAACAATTTCACTACACGACTATTTGAACTTATACATAACTTAATAAAATGAAGAAGAATTATTGCTTATTGTCATATCGAATTTATGAAATAACTTTTTTTTCTGTCAAAAAAATGCACAGCTGTACTGCGACTTTACAGAATGTGGAACATGATATTTTATTATTAAAAAATATAAACATGTGTATTTCTCAGCATTAGTTTTATTTTTTGATATTTGTATAGCAGCATAATTTAAAATAAAAAAATATAGAGCTTGGGAGAACTTTTAGTAGTATAGAATAAAAGTTATTCGTGGAACAATATTTTTTTTTCATTTTGTGCTTTATTGTTTACATATTTTAAATTTTAGTCGAGAGTATACGAAATGTAACTGGCAGACACTAGAAATATTTACAGAAGGTGTGTCACCATGACGGCTACAACAAGAAACAAAAAAGTGAATATAATTAATAAAATTACAGATAAAAATATAAAAATTCATGTTATTGATTCACTTTTTTTTTACAAAAAGTAAACCAAAAAAAATTTTTTTTTTTAGTTTCGAACAAATTTTTAATAAAATTTTTCTAAAAATTGCTATAAGTTGCTGTTAATATAGCCCGTCACAGAAAATTATTGCAAAATCTTTATTCGTGATTTAAACAGGGTCCCAAAACGACGGATCTCAACCAAAAGCCTTGAAAATGAAGCATACAATGCTGACTCTGGTTGGCTGTAGAACTGAGTACTCAAATTTTTACATTTCTTAAATTCCAGATTGTCAAAATATCGCTATGTGCGACGGCTTCGGGAAGACTGTTTAATTTCAACTCAACTCAATCTTTAACGATGAAGATACCCACCCTCTGCCACTAACTTTGTTTTAGAAGTAAAACTATTAGCAAAATAAGGGAAAGACTATTGATGAATAACTTCCTGATTTTCATTATAAACTAGCTATCCCCGGTGCGCTTCACTACACCCATGGCTAACCTATAACTCGAAAACGCACGCTATTCTCACTCCAAAAATGTTTTAGTTTATATGCAAGGTACGACGCCCACTGTTTCCGTCAATTTTTTTTTTATTTTGCTAGACTACGGGTATTAAGAGGTTAATTACTTTTTACTTTGTATGGGAGGTACCACAACCACTCTCCTAATCCACTCTGTATTTTGCTAGATTATGGACATTAGTATGAAAATTAATTGTGAAAAGTTTAAAGAATTTACCTAACATAGCTCTCTATACTAATGCTGGCAAAGTATTGAGTAATGGGTATCGAGTAACGAGTATTTGATTTTTTTTTTTGAGTAAACAATACTTAATAGTAGTTACTCGATAATTTTAATGTTACAGTTTTAGAAAGAAATTAAATAAAACATTTAACGACTTCATTAAAACTCTGATTAACAGTTAATTTCTATTATGCAAACAAAAGTCTAAAGTAGTATTAAGTACCCAATTGATAAATAAGTATTGAGTAGTATCGAGTATCAAAAGTATAAAAAGTAGAAATTGCCAGCACTACTCTATACACGATAATAATTTTTCCCTTTGTATGGGAGTTACCACGTTCACTGTCCCAATCCAGTCTGTGTTTTGTAAGACTATGCACATTAGTATGAGGGTTACCTGTGCAAAGTTTGAAGACTCTACCAACTGTAGTTATCTAGTTGGACGATAATAAATTTTCAATTTGTATGGGAGGCACCACGAGCACTATTCCATTCCAGCCTGTGTTCCGCTAAACTATAATGGAAGATTTCAAAGATCTACTTATTACAGTTCTATAGTCACTTAAAAAGTGGACGTAAAAGGGGCGTTGTCATTTTTTCATAACAATACTAAGTTGGCTTACGACGAAGATTCCAAAAAAATTGTCAAAATTGGTGCTGCTGTTTGATTTTATTTACAATGATAACATCATCAATAAAATACTTAAAAGAAATAAAAACTCGGAAAACAGGGTCCAAAAAAGTTTCACAGAAAGTAAAACCTTCAAGAAGATCGCCGATAACAATAACGTAAATATAGAACACAAATCTTGTGCAACACTATAGCATTTATGTACAAGCAAAAAGACGAAAATAGACAAATATGTAAGACAGGTGGCTAGTCAGGAACTAAAGTGGCCTTTGACACAAAATACATACTTTGAGATAACAAACCAAACGCGTTTGAAGTACTGTTAAGATCTGAAAATTTTTAAATTCTACCTCCCCAGTGAGAAAATTGTACCAAATAAGCATGAATTGTACCAAAATTTGGCATTAAGTAAAAAATACAAAAGGCTTGCTTGTGAATTTGCTTCCAGCAAGTACTTGAAACTCCACCATAGTAACCGGATGATGTGGTCAATATTAACATCGACACCTGGCCGCGTTGGCTCTTATCCGACGGTGGTCTTACCATCGAGTGAAATAAAAGTGTAGACTAGCGCCCCTATTGTATATTAACAGCACACTTTACGACAACGTACCGTGTGTAATGGCACCCATGTCGCACTAAACATACTGCACAGTCACAATGAGTAGCAATTTATAGAACATTGCAAGCCTGGACCCACGTTGTAACCTCTTGTTTAGGGGTTTTTTTTTGGAGACTATTAAAACTCCTTTCTGTTAAGAGTGCAACAGCACACTTTGGTTTACAATGTATCATCTCTGCATGCATCGATATTAACCACAACCAACAGGTGAACACCCGAAGGAGATCTCACCAACAACCGGCCAGCGGTTCCTGTGAAATCAGTCCTTTGGGCACTGGTCGGGCCTTAAAGAGAACCCATAATACGGCAGACCTGTACTTCCAGATTCGGGTTCCAGGAACCCTGGCGTCTGGTGCCCCATTTTCACCAAAGGTAAAAATATGTCAGTATGTGCATAAGTGGATAACTTTAGTATTCATATTTAATTTAAGTAATAAATATGATAGCAAATACAAAAAAAATTTAATAGTGAAATTCTTCTATAGACCGTTTGGAATTATTGTAATTTAGAAAAACTTATTGGGCATAAGTGATTAAAATTATAAATCGTTAGTAAATTACACACTTTAATCATATAAACGTAAGCATTTCAGACTGGGGAAGTCATTTAATTTTCAATTTTAATTAAAACTACAGGTAATGTGTAATTGCATATTCTCAATTACACATTTTAAGTAATAGTAATGTAAATCACGGACTAAAGTTAATTGCAACTACTTGTAATTTGTAACATTTTCAATTACACATTTTTAATTGGAATTCATAATAATCAATTACAAGTAATTGTAATTGTAATTAGGCAATAATCTTAGCAATTTTCCATTGCATGTAATTATAATTACAATTATATGTAATTGACCTGAAACATAGAAGACTATGGTCTTAACTGTTGAAAGTATTTTAATTGTAGGACGATATTTTTCCTTCATCCTTATAGGACCGTTCTAATGAGAACCCTCATTTGCATGCTGCAATGAACGTTACTAAGGTTTGGGATTTCCCGAACGTTTTCATTTCCCGGGATATGGGGAAAAAAATATTCGGGAATTCCCGGGAAAAATTCAAAGTTTTAATAAAACATAAAAAAGAACGCAAATAACGACAAAATATTAGTATTAACGGTTTATAAAAACTTAAAAACAATTCAGGTAAAAAAAAAATAAGAAGATATAACAAATATTTATAAATACTGAAAAAGTATTTCAATTATTATTTTTTTACAAAATAGGATTTTACAACTGTTAGTGCGTTTACATTGGACATTCTTTTCCTGGTTTTTGTTGCGAAAGTCTCTCTTTAAAAGTTGGTTGCATTTAGTTAACAACACATCTGCTAGTTGACGGTTCTACAGATTCAAGGGGTTGAATAATCTGTTGAACAATTGTGGTAAATAAAGTTTTATGTCAGTTTTTTTTTTTACTTAAGTAAACGCAAACGTTTTATAATACCTTCGTTCATTTATTTTTCTTTTCAAACCATCGTTTTTGAAAGAGTCGAATTAATAGCCAAAAGCTGCTCGTAGAGGATCTGAATAATAATATCTGCTATTAACAAATTTGTGCCCCTGCGGCTCAATGCCTCTACTGCAATTTTAATGGGATTTAACACGGCCACTAAATTTTCTAAAATCTGAACATATACTTCAACCCACAACTCTGCGCAATTGAAATCTGTTAGTTTTTTTAAATGTGTTCTTCGATTTAAGAACAATTGAATCATTTCAACCATAGTTATCTTGTTTTTACATCATGAATTAAACGCGACTCTGTGCCATATTCTTGTTTCTTATATTTCTCGTGACAGGCTGTTTTTGAGGACTTTTTTTAAATAGTTTTATAGTTTGTCTTGTATAGCGTATTTATAAGTTTCTGGAAAGTTTATTTCTTGAACTGTATTAGGCATAGATTTAAGATTTACAAACAGTAATTAAAACTTATTTCGATATATAAGCAAGTATAAAAAAATAAATCAAAAAATTAAAGGGTGTTCCGATAGTAGTGTGATTTGCATGTCTAAGGCCTAAGTTTTGAACCATAATAGGTAGACGCTTGAAATTCTCAAAGAAGGTGTATAACTGTGGCCGCTATATTACCAAATACTAAAACTTGTAGTCTGTGCCGATAGAGAGGTGTTATTCACGAATATGTGTTTAATTCTTGAACTGTAGAAGGAATAGACTAAAGATTTACAAAAATAGTAATTAAAACTTACTTCGCTTTATAAACAGGTATAAAAAATAAACCTAATAATTAAAGGCTGTTCCGATAGTGATGTGGTTTGCATATATAAGGCCTAAGTTTTGATCCATAATAGGTAGACGCTTGAATTTTCAAAAATGGTGTATGACCCCTATAAGAACAATAAAAATTTAAAGGGTGTTCCGACAGTAACGTATTTTGTATGTATAACGACATATTTTATGTACCGTAATAGGTATACTCTTCCAATTTGAATAGATATGTTGCCATGGCCGTTGTAACAATTACTAAAAATTGAAGGGTGTTCTGACAGTGACAGGCTTTTCACGTATAGTAACTTATTTTTTAATAGTAATAGGTAGACTCTTGATTTATACATAGGCATTGGCCGATATAACAAATAACAAAATTAAAGGGTGTTCCGACAGAGACATGATTTGTACGTAATTAGCCTTATTTTTAGAACCGTAATAAGTAGACTCTTTAAATATTTACTTGTTATATCGGCCGAAGTAACACATCTATACTTCGGCCGATATAACAATTACCAAAAATTGAAGGGTGTCCACTAGTGACATGTTTTTCACGAATATTACCTTATTTTTGAACCGCAATAGGTAGGCTCCTGATATATTTATAGAAAGGGTATTATAATGGCCGCTATAACAATAATTATTAAAATTTAAAGGATTTTCCAATAATGAAGCAATTTTCGCGAATGTGACTTTAATTTTAAAATTAAAAGGTGCCTTATAAGACATGAAAAAATTAAAAACTTGAATTTTTAAAGTTTTACTAAACGTAGAACGGAACCCTAGTGTGTGAGTCTAACTCGAACTTGACTGATTTATTTAGCACAATAACGATCAAATATTTGTGTGATAGCAAAAGAAATGCTTATTTAAAAATAAGAACCACTGAAATTTCTTTAAAGTGCTCATGATTTTAAATTTCCTTTTTACCGGGAAATTAGCAAAAATTTTTCCGGGTAATTGTTTATAGCTTTTCCCGGGAATTCCCGTTTCCCAAACCCTAATCGTTACACATTTACGTTAATGTAGTGATGCAACTAAACTAATAAGTAAAGATGTTACAAACTGCGAAATAAAGCGAAACGTATGTGTAAGAAAAGCAAGTGATGTTAAAAAATCTATAATTTGATTTTAAGTTATTTCTTTACATGTCGTTGCACTTAATTCTTCCATTGTTGTCATGCTGTAGAAATACTAAAATGTCGAAGTTTTAATTTCAGGTGTCAGATGAGAATCTTGTACATATGCATGTATTCATGCATAAATTTCAAATATTTAAAATATATTATTGAAAATGTTTTTCATCCGTAATTTATTTACTCTTAATAAGATACATCAGTTAGTATAACTTGCCTTTAATCAAATTATTTAATTAAACACTCTGCTCGTAATTTTATCATATTATGAATTGAAAATTGATGTAGTTAGTGTTTATGTCATTTTCTTAAAACAAAAGTTATTTAAATTTATATTTAAAAAATTAAGTCTTACGTTTGCTAGAAAAGTAAACATTTTAAGTTCTTAATGGTCTTCTAAATGGGATTGAATTACAGACATTTTGAAATTCAAATACAAAAACTACTGTGTTGAAAATATTTAATTATTAATTGTATTAGCAGTGTCAATTTAAGCTTACATTTTAGACATTTATGAAATTAAGGCATCAAAATTGCTCTAATGAGGTCTGATTAAATGTTAGAATGTCAGTAGAAATATGAAATCACAAGAAGTTGTTAGTTTTGGCCAGCAAAGAAAGGTCTTCTTATCGATCATGTCTTCTTTCATATAATTAATATTAAATTAGTTTTCAATAGTTACATTTTAGTTAGTTTAGGTTTTTGTTTATAAAGAATTTTTATCTTAAATAATAAATAATTATTGTAGTTTTTGACCTTTTTTTATATTTGAATTCTATTTTTTAATAAGCACAAGGTCTTTTTTATAAAAATGTTTTATTATAATTATTTATTATTTAAATATTTCCAAAAATAGTGTTGCGATAAAAAAAAATCACAAAAGCTAGCTAATGTTAAGTTTAATATTTTTTAATTTTTTTTTCTTTCTGCAACTAATAAATAAAAAATATTATTCCAACTCTGTGGTAGCTAGCCTTAGGTTAGGTTAGATTGCACGGGTCGCCGGCTCCGTGTAGAGGAGAAACCGACTTACTTGGGTCCTTTTGGTCCCGTTGTGACGCCCAAAAGAGGGATGAGCAGAAAGATACCTGCTGATCCACACTTTAGGTTTGGTGCAAAAACCATCCAGAGATCCGGATAAATGAATTTATCCTATTAATATCGCAACCCGATAGGTCTTGTAGTATCGGGCTACCAAACAGCGCAGCCCTTTCCGTAGATAGGGCCGGACAGTGATAGAGGAGGTGCTTCATTGTCTCTTCTTCCTCCTCGTCCTGACAACTTATACTGAAGTCATTGTACGGCAGATTTAATCTCCTAGCGTGTGCAGTGCCTAGCGTGTGCAGTAGTTCCTGCTGGAAATTGTCTTTACAGCAACTTGGCGGAACGCCAACTAGTGTATCTATCTCCTGGTCCATAAGGTAGGTTCCAGATCTAGCCAGTTCGTCGGAAGTTTTATTTCCGGCCACTCCCGCAGTTTTATTTCCGGCCACTCCCGCATGCCCCGGCACCCAAAAGAGTTCCAGGTTGGAATGTTTCGCCATCTCATCTAGAGATGTCCGGCATTCATGAACTAAACTGAACATTGTATAAACGCCCGATAAGGAGTATATCGCAGCTTTCGGTACAGAACTGGATATCTTTACCATATATCCTGTGATACCTTAGCCAGTTTTCCGCTCTTTTTATGGCAGAAATTTCAGCCTGAACAGTGGTACATTGGTTTTGCAGCCTAAACCTCATCCTTGTTTGAAAACGAGTGATGAAGACGCCTCCCCCACTCCATTGTTCGTTTTAGATCCGTCTGTATAGACCTCAAGCACGTCCTCTTGATGACGGAGCCTTTGATGGCGTCGTGCCTATGGCACTCGTGATCATCAAGGCTGAAGTGCGTAGTACTTTGTTGACTATTCTACAGTATGTAGAATTGCCTAGTGCAGGCCACCATATATTAGTATGGTCTTTATCACTGTATTAAAGAGCCAGCAGGCATTTCCGGAGCTAATGTCCCAGTTTTTACCTATAGCCTTCTTACAGGTATATAGGGTTATTAAAGCCTTGTTTGCCCTAAATTGTACATTAAGGTTCCATGAAAGCTTGTAATCTAGAATAACACCTAGATATTTCGCCCTGTCAGATAATTTGAGCTCCACTCCGTTTAGGAGCGGTAGCGGAAAAGTGGGAATCTTGTTTCATCTGGTGAATAATACAAGATCCGTTTTCTGCACATTAACACTTAGACCACTTTCAGTGCTCTACTTACTAATTTGTCTAAGCGATGTGTGCAAATGTTGCGATAGAGTGTCCAGGTGTATTCCTGACGCAGCTACTGCAACGTCATTCGCATATGCTAAACTTGTGAACCTCATGGAGTCCAGCAACGTAAGCAATGAATTTATGGCGAGGTTCCAAAGAAGAGGCGGAAGCACCCCTCCCTGTGGCGTCCCTCGCCTAGCAGCCCTACAGACAGTAACCCGCCCCATATAGGATATGATGACTCTATAGGTCAGTAAATTCGTAATGAAGCTAATAATTGACTGATTTACATCCAGTCTCTCCAGAGCCCTAATGATGGTCTCCGGTTTCACGTTGTTGAACGCTCCCTCTATATCAGCCTTACTTTAAGAATTAATTTATGATTTAACAATATATACAGTGAGGTGGACAAATGAGTACAGGCTTGTACTTTTAGCAATGTATGTCATAGAAATAAAAGTAATAAAACAAATGCATTTTTTTTTTTAGTTTATATAGTATTACGTACTTAAAATAAAACAGCATCAATTTCTAAGAAAAAAATAAAGAAAATAAAAACAACTCCAATGTACTTAATCCGTTGAAAAATCTTGCGGAATAAGAATATTTTTAATACTTTATTTTGTAAGACATCATTTACGCGATTTGGCGTACTCTCCACCAATTTCTGTACAATTTCTTTTGGAATATTCTTCCATTCATTTTGGATCCGCTGCCAAAGCTCGTCCAAATTGATAGGGGCTGATTGGTACTATCCCAACCGTCTCTTCAAGATTAACCACAAATTCTCAATCGGAGTGAGGTCGGGGCTTTGTGCTGGCCACTATATTAATTGAAAATATTGCTCACCAAGCCATTCTTTCACGATTTTGGACGTGTGTTTTGGATCACCATCCTGCTGAAAAATTACTTCTTCTGCAGTATAGGAGCTCTTATCTACAAAATCGGGAAGATGAGTCTGCAAAATCCTCAAATAGTCTTCTTTCTTCATTATATTATCAGTTTTTTGTAATGGTCCAAGTTTCCACCATGTAAAGTAACCCCATACCATGTCGTTTCCTCTACCGTGATTAACAGTTTGCTTCACGTGGCGCCTTTGAACAATATTGCTGAGTGGCGCCAGCAATATTGTTTACGGTCGGATTGGAAACGGTTGCATTTAGATCACACGTTTCCAGTCATCCACTGTCGAAGTTTTGTGCTCTTTGGCAAATTTTAACCGTGCCTTTACATTTTTTTCCGACAATGGTTTTTGTTTGTTACTGCTGCAATATAACCACTGTTGTCGCGAACGGGTTTTCCGATTGCTAACGAAGCATCTTTAGGTTTTATAAATGTATCTCTTTTCATTTCTCTTATCATTAAACGTGCACCCGCATTAGTTGGAAGTTTTTTACGACCTCTAAATTGAGGCTTGGGAACAAAGGAGCACCGTTTTTGTACCCTTATGAACACTGATTGACTCACTTTAAGTTCTTTTGCAATTTCCCGTGTAGAACAGCCTCTTTCAGTCATGGCCCGGATGCTCTCCTCGGTGTATTTTGAATGTTTCTTCATTATTTATTATTGTTGAGTATTTATTTGATTTTTGTTCAAAAATTTCCAATATATTTTTACCACACGCGATGTAAATACTGTCAAGCTTGTGTCTTCTTTAAAAAATTATACAAATTTTATATAATATTATTAAGTACTAAATACTTAATAAACGACAATAAAAATTTTTGGATTTTCTTTATTACTTTTAAATTACTTTTATATTAATGAAAGAAAAAGTACTCAAAGTACAGACATGTACTCATATGTGCACCTTACTGTACATACTTATCGCAAAACAGTAATAGAATAATTTCTGATAATAATCAAAATGGAATACCAAACTTTTAAAAATTTTAAAATTTTAAAATTTTTAGAATTTTTGTCTGTCCGTCTGGCTGTGTTCGCATCAAGTAAAAACTACTAGATGAATTTTAGTAACATTTAGAAGGTACCTTGATATCTTAATTCAAATATAGGATAACTTTTTCCCGAAAAAAGATCCTATTTCCAAGAGAAAATAGAGAAATATTTGTGTAAGTTCGCCATGGCAGTACATTTTTTCAAATTTTAAACAATGAATCATATCTGAATCTATATAAAAGTAAGAGAATTAGAACAGAGTGTGGTTTACTTTCAAAGCAAAATCGAACAAAATATCGTAGACATTTAAAATTAATAATCTTAAATATTGTGATAATGTGATTTGTTTTGAATATATTAAGCCTTAAGTAAATATCTAATAAAACTCATTAAAATAATATGTGCAAATATAAAGCCAATAAATTAGACAAGAGTTCAGGTTCTATGATGCCAAAATAAAAGTAGGTATACCGTTATGAAAAAACTACACTAAAACTCCTCAAGAATCTTCTAAATTTTCGGTTTTTATCAGACTACCCAGCTAGAAACTACAGTTTTACTATCATTTATTGTGACAAAATTCACACTGTGCTTAAGGAGAATGGCACAAAAATGTATCAGTAATTTCACCGAATGGCGATATTTTTCTTCTTCGCAATGAAGTATGCCACGCTAAGTTACAACCTCTTACACAAATCCATTGATCCTGTTTTTACCCCCATCCCCAAATAACTTTCTTTCCCCTTTGAATTGATGATACTTAAAACATAAGGGCATTACTTAGTTGTAACCCTACAATTGAATTTTAAAATTTCACAGTCAAGGCTTTCTAAAATATGAAGGTATAACAAAAAATATATAAATATTTTAATATATATTCATTCATTAATAAGATGGACCACGTCCACTAAAGCTAGAAAGCTCAAATTTGGTATGCAAATATTTTTCAGCTAGTAAATTATAAAAAAATTTTACGGTTGGTGAGGACTTTCGATATGAGAACATAACTAACAAGCCACGTCTTGGATTGTACTGGAGATTAAGGCTTTTAGTAGAAATAGTAGTGGGTTTTGGTAATTTATTCATTAGCTTCGTGCCTACTAAAGAAGAAAAAAATTGCAACTTTGCCAATATTAATGGAAAAAGTCAATATTAATGGAAAAAATGGAAAAGGAAATTAGATTACTTTTACCAGTTATAATTAAGCCAAGTGTGCGTAAAATTTAATGATTTCTTCTTTAATTATTATACTAGCTATCCCTGGTGTGCATCGCTACACCCATCCACAAAAAATACAATAAACACTTAGAAGTAAAAGTATGGCAAAACTAATAACGTGCATTTATTTCCCGAGAAGTCTATGTCATATTTAGAGTGGATCACTATTGCAGCTCTATAGAAATAAAATAATTACATTGTATGGGGGTACCCATACAACACGACAAAATTGTTCAGTTTTTACACATTTGGTGTAGTGGTTAAGTGCGTGCCTACAAAACGATTCGATCACTGGCAGAGGTCGAAAAAATGGACACCATGTTTTTTGGGGTTTTCAAAATTAGGTGGCTTCACCCCCTCTAGACAACCCATCAGCAAAAGCCCCCCTGACCTTCCATACCCTGGAAAAATAGAGGATAATATGAAGGCAAAATAAAATGTCAGGCAGCCGCCACCATAAAAAGAAAAGGTAGAAAGACATCAAAGACTGATTAGCAAAAATTCAAAGGAAGGCCATAAAATCTTTATAATATACACCTAATTCTGTTTTTACACGGTATATTGATTCCAGAAAAATCCGTGTAAAAAAAAACATGTAAGAAAATACATTGATCACATACAAAAATAGATAATTGGTTCTTTATATCTAAAACCTATTAAAATTAGTGGAAAACGAGAATTTTTTTTAAGAACAAAATATCATGTACAGATAGTTTTTTTAAGAACAAGAAATCCTTTTCATTTTACTAAATCATATAGATAATGTGTATTTTCACCGTTAATTTGCATCTTTAGTGTATGATGAAGACTTAACAGATAGTTTCGTTCCAGAAATCAACGATTGCCTAATTGAATTTTATCTCTGACTTCGTTTAAACCGAACATTTTGCCAAGAAATGTTCAGCCTTCTCCATTTCGAAGGCGATCTAAAATTTCAATTTTCTTTTCTAAAGAAATGGCTTTACGTTGTAGTCTTTTATTTGTAATTTTCGACGTCTTCTTTTAGATATGCATTGTTGCCTAAAAAAACACCGTGTAAAAACAGAATTAGGTGTATATAATCTTTTAAATTGTTTTGAGTTTTTTATTAATTTTTTTGTTTTTATGAAAAACACAAGATAACCTAATAAAATCAAATCCATTTTATAAGTTATTTAGACACTATTTTTTCTGTATGTTTAGAAAATAATAATTTGAGTACCACTGACCTAGATATTTGTGAGCAAGCATCATGAAGTTTAGATCTTGAAAATGAGTAAGCAGCACACTTAGAGGCCAGGTCACTAATTCTAACCCTTTTTTGGCCAAAATTAATTACAGCCAAACGGCTGGACCAATTTGAATGAATTTTTGTTTTTTTTTGAGATGACTTTTGGAAGACTATTAAGAGGAAGGGAGGGATCCTTAAAGTTTTGCACACACTTAAAAAAAAAACTTTAGTAAATTTAACTAAAAAATGAACTAAGATTTAGTTCCAAAGGGGTTTCCATGGTTATAGGTTTCCGTATCCTAGATTTTTTAGATCTTTGATAGATTCTCTGGTGTTCTAAAATTGTTTTTTTACAACATTTCTTCGAATATACTCTAACTGTCAAAGATAGCAGTAGAAATTTAGCTTATTAATTTAAAGAAGTAACAAACAAAGATATGTTTTAAAAGGATTTTATTCAAAAATTTGATTTTCGAGTTCCAATTCGTCAACTACCTTTAAAAACGTGGGTTCATGCATGTGCTAGCATTTTTTTGGAAGTCTAAATAAAATTCCAATTCATAAGTTCGTCTTAAGGTCACTTTAATTTTTACAATTTAATCGATCTAATAGATGAGTTTACCAACATTTCACTATACATATATCATTAAAGTACTCACCTTCGACATTATTTTCTATTATTTAGTTTTTGAAAATTATAAATTATTATTATGAAAACTTTTATTACAAATTATCACAAAATTCATTGCACCCAATCGTTTTTTGATAACTAACTTACAAATCGCAAGCAAAATATGTGATAAAGTAACAGTCAGTCAATTATTTCGAAAAATTTAAACAGAGATGTTGACTTCGTTATTGTTTTTTTATATTAAAGCAAAAAAAATAAATACACTTAGCAAAAATTTTGATTTTAACTTTTGGCCAAAAAATGGGTAAAATTTCCATCGAAAAGCACATGATTTTTAGGGTTCCGTACACAAAGTGTAAAAACGAAACCCTATTGTTTTCGCTACAATGTCTGTCCGTCTGTCAGCGGCTTTTATCTCTGGAACCGTAATAGGTAGACTCTTGAAATTTTCACAGATGATGTATAGTTGTTGCCGCTATAGCAACAAATACTAAAACTTATAGGGTGTTCCGATAGAGAGGTGTTATTCACGAATATGTGCTTATTTCGTGAACTGTAGGAGGAATTCACTAAAAATATGCAAGCACTAAATTAAAATTAGTTCACTATATAAACAAGTCTGAAAAAAATATACCTTAAAATTAAATGGTTTTCCGATAGTGGAGTGATTTGCATGTATAAGGCCTAAGTTTTGAACCATAATAGGTAGACTCTTGAAAATGTTACCAAAAGTGTATAACTGCGGCCACAATAGCAAAAAATAATAAAACGTAGGGTGTTCCAAAAGTGACGTGTTATTTACGTTTATGTTTTTTTTTTGAGCTGTAAGAGGAAACCACTTACAATTTGCAGACTGTAATTAAAACTATGTTTGTTTTATAAACAAGTATACAAAATTGAACTTAAATATTAAAGGGTATTCCAATAGTGACGTGATTTGCATGTATATATCCTAAGTTTTGAATGAATAGGTGGAATCTTGAAATTTTTACAGGAGGTGTATAACTATGTCCACTATAACAAATAATAAAAATTAAAGGGTTTTCCGCCAGTGACGTGATTTGCATGTATAAAGCCTTATTTCTTGAACCCTAACAGGTAGACTCTTGAAATTTTGTACAGAAGATGTATTGCCACGGCCGATATGACAATTACTAAAAATTAAAGGGTGTTCCGACAATGACATGTTTTTCACATATAGTGACTTATTTTTTAATCGCAATAAGTAGACTCTTAATATATTTATAGAAAGGAAGTTGCCATGGCCACTATAGTGAATAATAAAATTAAAATGTGCTCCGACAGTGACAAGATTTTATAAACCGTAATAGATACCCTCTTGAAATCTTTAAAGTAGATGTGTTACTTCGGCCGCTATAACAAATACTTAAAATTGAAGTGAGGGTGTTCTAATTATGATGCAATTTTCGCGAGTATTACTTTAATTTTAAAATTTAAGGGTGTCCAATAAGACATAAAGAAATAAACAACTGGAATTTTTAAATTATACTGAACATAGTACGGAACCCTACGTGTGTGAGTGTAACTTGCACTTGACTAATTTATTTTTAATTTTTTAATATTAGATGGAGTGACGTTCTTCACAGAAATATTAGAAACTTTTAAAAATGTTTAATACAAATATTACAAAAATATTAATGAAGGCTGATAAATCATTGCCACTTCGTATTTTGCATGATTTGCTAAAGTTATTAACCATTTGAAAAAATATATATATATTTTTTATTTAAAATGTAAATACAGAAATAGTTTAGTTTTTTCGTATTTTAATTTTAAAGTTTCAAAATTGAACAAAAGGTAAAACGTTTTTCATAGACCATAAAAACTCACGGTAAAGAGATATGTTTACATGGAGAAAATATACGCACCCATGAAAATGTTATAGAATTTATACAGGTTTTTGTGTTCATAAACAACAAACATATTACAATTGTGCGTGCGTGCTATTGCACCCACTTTTGTGCAAGTGCATTAAAAGCTTAAATAGCAATACTAACAAAAAGTATAACATTGTATATTAGGACTGTTTTGAAATCTTTATAAAAATATGCGAAATTAGTTTATTTCTACTTAAAATGTACATACATATGTTAGCGAGCGATATACAATATCTGTTGTTACTTGGGTATGTGTTAGTTGTTAGAGGTTTGTATGATATTTTTCGCAAGACCTGTAGTTCACTTCAGGTGCCCTCTGGATAATTATTTTAGGAGACCTAAATATGCAGCTCTAGACAGACTGATAGAGCTCTTGAAGATTGATTTTAGGAGACTTAAATATAGAGCTCTAGATAGATTGATGTTAATTTTATAATTTACAATTAGTTTTTGCGCACAAAAGTCGTCTTAGCCGTAGAAGCGTGATGTAATAACAAACATTCAGCAATCAAACTTTCACATTTATAATATTAGTTGCTTCTTTTTTAGGGTCTGATGTGTATCCAGAAATGCGGTTTTTTTGGTAATACCAATACACCCAATTCTGTTTTTACACGGTTTTGATTTAACACGGTTTGAAAATAAAAAAATAATTTTGTTACACGATTTTATTCTATTTAGCACGATTCCAAATCATTTGTGCTTAGAGTTTATTTGTAAAATTTAAGTTTCCACATCAAAAATTTAAAGGAATTCCCTTTTTATGCATATAAGCATTTTTACTTGTTAGAGCAATTGAAATGTGTTAATATTTTGTGAACTATCAATGCATCTCTAAAAGAAGACGTCGAAAATTACAAAATAAAAAACTACAACGTAAAGCCATTTGCTTAGAAAACAAAATTGAAATTTTATATCGCCTACGAAATGGAGAAGGCTCAACATTTCTTGGCAAAATGTTCGGTTTAAACGAAGTCACAGTAAGAACTATAAAAAAATTTAAATTCAATTAGGCAATCGTTGATTTCTGCATCGAACTATCTGTACATGATAAAAAATTCTCGTTTTCCACTAATTTTAATAGGTTTTAGATATAAAGAACCAATCACTTATTTTTGTATATGATCAATGTCTTTTTTTTGCACGGTTTTTTTTTACACGGATTTTTCTGGAACCAATCTACCGTGTTAAAACAGAATTAGGTGTATAAATGATTTATTTTCCTTCGTGTTTGAGGCTAAAACTCACTTTATCTACATTTATACAACAAACTTGAAGAACTCCATGAAACTTTCACAAGTTTTATAGAAGTTTCAGTTTATCCGATCCTAATGGTTTTTATTCCGCATTTGCAATTCCAATAGATTTTGTTCTACATTCTTAAGATTTAAATCATTTTTATTTTTGCAATTTTACATACTCTGTATAGATTTAAAGTCTCTCCTTTTAACTATTTAAAAAACAAAAGTATACCGACGAGAAAATTACGTCACACCCTTTAATTTGTGTGCTGGAGACCATAGCTGTATATAAGGTTATACACTTGCAAATCAATTACGTCGCTATCGTAATACCCTTTAATTTTTAGTTTTACCTCTTATAGGGCACAATCTAAGGCTATATGTAAAATTCTCCTCATTATCGGAGTACCCTTTAATTGTTTGCATTTATTGTTATCAGTCATAGCAATAAAACTTCTCTGAAAATTTTAGGAGCCTACTATCACGACAGACGGAACCGTAAAAATTAATATTGCAAGTATGTAGAAGCTGCCTTACTACATTAGTTTCACAATTGACTGAATACTGTTATTTTTACCTTTGTTTTTATAGTTTTCATAACATTTTAAATCCACATTTTGACTGCCTTTATTTAAATAAAAAACTCATAATGCATGAGTCATTTCTATTTTATTATAATTTCTATACGAATTCTGCTGTTGACGTGTGAATACATGAATATTTTATTCGTACATTTATTCATTCTCATTCATTTTGACACAATGTACATATGTATGTCTTTATATGTGTATGAATTTATGAGAAAATGTTTCTCTGGTTTCATTTGTGTGTGCTTTACTTCAGGTATTATGATCATGAAAATATGTATACAAAAACACATTTTTCATTTCAACAATATGCGTTTTAATGAAACATTTAATAGTGTTCATTTACATATTGCATGCAGCAGTACAATTAAATAATAAAACTTGTACAGTAAAGAAAATGTTTTTACTTTATCCAAAACATATAGGTTAATGGAATATACCTACCTGCTTGCTGTGAGTATTTTACTGGGAACAGTAGGTCCAACAAAGTTAATTATTCAGTGTACCTTTAATCCTTTAAGCTTATTCATCTTAATAATAATTCTTGCAAAAAAACCAACTTCAAAACAGATAGTTGGGTACCAGTTCTGAACTAAACATGTAAGAACTAATGTGTAAGAACTATATATGTATGTATATGTACGAGTATAAACCAAATAGAAGATAAATAAAAAGCGCCAAAACTAGCAGGAAAAGAAGTAAAGACTATGTGAAATTCAAGCATATACCTATTACTGTTCAAAAGTTAAGCTATTATCACCAACATCAGACTTTTTTGGGACACTATTTAATTTTAAATTTTTATGGCTGTAATAGCAACCATAGTAATACACATTCTGTGTAAATTTCAGTTGTCTATCTAAATCGGCTCAAAATATAAGGCATACATCAAATTCCACTATAGGGACGTCTTTTCATTTTCAATTAAATATGTTATTCTTATAGCGGACATAATAATACACGCTCTGTGTAAATATCAACTCTCTATCTGTAACGGTTGAAAAGACTAGGCCGTATAAGTCAAATTACGTCAGCTACGAGGACACCATTTAAGTTATTTTTTTTTTTTTTACTTTTTCTTATGGACATATGAATATTCGCTTTGTTAAAAGTTAAAATGTTTATCTATAAGCGTTTAAAAGGTAAGGTCATATAGATTAAATATCGCTAACTTTAAGTACACCCTTTAATTTCAAACTTTTTGATCTTGCGGCCATAGTAATATACATTCTGTGTAAATATCAAATGTCTGTCTATAACGGTTTCAAAGATAGGGCAATATAATAAATCAAATAACATCACCTAGTGGGATACCTTTTAATATACAATTTTAAATTAAAGACCTGTTATTATAGAAGACTTGGCCTCAAAGATTTTTTGTAAATTTCTTCTATCTGTCTATAACGGTTCCAAAATTTGGCCATATACAGCAAATTACAGAACTATTGAGCAATTGAAATTTGATATACTCTCTGAGGCAAAGTTGTAGCTTTTGTCATAGAGAACAACTTTGCCTCAGAGAGTATATCAAAATTTCAAACGGTTTGCAAAATATGAGCTTGAGGAAATGGTCATTTTTTTTGCAAAAATTACATCAAGCCCCACATCTTTGAGGGCCCATAAAAAAAAATCTAGAGGACTTTGGGCAAAACTGGGTGACAGGGGTCTTTTTTTTGGTCTTTTATGACGTAGTGGTGTCCGTATATGGTTATTTTGCCATGACTTAAAAAATTACACAGTGTGTAATCAAACTGGATGAATAAACCATTTTTTTCCATTATTGAAAAATGAGCCCTCACTCATTAGGATCGGAGGTCGGGAACCCGTGCCGCATTAAGCCTGAAGCTGAGAATACGCGCTTCCAGGCGGGAGCCGCGGCCCGCGAATTTTTCATACCAACACTGCAGCTAGTATGCTGCTGGCGAGCATGTAAAAGTGTTAGGGAGACCCTTAGGAACCCTCACGAATTTACCCAAATCTGTGAGAAGACTTTCACTGGTCCTGGTTCTTGTTAAAAATCTGTTAATAGAATCCGTCTTACGTCATACTTTAACGTACTCAACTGAAATCAAAGTAACAACAGAAGAGGTAAACACAATGAAGAACGGGGCACATAGAATCCGTCATACAATATACGTCGTCTTTTTCAACGTAGAAGAAAGTTGAAATACATCTTTTCTAATGAGTGTTCTCACAATCACTACGTCTGCGTCAACGTAAAGTTCGAAAGTTGGGCAACTTTCAACTTCTGACGTACGTTGAAAGCTCAACTCTCTAAAAATTGAAAGCTTTTACTCTATTAAGTTAAATTATTTTGTTTTATTTTTGCTTCCACTCAACACATAAATTTAATTTTGAGAAAGAGAAACCAATTATAGCTTTCAACGTACGTAAAAAGTTAAAAGTTGCCAAACTTTCGGTCTTTACGTTGACGGAGACGTACTGATTGTGACAACACTCATTAGAAAAGCTGTATTTCAACTTTCTTGTACGTTGAAAAAGACGCCGTATATGGTATAACGGATTCTATGTACCCCAGACTTAAATTACTTATTATTTTTTTACTCTCGAAATAGCCGTCTTCAGTTTGGGTCTAGCCATTGTACGTGTAACAAGTCCCTGTGGTTAAGCAAATATGAGTGCGAATTTGAGAAGTGCCGACAAACAAGTATATTTAGTGGGTTCAATGGCTCACCAAATACGTGGCTGCAACCCTCAAAAAAGCAAGTATTGTCAGTGTTATTTTATAATTTACAGGAGGTAAAATTATCGCTTTCCGAAAGTGCGAATCTAGTTAGTAGAGAGTGTGTGATTTTTTGGGAGAAGGCAAGAATTCCTACAAGTTTACTCCAACATTGTCAGGAACAACTTATAAAATTACGTTCCGTTTGGCGTAATTTACAAAAAAGTTCTCATCGATCAGCGAAGTTACAGGTTGAGCGTGAGAATAAATTTATAATAGAATTAAATAATTTATTTGATATAGCGCATGCAAATGCTGAGGAATTAATAACCATAGAATAGGATAAAGCATTTTTGCACCTTCAAAGAGAACACGGTCGGAGGGGGTGTCTTGGAGGTATTGACTTAAAGACTACACAGCGGGAGGAAAGGTCGATTGCAAGATCCATTAAATTTGATGAAAGGAGAGCCAAAGTGATATCACACCGCGAGAGCTTCCTTTTACACCCGATATACCGTCATCTACTGTGACCCCACCACCTGTTCCCAACCAAACTGAAACAATGGAATATAAACTGGGCAAAGTAGTGCGCGGTCGGAAGCCTATTTTCACACCAAAATTGTTAGCAGCCTTGAATCGTTGCCAAATTAGCCTCCGAAACGCGATATTTATTATAGACGCAGTAGTTGAAGCGCTAGGCATTGAAATATCAGAAATTTCTCTTAACAAATCTTCCCTATCAAAATACAGAGAAAAGTTCAGGCGTGATAACTATCTGAAAGTCAAGAAACTATTTCAAGAGAATATGCCTAAGTTCGTAACTGTGCATTGGGACGGCTAGTTACTACCATCATTAAATGTCCGAGATCCTATACAAGAAAGGCTGCCTATCATAGTTTCTTATGACGGTAACAAAGAAAAATTGTTGGGGGTACCAAAATTGGAAAATAGTACAGGAAGAGAGCAGGTCTAAGCTTTTTGGTCAGTTCTGAGAGACTGGGGATTACAAGAAAAAGTTCAAATTTTGTGCTCCGACACTACTGCATCAAACACAGGACGTTTCAGTGGGGCTGTGACGTATTTAGAGCAATAAGCTGAAAGAGAGCTTGTATATTTCCCCTGTAGACATCATATGTACGAACTAGTTTTGCGGAGTGTTTTTGTTTTAATATGGTCTTCACCAGGAATGCATCTGAAGTAAACAGTTTAAAAAATATATGTGTGTTCTTAGTGAAACTTTATGTAAAAGCATGGCTGGAGAGTTCGTCAGCTGTCTGTGCGCCATTGAATGACTCACTATTTTTAAAACAATGGACTAAGCAAAATTGATGCAAAAACAGATTCAATATTTTTATATTTATTAAACGAGTCGTAAAGTAGCTTTGGATTGAGGAACACGTTCGCGCGTCATTGTCATTATCGTTTAAGATCAATCAGGCCGTCCTTGTTGCTCGGTCTTCAAGTGGTTTGCGTCTCCCTCTCGCACTGGATGATTGGCTTCCACGGTTAGCTGTACTATCTTACAGTTAATTGCTGTTGGCATTAATCACCCACGTGCAAACGTTCTGGTTATCGTGTATAACCTCAATTTTGATATTTAACTACATAATGAAAATTAATAAACGAAAAGAAAATTTTACATGACAAAAAAAATAAATCAAAAAGAAAAATTAACAAACTAAAGAAAACTAAAATAAAAAATAATATACTTAAGAAGGAAGAAAAAACAATTTATGGGATCAGCTTACATATGTACATAGAAGAAAATCAACAAAGCAATAAGCACAAGATTTTAAAAACACAATTTGACGAGAGGATAAAAATTAAAAAAGTGGATAAAACAACCTGGTGAAGACCATATTAAAACTAAAAATTTACTTAACATTAAGTAGCAAGAAGAAATTATACAATTGGATGATAGAACCTGGTGGGCGACCAATTAAAACTCACAAGTGAGGATTTTAACCTCACTTTTTTTACAAGGTGCAGTACCAATAAAAATACTAAGATTGTAATTGGTGGAGACCAATAATACTCTAGGAGTGGACACTGGCGAGCCTACTTCCTGTGCAAAGGTACATGTCGACTGGATTTTCCGGAAAAAACTCCTACTTGTTGATAGACCTTGGGAATATAACACACAAGTGTTGGCCATTGTAAACCAAAACCCCAAAAAAAACAATATTTATTAAAATTTAAATTTAAAATTAGTTTATACATATTTATTTAATATATCTGTGGCAATAAGGAAAAAGTGCTTAAGTCTGATTTTTAAGTTTTGTAGGAGAGCAATTTTAAACTTTAAAATAAATTTTTTTAAAAAATAACTCATCTTTAAAGTTTACCTATGGGAGTCAAACGTATGATTTGGAAAATTATCTTATATGTACCAAAAGTACTTAGGCTTTCCAATTAATAAGTTGTGTAAAAAGTTTTTATGATTTCCAAAAATAGCTTGTAGATTCTTAAGCTTTTTTCCAAATGCGATTCGACATTGAAAAAAGATAAGCAGAAAGTAATTTTGCTATAACTTCCTGAAAAATTTTACAAAATAATTGAAAATTTGCACATGGGTAGTTTGAAATACGGAGATTTCAAAGGTGCCAGTAACTTAATTTTTGCTTAAGTCGACTTAAGCACTTATTCCTTATTGCCACAGATATATTTTTACATATTTTAATATTTTTATTTGCTCAATGATGACTGCGTTCTACTGCCATTCGTAGGCTTTTTTAAAACTCAATCGCTGCCTGGTGCTGTAAAACATCGGAAATATGAAGAAATATATAAGTTATAAAATATTTTAAGATAGATCAAAGTATGTACATACCTCGAGCATGATTATCAACTCACATAAGCTTTCCGGAAGCATTTTTTCTCATATACCTTCCTCATTGTACTTCTCCAGCAGGTCTTCCGAACAGCTTGCGGAGATGTCAGCAGTATTTCCGACAGACTACATACAAATATGTATACAAATATGTATGTAGTCTGTGAAGAATACAATAATAAAGTAAAACTTTGAATTAGTTACTATTACAGCTCTACCTCTTCCGCTGCCACAAGGGTCTTCAAGGAAAGAATGCTGGCGACTCCATGTTAACACATTCTATATTTTTGATAACTTTTTTATGCATCAAACTACTTTTTACATTTATTTTCTTTTCATATTTCATATTTATTTTAATATTTTAAAAACACGCGGATATATTCTACAATTTACGACTCAATTTACAGTGGAAGAGTTGTATTTTACAAAAAATTCAACTCTGCTACTCACATTCATTTTTTAATTTTTGGTTATGTATGAGTTTTCATTGTTCATGTGTTAGTTTCAATCATCCATTTCTTATAGGGTGTATGTTGTATGGGAACACCCTTTAATTTGTAAAATAATGAACTGTTTTTAAAACGGGACCAATCTGTAATCAGAACCTTTCGAATAAAGAAACAAATTTTAAAATCGGTTCAGAAATGGCTGACTTCTTAAAAAAAAGCAACATTCAGAAAATTCGTCTGATAACCTGCTTCTTCTGAAGTCGGTTAAAAAATGGAGTAAAGTACTGCATAACATTTCTTCGTAAAAAAATTTAGTCCAACATTTATCAAGTTTACCTATTTAATATTCCAAAAAGCTTTTTTGTTTTTTAATTTAGTATTATTTTTTTATTTTACTTATAATTATTATATAAAATAATAAAGTAAAAGAAATAGTTTTATTCCCAGTGGTTTTGTTTTGTGTTCAAATGGGTTAACAAACTTTTTTATTTGACAATGTTATAATGAAAAAATTTTAATTTCCAAAAGCTTACTATGAAAATGCTTACTCCATACTTACATGAGGCATTACAAGTCAGTTTAAACTTTTTTTAGTTCCATTTTTATGGCTCTTCCAAGTATCCACCCAATTAAAACAAGGCAGAGTTAATCTTCGGATTTTTTTAATTGCCAGTTTCAAAGACAGCTATACAAATAGAATATAAAGCCTGTCTATCCTGGTCTTACATTCCAGACCAATGGACAAAGTGTAATGTGATATTTATTCCCAAGGAAGGAAAAGTGTCACATGCGAGAGCAAAGGATTTCAGACTAATAAGTCTAACATCCTTTCTTCTCAAAACAGAATGACAATCGATAAGAATCTCCTTTCCCCGTCCCAACATGCTTACACAAAGGGCAAATCTGTTGAGACGGCGCTGCACTCGCTCGTGGGCTACATAGAGAAGTCCTTGGAGCATAAAAAATACACTATGGTGGCCTTCATGGATATTGAAGGAGCATTTAATAATATTAATCCGCTGGCAATAACTCAATCTCTCACGGAGGTTGGGGTTGACCATTCAATCATCAGGTTTATAACAAATCTGTTAGGTTATAGGGAAATATCATCCTCATTTGGTTTAGGTAAAATCACCAAGATAGCAATAAGAGGCACCCCTCAAGGAGGGGTACTGTCTCCGTTGCTTTGGAATATAGAAATTAATAAGCTATTAATAAAATTGGATTCCATGTACTTCAAGACAATTTCATACGCAGATGATGTGGCGGTTGCAATTGCTGGAGCTCATGTTAATACAATGACACAAAGATTGGAAAAAGCATTCAGAGCAATCTGTTCCTGGGGGGATCAGAACGGGCTAGGTGTGAATCCATCTAAAACGGAGCTAGTATTATTGTCAAGGAAATACAAGGTTCCAACCTTTAGACTACCTATATTAAATGGGGTAACACTAAATCTATCTGATAGCGCGAAATATGTAGGCATAATATTAGATAGTAAACTTTCCTGGAAAATGAATGTTCAGGCTAGAGCGTCCAAAGCTATGACGGCAATATATGTATGTAAGAAAGCCATTGGCACGACCTGGGGGATGAGCCCAAGGAATGTAAATTGGCTGCTTGAAGCAGTAATCAAACCAATATTATTTTATGGTGCAACTGTCTGGTGGAGAGCACTAGATTTTAGGACAAACGTCTCTTTTATAGAAAGGGTGTTGCGCACTATGGCGATCCTTATAACTGGAGCCATCAAGTCAACACTAACGAAGGCACTTTTTGCAATACTTAACTGGTTACCGATAGATCTACTAGCCAGGTATGTGGAACTAAGGACAGCTGTTAGACTAAATGTTGTAGGTGCATGGAACCATAGATCATGGGGACATGCCAATCTTCTAGGAACAACGAATGTTATTCCTGAGCTCTTAGACTACTGCACCCCGTCACCCTTCTTCACACGAAGATTCCACTTTGATTTGATGGAGGGATACTCTCTAACTCCCCGAACTTTACTGGTTTACACAGATGGTTCCAAAAAGGGAACGAGAGTGGGAGGAGGAGTCTATATAGAGGAGTTTGGAATTAGGATATGTTTCAGACTTCCGAATGACTACAATGTCATACAAGCAGAAATATCTGCTATTAAAAAGGCGGCTAACTGGCTAAAGTACCACAGGATATCAGACAGAGATATCTGGATTTGTACTGATAGTAAAGCCGCTATCATGTCCCTTATAGGTGTGTATAGCACATCAAATCTTGTCCTTGAATGCCGGACATCCTTAAATGAGATGGCGGATAATTCGACAGTCACCCTTAAATGGGTGAGGGGACATGGGACTAATCAAAGCAACTGTGCTGCCGATGAACTAGCCAAGAAGGGAACACTAATGCACGATGATGCCATAGACATCTATTGTGGCATTCCCCTCTCGGCCTGTTTACACCGCATCAACTTTGCCCTTTACAAGACAGCTCAGGCCAGATGGTCCAATGAGTCGACTTGCTCGATCGCAAGGACAATCTGGCCCTCGATGGACCAAAAGAAAACGGTCTCGCTATTTCGGCTGCAGAAAACGCAGATACGCGACTTAATAGCAATAGTCACTGGGCATTGCTTATTTGGAGCCCATGCAAGCAGGATGGGTATCCCTTATAATGACTTCTGTAGAAGTTGCCAGGATGAAGAAGAGGAGGAAACGGTTGAACACCTTCTCTGTCATTGCCCTGCATTAGAACTCTGTCGCCTACAATACTTGCGACGACGATGTTTTGAAAGCCTCTCGTGTGTTTCATCTCTGGAACCAATCAGGATTAACTCCTTTTTAAGGAACTGTGGTTGGTTTTCCAACCCTCTCCCAACTGAAGTGACATAGTTGCTCATCAACATATGTCACGTCCAATAGTGCCTTCACGGCTAGCACCTTCCCACCTTCTACCCACTTCTTTCTCTAACTTCTCACTTCTTTCACTTCTTTCTCTAATTTCTCAGTCTAATTTTGTTTTCTATTTTCTCTGTCTATCCCTCCTCTTATCTGCAGGTATTACAAAGGGACCAACATAATGGACCCAAGTGAGCTATTTCATTCTCTTTCTTCCCTCTATCAGGCTGCCTGCTTAACCTAACCTAACCTATACAAATAGAACAAATATTGCCCTATTTTCGATCTTTTACTCGTAACTCTTTAAATTTTTTTTTGTATTTTGCATAAATGCTAAAAATATATTAAATTTTTTTTTTTATTTAAAACTGGTTATACTCTTGTTTAAGTAACTTGTTTAATTTAAACTTATATATGGGTTGGTTAAATTTTAAGGATAGATGTTGAATGCGAACCACACAAACACGTCAAGTTTTTTTTCTCAATTTGAACCATGGAAAGATACATAATCGAGCAACGCGTTAAAGTTATTTAGTTCTATTATGAAATGAGCTGTCAAATCAAAATGCATATCGTGCACTTCGTGATTTTTTCGGTCAATTTAATCGTCCTAATGTGCAAAAATTTTAGCAAACCGGGTCTGTAGGAGATAAGAAAACACTAGTGCATGCTCGTACAGCTCGTACTGCAGAAAATATTGCTGCTGTTCGCGATAGTGTGACTGAAGAGCCGTCCACCTCAACTCGTCGTTGTGCTCAACAATTGCACCTCTCACGCTCGTCGTGGATGAACATTATGCATAAAGCCTTGCAATTGACTCAAGAAATAAAGCCTCTTGATCATTCCAAACGTCGTCAATGGTCAGAATGGTGGCAAGAAATGGCAACAGTGGATGATCAATTTTCGAAGAAATCATCTTAATTGATGATTACTGTGGTAATCATCAACAAACAAACCACGTTTTTATTTTTCCAATTGTAGAAGGACAGTAAGGAAAAATAAAAACGTGGTTTGTTTGTTGGTGTTTTGTTGAAGCTTTAATATTCTGTAATATTATTCTATTAACATGCATAATTCTCATTGTGTTTTGTAGAATTTTATTACTTATAGAGTATTTTTGGCTTCTCTAGAATTAGGAAAAAGGTTTCCTGATGATCTGGCCTGAGCAACCACTGAAATACGTATAGGGACTAGCTCTTTCCCAACACAAATAAATTGAATTTTTATTATAAAACGTTATGGGTAATTAGCATAATATTAAATCATTAATATTTGAATTCCCAAAAATTTTATAAATAAATTCATATATTTGTTTTAATGTCACAATATAATTACAAATTAAATTCTTAAATATCAAGCAAGCAAACCAACGAACTAACTCACTCGTTGTAGTGAAACACCTTTTGGGAATCGTACCCACAACTCCCAGTCTCATAGACTCCATACTTCTTACTGGCCTGTTGGTGCATCTAATTCATCTTTTATATTGCCGAAATGCTATGGAATCCGTCATATTATTTATGCTCAAAATTTTGTCTGTGTATTGGATGAAGAAATGAAAACATCAAATAAAACTGAAATAAATAAAACATTTTTTAAAAAATATTAATATATTTGGTGTGATTTTCTTTTCTCATTGCTTACAAATATTTTAAATAGGCGCGAGTTATTGGTGTAAGTTAAAAACTTTAGTCGATTATTTAAATTGCTAAATCGAATAATTGTTTGCGCGAATAAAATCATAACCCGATTAAACAGATACACTAATGTTTACCAACATTATGGTAGACATTCCAACGTAAGCAGACAAAAAGAGAATATTTTCAAACAGTCCAATTTAATTTATTTAGTTTACTTTAAAAAGTATCAACTATATGTGACCCGGCCTATGAAAAGGTGGCCAATGGTTCAAAAAAATTTTTCCACTTTTTTTTTGGTTTCGATAGTTTTTGAGACGCTCTTTCACGTGGTGAAAACTAGAAAGTCCTAACTTGCTTAGAAGTGTACTAAAAATGTAGAGACAGAAGAGCACAAATGAAAGAAAAAGAATTTTATTGAAAATCCAGAAATTGGTTTGTGCTTTGCATTGAAAAAAACACCCACACGAACTTATCTCATTTATGCTCTTTTGCATTTTTGGTTGCCTTTTGGGCATGACTGTTCATAATGCAAAAGAAAAACTACTAAGAAACTGACGAAATGCATTGTTTTTCTTTAACAGCTAATTTTTCGAAATTTTGTTTTGAGTCATAAGCCTTTTCATAGACCGGTTCACATATATTATACAAATCTTTCATTCAGTCTATATTTGATTATAAATTGGGTCATTGATATGAGTATCTATATGCCAGTGCTTGTCTGTCATGGATAAGAAAAAATTTATTTTTGTACTAATTTTTTGTTTAGCAGTTAAGGCCAACTATAATATTCACAAGCTGTCTTAAGCTAATGTCAAAAAATGAACGAAAAGTCTGTCAAATGCTTAAACAACTTATTAAATACAATGTACTTACATAAATCTAGAAACAATTATGACACAGTTGCACATTTGTTTTATTCGTACTTTTGCAAAATAATAATTTATTTCTGTATAAATGAAATTAACATGAGTTAACATCTCTTCAACGTGCGCAACATAATCATCATCCTTGTTATTTCCTAAGAAATGTTGAATAACCCATACAAACGAATCCCATGCATTTTTCTCAATTTCTGACATTGAACTGAGAAAATCGGTATCTTTGACCAATTTGCGAATTTGTGGGCCGTCAAATATTCCTGCTCTCAGCTTTTCCATACTCAAACTTTTAAACTTCCTTGAAATATACTGGAAACATTCACCATCTTTGTTAAGTGCTTTAACAAATTGTTTCATCAGACCAAGTTTAATGTGAAGAGGGGGTAATATGATGCGATCTCGGTGCACCAGAGGTACATTTATAACATTCCTCATACCTGGGTCCAGTGTTTCCCTATAAGGCCATTGTTTTCTCTTCCAGTGTTCTGACTTAGCTCTGCTGTCCCATAAACATAAAAAACAAGGGTATTTGGTATAGCCACTTTGTTGACCTAATAGGAAATTTACCATCTTAATATCAACACAAATTACCCAGTTATGTTCATTATACTTTATCTTCTTCTTGTAATAACTCGAAAACTTAAAGACATGTAGCTTATTGTAAATCTCATTGTGTTTGCCCTAAGGACCAGGATCCACTTTTTTGCAAAAGGGGAAATAAATAGCGTTAATTTTGCAAAAACTGAAAATTTGTCAATTATTTTCGATTTAAACGCTTTTTTTCAGATTTGGGGCCTATGCGCTACGTGTTAACGTTGTCGAATTCGACTAAAATTTTGTGGGTGGAAGTTTCTCATCAAATCTAACATTAATCCGACATGCACCCCTTGAAATTGGAAAATTTATGTTTTTCACACATTTGAAAACCCGCTATAATGCGTATATCAAGCAAAAAACTAAAATTTTGTGAAAATGAGCGAATTCACTAAAATGTGAATAAATTCGAAAAAAATCAATCGATTTTTATGGTCGATATCTCATTTTGTTGCTATTATATGTCGCTATGCGATAAAACAATGAATCTGGAAGTTTTTTACCGTTTTCGATTTTTTATGATTTTTTTAAAACGAAAATTTTTGCCATTTTTACGTAAAAAATATATTTTTTTCTTAAGTTTTTTATTATAACTCCGATACTATTGATCCGATTGAAACGCGATATATAGACGAATTAAAGGCTATGCAAATCCTAATTTTTCTGAATTTATTTTAATAATATCGGAATAGTAGTTTTTGAGTTATCATTAATTATTTGAAGAAACGTCTCAAAAAATTGCAATTTTAAAAAAAAATTTTTAAAAAAAAAAATTTAAAAAATTTAAAAATTTTACCATTTTTGTACAAAGGTAGTCATGATACATCAAAATTATATAGTGGTTTTAAGAGCACATGAAATTTTTTTTATTTTGTTGTGCTGTGTAATTATTTGTAATAGTTTTAAGAAAACTTTGTCCAAAAGTACTTAAAAATACAGCGTTGTGCATCACTCAACTCATAGACAATAAAATGCTCTTTCTTTTTAATTACGATTATTATGCAACGCCTCCCTTTTATCTTATATATAGAAACTTTGTTTTTTTAACTTTATATTAAATTTAGATATAATTTGTTTACTTTCGTCCTGTATTGCAATTTTTTTATGAATGTAACATACATATGTTAAACACAAAGCACAAAGAGCTGTTTCCGTATGAAATGTGCGATCGGTTTCTGACTTTGCTTAAGCAAATGACATTTGACAAAACTTAACAAAAAGTGTTGTTAAGTACATTATAGTTTGCCATATATGATAAGTAATTGCACTAGTTGGGCCTTTAAATATAAGATGTAATAAATAATATAAGATGTAATAAATAATAGGGGTATTCACAAGGTGTTATGAAATCATATCGTTTGGAAAAAAATTAACTTAGAGAAAATTTTCAACAGTTTTTGTACAAACATTGATGTATAAGAATTATTAATTAATTTATTTTATTTATTTATTTTTGCAAGGATTAACACTGTTTATAAAATTTAACTACATCGTTTTAAAGTATAAAAACAATTTCATTTAAAAAACTTTAGTATTCTACCTACTGTCGTGTTACCCTGTAAAATCTGCAAGTGAGTAGGAGCAGATCAGGTGTCCAAACATAAAACCGAAATATTGCTTGAGTTGAAGAGGTTTGACTACTGCTTTTCACTTTCGATGCACATATTTCAAAGAAATGAATTTTAAGCTTCATTAAAACTAAAAGCTACTTAAGACCTTCACTACTTAACTAAATGTAACGCCAACGTTATGTTTAAGTAATTTTTTATTATAAAGTATAAAAAACTTTTCACTTACTGCACATTCACAAATACATAGTAAACCTAAGTTTAAGACTTAATGCAAGGGAAACTCTATCGTTTGCAACATTTTACCAAACAAAATATTTTATGAAATTTGATACAAAATACTTCCAAATGGATAGAAGTCCCATTAACAAACTAAATAATAATAATCTAAATTTAAAAATAAAAGCAAACTTTAAATTGTATTTTGAATTTAAACATGAATATAAACAACAAAAAGAGGTATGAGTATAGCCAGTAATATTTAAAAATTTGTACAATAGGATATGCAATGGAGCATAAAAATGTACAAAACATTTTTGGAATTTCTTTTATATTGATTTTGAGAGTAAAGGTAGGGGCACATAGAATCCGTCATACGTTACACTTTAACGTACTCAACTGAAATCAAAGTAACAACGGAAGAGGTTGAAACAATGAGTACTTTGTTGACGGATATTAAATCAGAAAAGAAAACACGAAAAAAGCTTTTTTCTAAATTTTACTCTATTAAATTAAATTATTTTGTTGTATTTTGTTTTATTTTTGCTTCCGTTCCACACAAAAATTTAATTTTGAGAGAGAGAAACAAAGAGAAACCAATTTATAGCTTTCAACGTACGTCACAAATTAAAAGTTGTTAAAAAACAGATGACTTTATTAACCCATTTAGACCCAAATACAAACTGGAAGTAATATTTTTGAAATAACCTTATTAACGTGACTTTTATAGACTAATTAACTATTTTACAGCAAAAAATTAACAGAAAAAAGTAAAAGTATGTCCTCAACTGGGGACCAGTATGATATTTTTCGAAACTGCTGGAGAAATTCATCCGGACTACAATAAAATAATAATGGTTATTGCGTTACTTGGCTTCCCTCGGGGACACCATATCAATGTTTATTCCCTTTCAGTCAAACATTGCTAAATACCTAATGTAATATTATAATTTGCTAAGAAAGGCTCTAAGTAAAGAAGTAAATAAAAAAGTATAAAAAGCACTTATTTAAGTATATAAAAACAGAAGCGGAATTTTGATTTAACGCTGAGACTTTTAAAGGAATAGATTCAACCTCCGTATTCAGTACCTTTATCCAGTGAATTCCAAATCATAATTTTTATTAAGAAGTCATACACCATAGCAATACGAATTAGCATAAAAAAGTAATATATCCTACCAAGAAAAATGTATGTGCATAAATAAAAAAGGTATACCCATATTGGTACAGCGAGCGTTAATGGGTTAATACATAGATAAAAAAATTAATCAGCACTTTTCTTCTTCCAAACCGTGTTTTCAGGATATAAGGGAGGGAAAATTTTGGCCATCGATTTAACGGCATTCGCACATGGCCCATACCATCGCAGTTCATGGATTTACCAGTAAAGAATTGTTCTTGAAGACATCAATTTCGAGGTATTTCTTTTCCAATTCAGCCAACACCTTTTTCATGTAATCTTTCAAGCACAAAGTAAAGACTTTCTTGTCACCGAAAGCATTCTTGTAAACTGTGATTAAGAACAATATCACCGCCGGTCTTAACTGTTGAGTTTGTATTCTCACTAGCTTCTTCAGCTCAGGTATAGAAATCTTCACTTTTAATGTAACCTGGTAAATTGCATCACCGACCAATTTCGTTTTGTATCTGTGAACATTTCATCATCAGTAATATTATCCCTGTTGATTTTCATGATTTCGAGGTTTTATTAATTTATCTGGTCTAAAAATTAAAAATAAATTACAGTCTCACACCGAGAGGACTCGTATTGTCGGTATCCAGAGAAGACTGCTGCGACGCGTTCAATTCAACTGCTAAAAAGAAATAATTAAATATTTAATTTTAAATTCAATTCCCGAAACAATTATTTATACATTGTTTTATTATTCTTTTAAAGCACGAACCAATAAACTCCAATGACATAAACAAACAAATAATCTTTATTTTTAAAAATCTTTTAGTTACCTATGAAAAAACTTTGGTTGTGGATTAGACATTAAATAGTTGAAACCAACCATGTTGAATTTTTTGTACGTAGTAACCATTTAATAATAAAATTTTAAACAAAACTTTTTCACCGGGACCAAAGTTATGATACAAACAACTAAAATGTGTTCATCGCAACCATATATTGTTACAGAGAACATAATGTGGTTCCTGTGACCATACCGTGGTTTTTCTTTGCGTGAATATGCAAACATTCACGAAAAACAGAAATAAAACAAGTAGCGCATGCATACACACTTTTAAGAATAACTTAGTGTTCGTTATGTTGTATGAAAAGTTGTTGTTAACATGAAGAAAACTTCAAAAGAAATATTTTTCTACATCCTACTAAAATTAGATATGGTCTACCATTCTCGTTATTTCAAAAACTTCTACCAAATTTGGTAAGAAAAGTCCAACAATGGCAACACTGTTTGTTTGTTTCTTTGTTTGTTTGTCAGAAAGCTATGAAACTTTCACAGTTTGTTACTAGATATACGGTTGGTATAATAGAGTACTTATGTTTTTCATATTCGACGTGGGCGTGGCACCTCCCATACAAAGTAAATATTTATCATCGTGTAGCTTGGTAACAAAAATAGGTATCAGTTTGAAATTTTGCAACCGTAACCTTTATATTAACATACATTGTTTAGAAAAAGACAGACTGGATTGGAATAGTGGGCGTGGTACCTTCCATACAAAGTGAAAAAATATTATCCTGTATCTAGAGAACTGAATTAGGTAGGACCTTGGAATTTCGCACCAGTTACCTCCATATTAACGACAATAGTCAAGCTAATCACAGGATGAATTTGAATAGTGGGCGTGGTACCTCTCATACAAAGCGAAAAAATATTATCGTGTTCCTGGCGAACTGCAATAGATAGCATATTTAAACTTTGCATGAGTAACCCCTGTGCAAAATGTGTAAAATCTACCAAAATACATAATGGATTGGAACAGTGGGCGTGGTTTGATAAGTTTGTTTAAATAGAAAATTAATAACCATTGAAACTACCAGGTAGATCGATACGAAGAGTACTGATGACGGACGTCGCTGTCTAGTAAATGCATTCTGCTTTGCTGGTATCTAATTATTCTTTATCTCTTTATAATTAAGAACTTAAGCGTAAACAATTAATTTATTAAAAATTATTATCGTTTACATAGAGTACTATAATATGTCTGGTCTTGAAAGTATGTAAAAGTAGCTATAGAAAAACATAGGCTAGATTAGGACAGTGATCGTGGTACCCCCATGCAATGTAAAAAATTTCGCATATCTAGATAATTAAATCAGGTAGCATCTTGGCGTTTTGGACAATTAACTGCCATATTACCATACAGAGTCAAGCTAAACACAGGTTGAATAGTGGGCGTGGTACTTCCCATACAAAGTGAATAGTTATTATCGTGTTCTGCCGAACCACAATAGATACAGTCTTGAAACTTTGCACGTGTAAGCCTCATACTAATTTGCATAGTCTAGCAAAATGATGACTGAATTAGGATGGTAGGAGTAGTAAAAAATTATTATCGTCCTAATACGTATAGTCCAGCAACAAACAAATTGGCGTCGTACCTTGCATAAAAATTAAAACATTTTTAATGTGAGAAAGGCGTTTTCGAGTTACAGGTTGGCCATACTTTTCTTCCAAGTATTTATTGTATTTTTATGGATGGATGTAGCGAAGCGCACCGGGGAATGCTAGTTTGTTATAAATTGAAAGAAAGCAAAATAACGATACAGCTACATAATATAACAGGCTATTACCTAAAGCTGTGTATCAGGGAATCTTGTGAATTTACCAATTAATTGTTTATTTTAATAGAAATTCTGATTATTGTTTCCCATGTAATTTCAAACATAGTTGTGGTAGTGGTTGTGTAATAAGTAATCACTTAACGTGTCGATCTTAATATTTTTACATCTCGATCTTAATATTTAAATTAATTTAAGAAAATAATATATTATTGAAATTTTTTTGAAATGCATACGTAGCAGCTTGTAAATCTGGAGTGTCGAGTATAAAATAAAAGCTTTATTAATTTTTATATATATTTTTTTTAATGCATTTTCTGTCCCTTACGCGATTTAAAAGTACAGCCATACTTCTATTAACCAATACTCATACATGTAACACAAATAGGAACATGACATACATGGTAGATTCATGTTTTAAATCACATAAAAGTGGCAAAAAATTTAATGGATTTATGGTAACTATTCTTTTGTCGCACAGAATCAGAAAAAAATTACACATGGATACAAACTTATGCATAAAAATATTTTTATGAATATGTAATAGTAATGGTTTCAGATATTGTTCTTGTTTATGGGATTTTTGTTAGCTTTTTTTATGGTTTATATGAATATTCCCTGGTAGTGGTAGTCCCACCACTAGGGTATTTTATTATCCTTTTTTCATTAAACTTTCATTGAAAATCATGTCACTTTTATAACCAGCAAAACAGAATATATCTGCATTGATATTAGTGAGATTATGTGTCTATGTTTGTGAAGTATCGATAAAAAATATTTTCATTTTTTAGATAAAAATGGAAAATAAACGGTTGTTGAAAAAAATTTCCTTCATGCCATATGACGTTTGATCGATTTACGGTAAATTTTCATGTTTTTTCTCTCTACATATTTTCGTTCAGTGCAATCACTTAAATGATTAAACTAAGGAAACAAAACGAATGGGAAATATAGGAAATAAACTATAAAGATAAATGTACGTATGGTTTAGACAAAGTCGTTAGCCATGAGGTTAGCATGTCAAACTCATAAATTTTTATATCTATAATATAAATATGTATGTATGTATGTATATAACTAACAATTTTTGGCATCGATAACCGGTTGAAGGGAGTTAAGTATTTTTAAAGGAAATTCTTTTTAGATTAAATTTAAATTATATGTTTTTAGATGTCTGGTTATAAAGTTTATTAATATAATTTTTGATACTTGTTATAGCTGACATGTTAGGAAATATGTACTTTGAGAAAATTTCAAGTATCTGCCTATTTCGGTTAAGAAAATTAGACCGTCTGCGTGAAAACTACATCACTATTAAAACAGCCTTTAATTTAACGTAACCCTATAGTTTCCCCTACAATATCTGCCCGTCCGACCGTCCGACCGTCTGTCACCGACTTTTATCTCTGGAACCGTAATAGTAGACTCTTCAAATTTTCACAGAAGATGTATAAATGTTGCCGCCATAGCAACAAATACTAAAGGTGAGGTGTTATTCACTTATATGTGTTTATGTGTTGAACTGTAACACAGGGGTTTGAAAACGTTTTATTTTAGACATAATTCTGAACCTCATGAACCACTGAAGATATCAATGAAATTTCACAAAAGCAAAGCAGAGGTATTTCTCAGCTGCAAATGGTCGGCCCCGTAGGGTAGAGGGGGTTTTTGGGTAAGCCACCAAAGTTGTGTCCCTCGTGTATATAATTTTAGGGAAATGTCACAAAAAGTTTAGTTTTAACTCAAATGTTAAGATTTTTTAAACTTAAGTAGACCTTGAAAGTATGCTTACATGTGCAGGTTATCTCTTTTAGTTTCGGATTTGAACACATATAATCTTATTTTTTTTAATCGTAATAGCTAGACTCTTTAAACTTGTACAGAAGATATGTTGCCACACGGCCGCCATGATAATAAAAAAGTGTTTCGACAGTGGCGTATTTTTCACGTATGTTGCCTTATTTTTTAATCGTAATATATTATTGATATATTCATAGAAAGGGTGTTCCGACAGTTACATGATTTAAACTTATATGGCCTTATTTTTTGAACCGTAATAGGTAGATTCTTAGATTTTACAGTTTGCCATCGCCGCTATAACAGTTAAAGGGTGCTCCGAAATAACATTTTTTTCACGTAAATTTCCTTTTTTTTTTTTTTTTTTGAAACGCAATAGCTAGGCTCCTGATATTTTTCATAGAAAGTCCTTATGTTTGCACAGTAATAATAGTAAAAGTAATTTACAATATCTACTGTAATAAGAAGTAACGAAAATTAATATATTTAAAATAAAAGGGTGTTCTCTAGATGTCGCGAATTTGAGGAATTTGACCTTCTCTTCTAAACGTTATAGCATAAAAAAAATGTGCCCCATAAGACGTGAAAATATAACAACTTGTATTTTTAAAGTTGTACTGAACATAGTACAGAACCCTTCGTGGGTGAGTTTGAGTCGCACTTGACTAATTTATTTCATTTATATTTATTAAAACAATTTGTTTTTAACAATAGTTTTTAATAAATTATAATTAGTAATTATACAATATAACTACATTTTCATTATTATCATTAGTAAAAACATTTGCAATTAAAAAGAAAAATCTGTAGCGCTAGTTGGTAGTTTTTTATGTCATCTAATTATTTCGAAGAATAAAAATAATAGATCTATAACAATGAAAGCTGTCAAGTATCCCGCTCATACAGGCATAAAGGCAAGATTTAAGATTTCATGCAAATAAATTTAACCAGAGGTAAAGGAACGTATTATTTAATGTTAAATAATTTTAAATCACCAATATTTATAACTGTAATTGATCATTTCGCTACTACTCACCTTAGCTTTTTTGGAAAGTTCCCATAAAAAAATTGTTGTTGAAAACTTTACACAAACAATTTTTTTATAGTGGCGTCCTATTCACGTGACTCTAATTTTTTAAAAAGAAATAAAAATTAAGGTTGTAACGTTTTTTTTTTTTTTTTTTTTTGTATAAGATATAACCTTTTTTGACAAAATTGTGTTAAGGGGGTCCTATTCATGTGGCAGGTAGTGTATGCATGTATATGAAAATTTCATTAAGAATTTTGTTATTTACATCGTACCGCTGTAACGAATGGTCTCAAAATATTAAAAAGTTTCTATCTTTCTTTTCTTTTAATTTTCATACAGATTTAACTCAGGCTGCATTACGCGATGTGAATTTATATATTGAACCACCTGCTGTTCGTCGTAGCCAATCAGTGGCATTGCACTGTCATTATACAATAGAGGGGGCACCGTTGTATTCGGTAAAGTTTTATCGTGGACAATTGGAATTCTTCCGTTACACACCTGGCGAATTTCCGAATACAAAAGTTTTTCATTATCCCGGCATAAAAGTTGACGTGAGTAAAATTTATATAAAAACATACATATAAAAGTCATAAAAAGCAACAGAAACAGAAATAAAATTAATATTACAGAAGTGCGTTACAAAACTAAAAAAAAAACCAAACTCAAATATTTTCTGAAAGGACTTTGTCATTTAATGTTATATTGTGCGGAAATAATACCACACAGTTGAAAAATATTTAAAATAAAATATTCTTAATTGCTACAGCTATTTTACAATATTTTTAATTTTTATTAAACATTTTGATAGGCTCGGCTCATTCGTTCTATTTTTATACCCTTCACCACAGGTGGAAAATTTGTCATTCCGTGTGCAATTTCTACAATATTTATTTCCGACCCTATAAAGTATTCGGGTTGAAATCATCTTTGCCAAGTTACCAGAAGAGGTACAGAAAATTTAAGCCCACCAATCTGCCAGGTATAGTGTCGAGAAGTTCGCTAGTTCGCTAGTTCGCTAATGGAATTCAGCAATTTCAGACCATTCCATTCAAGGCTGTGGGTAAACAACCACGCCCACTTCTTTTTCAGTTTGTTTTTATTTTTTTCGGTTGTAATGATTCTCTTTTGTATTTTTTATTAAATAATTAGTAGACCGCAATATATTTCCTATAAAATTTTTACAAAAATTTTCCTATAAAATTTTTACAAAAAATTTCCAATAAAATTTTTACAAAAAATATCCTATAAAATTTTTACAAAAAATTTCCAATAAAATTTTTACAAAAAATTTCCAATAAAATTTTTACAAAAAATTTCCTATAAAATTTTTACAAAAAATTTCCAATAAAATTTTTACAAAAAATTTCCTATAAACTTTTTACAAAAAATTTCCAATACAATTTTTACAAAAAATTTCTTATAAAATTTTTACAAAAAATTTCTTATAAAATTTTTACAAAAAATTTCTTATAAAATTTTTACAAAAAATTTCCTATAAAATTTTCCTAAAAAATTTCCTATAAAATTTTCCTAAAAAATTTCCTATAAAATTTTCCTAAAAAATTTCCTATAAAATTTTCCTAAAAAATTTCCTATAAAATTTTCCTAAAAAATTTCCTATAAAATTTTTACAAAAAATTTCCTATAAAATTTTTACAAAAAATTTCCTATAAAATTTTTACAAAAAAATTCCTATAAAATTTTTACAAAAAATTTCCTATAAAATTTTTACAAAAAAATTCCTATAAAATTTTTACAAAAAATTTCCTATAAAATTTTTACAAAAAATTTCCTATAAAATTTTTACAAAAAATTTCCTATAAAATTTTTACAAAAAATTTCCTATAAAATTTTTACAAAAAATTTCCTATAAAATTTTTACAAAAAATTTCCTATAAAATTTTTACAAAAAATTTCCTATAAAATTTTTACAAAAAATTTCCTATAAAATTTTTACAAAAAATTTCCTATAAAATTTTTACAAAAAATTTCCTATAAAATTTTTACAAAAAATTTCCTATAAAATTTTTACAAAAAATTTCCTATAAAATTTTTACAAAAAATTTCCTATAAAATTTTTACAAAAAATTTCCTATAAAATTTTTACAAAAAATTAACAATAAAATTTTTACCAAAAAATTACCAATAATTTTTACAAAAAATTTTCAATAAAATTTTTACAAATAATTTTCCATAAATTTTTCACAAAAATTTTTAATAAAATTGTCTATAAAACTTTTACACAAAATTTTTACAAAAAAGTTTTAATACAATTTTACAAAATATGTTCAATATAATTAAAAAAAAAATCAATAAAAATTATAGAAGTAAAAACCGAATGTATATTTGGAAATTTGGGAAGATAAAGTTAAGGGAATAGTTAAGATTACTATGGTAAAGGGTATATAAGATTCGGAATGGCCGAATATAGCACGACTACTTGTTTTTTTTTTACCTATAATATGTACATAATATGCATGTAAATAACAACTTGACTTTCAGTTGTATGTTTAATATTTTTTATCATTTATTTTATTTGTTTATTCATTACAGGAAAGTGTGTCGAATGCCACTCAAGTTGTTATACGCAATGTGAACTTTGGTCTATCAGGAACTTTCTCTTGTGAAGTAACAGCCGATGCACCGTTATTTTCAACAGCCACGGCATATGCTCAAATGCAAGTCGTTGGTAAGTTTGTAAAGTTTTTTTTTTTCATTACATTTAAAACAATGAAAATATTACCATGAAATTTAAGTCATCTGTGAATCTGCATAAGGAAAGCGTAAAAATGTAGACTCTTTTCTATACACATAAAGAAAGACTTTATTATGAAAGCACATATTAACGAAAGCAATTTTTTCATAAACCAGCAAATAAGGTCTCTGGTTTATATGAAGATATTATGACAGAACATTTCTTTTTTGCTTTTTTTATTTTGAACTGACTTTAATTGATTTTTTTTTAGGTTTTGGTGAACTTTTTTCAATTTATGTAAAATTTTTTCTGCCACAAGTGCCCTTTAATTTCATTGAGGAATACAATTAAAAACAGTAATACGTTAATTATTATAAAGGGTGTTTTTTATACAGGTTATGAACTTTAAGTTGCAATAAAACAACGATGGATTATTCGATTGACATGAATTTTATTTATCCGAAAGATAATCTTGTGGCATTACATTTTAAATATGATTTCTTTCATATGACCGCCACGGCTGGCGCGGATGTAGTCCAATCTGGACGTCCAATTTTTGATGACTTTTTCCAACATTTGTGGCCGTATATCGGCAATAACACGGCGAATGTTGTCTTCCAAGTGGTCAAGCGTTTGTGGCTTATCCGCATAGACCAATGACTTTACATATCCCCACAGAAAGTAGTCTTGCGGTGTTAAATCAAAAGATCTTAGAGGCCAATTCACAGGTCCAAAACGTGAAATTAGGCGGTCCCCAAACGTGTCTTTCAATAAATCTATTGTGGCACGAGCTGTGTGACATGTTGCGCCGTCTTGTTGAAACCACATCTCCTGGACATCATGGTTATTCAATTCAGGAATGAAAAAGTTAGTAATCATGGCTCTATACCGATCACCATTGACTGTAACGTTCTGGCCACCATCGTTTTTGAAAAAGTACGGACCAATGATTCCACCAGCCCATAAAGCGCACCAAACAGTCAGTTTTTCTAGATGTAACGGTGTTTGGACATATACTTGAGGATTAACTTCACTCTAAATGCGGCAGTTTTGTTTGTTGACGTAGCCATTTAACCAGAAGTGCGCTGCATCGTTAACAAAATTCGCTTATGAAAATCGGGAACAACGGTAATATCGTTTTGGGCCCATTCGACGAATCTACGCCTTACTGTTCAGGCGTGAGTCTATTCATGATGAGTTGCCAAACTAAACTGAGAATAAATCACTTGACAGCTGTTAAATCGGTCGCCATCTTGAAAAGTAATGCCAACTTAAAGTTCTATACCTCTATAAAAAACACCCTTTACTATGGAAACTCTGTAAAGGGTAATTAAATTTGAGGTTAGGACGTAAACTGATTTGCAAAAAAAAAACGTATTTTGTAACAGGTTCAATTTTATTGACAGCGTTGTAAAGTAGATATGTGGAAATTGTGTAATAAAGGAATATGATGTTGAACTAATGTCTGCTTCTAGCACCTATAGCACATCATACTGTAGGACATATTTAAGATGCTGACCAAAAATATATTTTTTTCCTTATGGTTACCGATTTGAAAGTTTGAAAGTACTACAACTTTGTTTCAACTATGTGAAAGCGGTCAGGTGGATCCAAAATGTACTTTTTTCAGTATTTTGTTATATTAAAAATTTATTAGTAAATTTATTTATTTATTTCTTTGTTTTAAAATATATGTGTCACAGTGCGAAGTCCAAAGTTTGGTATTTTCTGATAAGATTTAAATTAGAAAATTATTAGTAAGTATTAATTTTAAATGTAAATGAAGATATGAGACATATAAACTGTTTGGAACAGGTTGTATCACTTCACTTTTTTTTACTAAATTTAACTAAATATGCAAATGTATTGCAAACTCTACATAACTCTTTTGTTATTGTTGTATTTTTACATTTTATAGCAAATGCCCCGCCTGTCCCGCCTGATAAACAAACAAACAAAAACACATAAGCATAATTTTGTAGCAATGATAAATTTGATTTTAGCAGGGCTTTTGAATCAATCTCACATAAGGTTCTTTTAAATAAATTAGTTATTAATTTCCAATTTCCAACGGCTTGTAGATTAATTGATTTATTTATAATTCAGAGAACACAATATGTACAAATATTGTCATATAAATCATCGAGTAAATATACTTCTGGAGGTATGCCTCAGGCAACTGTTTTGGGACCGTTGTTGTTTTTAATTTATATTAATGATATTTTATTGTTCCTGATGTCACTGAAAGGATATATGTATGTATGCTGATGATTTACAGTTAGTTGCTGTAGCAGAATCTGGGGATGAATTAAGTAAAATAAAAAATGAAGATTTCAGAAACGTGCAACTATGGTGTTAAAGAAATTTTATTTCTCTGAATAATTCTAAATCGAAAGCCATTAATTTTAATTTTATACATGGAGTTTTACCAAATATTGTCCTTAATGGAACATCCCTTGAATTTGCTTCTTATTTCATAGCTCTAGGATTTTATAATTTTATATAGATGGCAAATTATAATTTTTTCATTATATAAATTTTATGATTCATAGGATCCTTGTGACATCACAAAGAGTATGTAGTATTCCTTGTAAGTTATCTATTGACATTAGAAAAAAAATTGGTCATGCCCTATTAATGGCAATAATTTTGTATGGAATAGAGCTTTATAGCGGAACTTTAGTTTCTAATTTCTCAAAAATAGAAAAATGTTTCAATCGAATAATAAGATATGTTCACATACAATACCATTTGTCGGCGTATCAATGCTAAGCAACTACTATTGTTTTACAGAATATATAAATCTGCATCACCAGATTATCTTTTATTCAGGTTTGTTTTCTCGCAGTCACCTAGAACTCATTCTGCTAAAATAACGGTCAAAAATTCTCATGTACATACAAAATGTATGAATCAAACCTAAATAGTGGCGTCAACGCAATTGGCAATTGAAAAATCCAATTTTGACAGATCGTCAGATAGTGAGGTTGGGTCGAAACAAAATGTTTTTTTTTTTTTTTGTATAAGAGTGGGCCGATTTTAGTTAGTTTCTGCTTTATCTAGCGATTTTATCTCTATTTTGCGCCTTAATTTATTAGATTTTACTAAACAAAATATGTTAACTTTACTATTTATTAAAAACGTTGCGCTCTTATTTAGGTCTGTTTAAAGATAAACGCTAGACGACATTACGCCTTACGCCCTTATTTAGGTTAGATTGTCTCTTATGTCTAATATATCGCACATTATTTATGCCAAGATCATTTATGGTACGCGTAACTAGATTGTGAAACTTTATTCTGCCATATGAAAAAAGAAATTTCTCTTATTCTATAACGCAATTTAGGAAAATGATTATACTATTACAAACAAGTTGATTTAAATCTAATTAAGTTTTAAACAAATTTTGGTTGCCACTTTTCCAGAATAGATGAGCCATGGTCGTGATATATGAGGATGTTAATTAACGTTTATAATGTAAAATTAGGTTAATTATAGTTATAAACTATCTAAATTTATGCTTTTATGAGTAGCCTTAAATGTTAAGATTTTTTACTTGAAACAAATAAATAAAACAATGAAAGGTGATTCAAAGAAGGCTAAAGTGAATCGGTTGCTCAACAAGGTTATGGCCAAACTTTTTTTATGAATTCGTTGCCATTCAAAACCTGACTTAATATTGGTTTAAAAAAAATACCTAATATAGAAAAAACAAAAAATGCTTGATCGGTGCAAACCTGTGTAGTCAGTTTGCTGAAAATCTGTGAAGAAAATAAAATTAACCTAAGCCGGTCTTATTTGAAACAAAACGTTGTTGTTAAAATCCAAAAGTTAGGGAGTTTAAAAAAGTTTTGCTTGAATTGTCATCCACTGTACTTTGCCTTCCTAAGTAAGGCACTGATTAATACCTCCGAATATGAAAGCAAATATACAATTTTTATATTCCAGGCATTCTAAAAATAAGTTTAAATTCATAAAAAATATTTAAAAAGTGTCAGTTTTAAAATTGAATATAAAAACTTGTTCTCAAATCTTAAAGCGAGTTTGATATACATATGTATGTATACATAGTACATAGATTACATAGAAGGCCAACTCTTCAAATGCCAAAAACGTGGCTATAAATGTCTTCACACATACGGGTACGGTGTGAATTCAACACACAAAGGGGAGTAAGATTTGACCTATCATAAGACACTATTACGCGATCTATCGTTGGACTTTCCAAACACTTGTTATTTTTCGATTCTCTTGCGAGAACAAAATTAACTTGTGTATGCTCTTCATCACACCTTACGTCTGCATTCAGTGATGGAAAAAAACCATCCAATTGCAGAAGGACAGTAAGAAAAAATAAAAACGTGGTTTGTTTGTTGGTGTTTTGTAGAAGCTTTAATATTCTGAAATGTCTCATTGCGTTTTGTAGAATTTTATTACTTATAGAGTATTTTTGGCTTCTATAAAATAAGGAAAAAGTTTCCTGATGATCTGGCCTGAGCAACCAGTGAAATACGAAATAGGAACTAGCTCTTTTCCCCCAACAAACAACTTGCATTTTTATTAAAAAACGTTATGGGTAATTAGCATAATATTAAATAATTAATATTTAAATTCCCAAAAATTTTTATTAATAATATAATTATTTATTATTTTTGTTATCAAAATTCATAAAGAATTTAATGTATTTCCAAGGTTTTAATAAAAAATAATTTTAATTTTGTTGACATTTGTTAGGTGAAATTTATTTCTTTACAGTATTGTATTTTTATGTCTTTTAGGGGATGAAAATTTTCAATACAAAATAATAATTATTTTAAACTAGTATTCAACGTAGTATATAACGTTTTTCGCACATACATATATTAGAAAAAATAAAAAAAAAAAAATATTTTTATATAAAAGTAAAAGAAATATTTTCTTTTTTTAACATTTTATACAACTATGTGTTGTCTGGGTGCTATGGGGAATTTTTTTTTAAAACCAACACTTATAAAATTTTGCCTACCAATACAATCTTAGATTTAGGTTTTTTGACAAGACACTTAGGTTTTTGACGTTTCAGTTGACTATCTATGTGTTATCTATGTTACTAACTTCAGTGACATTTTGTAAATTTAAATTCAATTATAGTTTTAAAATTGTTGCTTAATTATAAGATAAAAAACCAAGTATTTATTTACAATGAAATAAAAAAAATTCTCCTAAACAAATTTGTATAATTCATTTTTGATTTATTTCTAGATGTTTACTGAAAACCTTAAAATATGAATTAAAAAAAAAATACAAAAATAAATTAAATAATAATTCTTGCAAAAAAAACGCCTTCAAAACACACAAACTTAAAATCATGTTTCTTTAAGACGGTAACTATTGCGACACCCTGTAATTTCCGAATTCAAATTTTATACTAGTTATAGCAGTCGTAGCAATACAGGTTCATTGTAAATTTCAACCGTCTGTCTGTAACGGTTTAAAAGTTTGGTCATATACATCAAATTACATAAACTATTGCGACACCCTGTAATTTATAATTTTAAATATTTATACTTATTATAACAGATATAGTAATGAACATTCTGTCCAATTGTTAAGTGTTTATCAGTAACTGTTTAAAAGATAGGGTCATATATATCAAATGACGTCACGTATTGGGACACCCTTTAAATTCAAATTTTAATAAAAATAATTTTTAAAGAGGACTTTATCATACAGATTCTTTTTAAATTTTAACTTTGTGTCCATATACATCAATTTACATCAACTATTGGGACACCCTTTAATTTATAATTTTAAATATTTATACTTGTTGTTATACCAGACATAGAAGTGAACATTCTGGCAATTTTTCAAGTGTGGACAAAGATGAGGACATAATGGTCAAATTACATCAATAATGGGGATACCCCTTAATTTATAGATTTAATTTTATACTTGTTGTAATAGCGGTTTAAGCAATATAGGTTCTTTGTAAATTTCAACTGTCTATCTATATCAGTTGAAAATTTTGGCCATATATATTACTTTTACATTAACTATTGGGACACCCTTTAATTTCCAAATTCATATTTTACACTTGTTATTTTAGCGCACTTAGCAATACAAGTTCTTTGTAAATTTCAACTATCTGTCTATAACGGTTCAAAAGTTTGGCCATATATATATCAAAATAAACCAACTAATGGGACACCCTTTAATTTCTAATTTTAAATATTTATACTTATTATAAAAGACATAGTAACGAAAATTCTGTGCAACTTTCAAGAGTTTGTCTATAAAGGTTCAAAAGATAGGTGAATAAAGGAAAATTAAGTCATCCTTTGGGCCACCCTTTAATTTTTAATTTTATTTTTTAATTGCCTTTTGTTATTAGGAGCTACAGTGATACGCCCTTTTTTTAATTTCAAATTGGTGACCTATAAAGTAAAAAACATGTATGTTGTATGGGAACACCCTTTAATTTTTAAAATTTAGAACTTCTTTTAAAATGGGACCATTCTGTAGCCATAACCTTTCTAATAGTGCAAAAATTTAAAATCGGTTCAGAAATGACCGAATTCTGAAGGCACAAACATACAAAAAAAAACAACACACAGACGAATTGATAACCTCCTTCTTTGTTTTAAGTCGGTTAATTAATCAAAACGTTGCATGGATTTTCATCAATCTAAATAGCTGTATATAAATTAGCTTTATAATTGCCTATGCTGATTTAAATAGCACTTATTTTTTAAATATATAAAAGTTGTTACGTCTCACCAACCCTAATCATCCTACTAAGGACTTAAGTTAAAGTCATTTTTAAATTTCTTGAAATTAATGATGTTTCTTATAAAGTGGTATTTAGTGCCTAAATGCTTCTTTTTAATAATTAATCTGTGTTGACATCAACCTCTATTAAGCATCTTAAACAAATGTTCTTTCTACTTTTATACTCGTAAATAAACAATTTGCATCATTAGTAGTGTATTTAAGTTCAGGACATCCAACAAGAACAGCCTAGTTGAACTAAAAGATGAGGAAGTAAAAGATATAATAGATGAAAGAGAGAGAAAAAAAGTAAAAGAATACAAAACAATTATATGTTAAATATAAACATGACTGCTTACAGGAAGGCTACCTTTAAGCTACAAATTATGTATATATGTATAAGTGATACATAAGAGTTGCATAGAAAACAAACCAAAACACATTTAATACAGAAATAGAGAAAAATATGAAAGGAAAAAAATATTTTTTTATTCTCGTATAAATGAAAACTTGCATTTACAATAAAGCCATATTTTATATTACGTATACATTTTGTATTACTTGGGTGTATAAAAAATAAAGTGCAAATACTTCTTAAGTAAAAATTCTTGATTGCATTGTTTTTTTTTTCATACATTAACCATATATATTTTCAAAAGCATTCACACCGAATTCATAAGAGCCCTTCATACAAATTCATTTTGTAATAATATAATACTGGTAAAAATTATCCACGGGGGTCAGCGATCGAAGTTTTAGCAATAAAAATGCTTTAAGTTTGTCAAAAATTTAAAAATTTTATTAGTGCCCTATTTCTGTAACTTAAGCGAAAACTTTACATGAAATCATTATAGTAATCTGATATAACACAAGATAAGCTGGTGTTAATTATAAGCTTTTTCATTGCTGTAGTTAAAAAAGTTCATAATAAGGTCTAGTGTAATGAATAAAATAATTTCATATAAGAAACTCTTCACTTCAGTTACAAAAACGAGGTACAGGCTGACTTCACGTACTTCGATAATGTGACGTAAAGGTATTTTGATCCATTTTCGCTGAACAGTAAATTTTAAGAAATTGACTTTCTCATATTTTTTGACACTTTTGATCATAATAAAAAATCTAATTTGTTTAAGTCCGCGAAATATGATATACATTGTTATAAAAAATCTGGAGTGAAGGTCACACTCAACTTTACCATACCTCATGGAAACAGATATTTTTATGGATATATTACATAAAGAATAAAATATAAAAATGTATTACAATGAAAAAAATAATTATTTCCGGTTTGGGGTGTCAACTAAACAACCCTTGTAAAATTTGGCAAAATAGTTGTTAGTAAATTAACAACATAAAAACAGAAATTCAGGAATCGAGGTCAATTAGCATTGCTATAAAAGTTTTGATTATCACATTTTTTACTCAATGTCAATTTTGGTACAATTGATGCTGATTGCGTACAATTTTATTATTGGGGCGGTACAATTTAAACATAGTCAGATCCCAACACTGGCACTTTATAGTCGGCGAAGTAAAATAATTATAAATTGGCTATATTAGCTTCAAAGTAATACCCCTACATAACACCAGAGACGCTGCAATTGCCGCGTTGCCATACAAAAAAAGCTTTACTATCACACTATCTGTCCAATCTATTCCTATCCCTTTCCAAAGGAAGTAGCACAGTTAATATAGGCATTAATTGCCTCTTTCAATAAATACTTCAAATTTCATTAACTATAGGGACACCCTTTCATTTCCAATTTTATAATATCAAGTCAATATCTATAACACTTTCAAAAGACTAGGCCTTATAAGTCAAATTACGTCAACTATGAGGACACCCTTTAAGTTGTTTTGTACTTTTTATTGTGGACATAGAAATATTCACTTTGTTAAAATTTCAAATGTTTATCTATAAGCGTTCAAATGATAAGGTCATATATCTCAAATATCATTAACTTTAGGTACACCCTATAATTTCCAACTTTATACTTGTTGCTATAGCGGACATAGTAATGTACGTTCTGTGTAAATATCAAATGTCTGTCTATAGAGGTTCAAAAATAAAGGCCATATAATGCAAATACGTCAGGTACACTGACTGACCGTCTATAAGGGTTTCAAAAATAGGGCAACATAGATCAAATAACATCACATATCGGGACACCCTTTAATTTACAATTTTAAATTAAAGAGCTGCTGTTATAGAGGACTTTGCCACAAAGATTCTTTGTAAATTTTAACTGCCTGTGTATAACGTTTTAAAAGTTTGGCCATATACAGCAAATTCCATGAACTATTGGGAGACCTTTTAATTCATAATTCTAAATATTTATACTTGTTATTATACCAGACAATGTAGTGGACATTGTGCCTAATTTCCTAGTGTTTGTCTATAACGGTTAAAAAGATAACGGCATATAGGTCAAATTACATCAATTATAGGGACACCCTTTAATTTCTAAATTCAAATTGTATACTTGTTATAGCGGAGATAGCAATACAGGTGTCTTGAAAATTTCAGCTGTCTGCCTATAACGGTTCAAAAGTTTGGCCACATACATAAAATTACATTATTTATTGGGACACCCTTTTATTTCGACTACAAAACAAATATATGTGCATCAATTCTAAACTAAAAATATTAAATGAAGTAATCTGTAAGAACTAATGGGTGATTTTTTTGAGGTTAGGATTTTCATGCATTAGTATTTGACAGATCACGTGAGATTTCAGACATGGTGCCAAAGAGAAAGATGCTCAGTATGCTTTGACATTTCATCATGAATAGACTTACTAACGAGCAACGCTTGCAAATCATTGAATTTTATTACCAAAATCAGTGTTCGGTTCGAAATGTTCAAATGTGACAAATTTTGTTCAGCGATGAGGCTCATTTCTGGTTGAATGGCTACGTAAATAAGCAAAATTGCCGCATTTGGAGTGAAGAGCAACCAGAAGCCGTTCAAGAACTGCCCATGCATCCCGAAAAATGCACTGTTTGGTGTGGTTTGTACGCTGGTGGAATCATTGGACCGTATTTTTTCAAAGATGCTGTTGGACGCAACGTTACGGTGAATGGCGATCGCTATCGTTCGATGCTAACAAACTTTTTGTTGCCAAAAATGGAACAACTGAACTTGGTTGACATGTGGTTTCAACAAGATGGCGCTACATGCCACACAGCTCGCGATTCTATGGCCATTTTGAGGGAAAACTTCGGAGAACAATTCATCTCAAGAAATGGACCGGTAAGTTGGCCACCAAGATCATGCGATTTGACGCCTTTAGACTATTTTTTGTGGGGCTACGTCAAGTCTAAAGTCTACAGAAATAAGCCAGCAACTATTCCAGCTTTGGAAGACAACATTTCCGAAGAAATTCGGGCTATTCCGGCCGAAATGCTCGAAAAAGTTGCCCAAAATTGGACTTTCCGAATGGACCACCTAAGACGCAGCCTCGTTCAACATTTAAATGAAATTATCTTCAAAAAGTAAATGTCATGGACCAATCTAACGTTTCAAATAAAGAACCGATGAGATTTTGCAAATTTTATGCGTTTTTTTTAAAAAAAAAGTTCTCAAGCTCTTAAAAAATCACTCGTTAGTACCCAAATCAAACGAACATAGTTTTATACGTTCCGTATATTCAAATGTCTATCCAGAACGGTTCAGCAGATAAAGCCATATACGACAAATTACATCAGATATGAGGACACCCTTTATTTATTTACACTTATTATTACTGACACAATAATAAAAAGTAACGGTTCCAAAGATATGGCCATATAGGTTAAACAATATCACCTAGTGGACACCCTTTTATGTAAAATTTTAAATTAAACACTTATTTTAAAGGACAGATTCTTTGTAAATTTCAAATGTCTGTTTAAAACGGTTGAAAAGTTTAGCCATATGCATCAATTTACATCAACTATTGAGACACCCTTTATAATTTTAAATATTTATAACTGTTATTATACGGGACATAGTAGTGGAGATTCTGTCTAACTTTCAAGTGTTTGTCTATAACGGGTCAAAAGATAGGGCTAGATAGGTAAAATTATATCAATTATGGGGACACCCTTTAGTTTCCAAATTAAAATTATATACTTCATGTTATAACGGACTTAGAATTACAGGTTCTTTGTAAATTTCAACCGTCTCTCTGTTATGGTGCAAAAGTTTTGCAATATACAGCAAATTAAATCAACTATTGGGACATTCTTTAACTTCTAATTATAAATATTTAATTTCTGATTATAAATATTGGATATTCTGTCGAATTTTCAAGTGATTGTCTACAATGTTTCAAATGGTTCATATATTTAAATTGACGTCACATATGGGGACACCCTTTAATTTTTAAGTTTATTTTTTTTATTAACTTCTGTTATTGGCAGCTATAGTGATATGCAGTTTTTTAAATTTTAAAAAGGTGCCCTTTACGGTTCATAATACACGTAAAAAACGCGTATGTTGTATAGGGGCACCCTTTAATTTTCAAAATTCTGAATTTCTTTTAAAATGGGACCAATCTGTAAGCATCTGTAAATTTTTAAAATCAGTTCAGAAATGACTGAGTTCTGCGGGCACAAACATAAAAAAAGCAACATTCAGACGAATTGATTACCTCCTTCTTTTTTTGAAGTCGGTTAAAAAGAAATATTTACACTTCTTTTAAAATATTAAATTGGTGCTCTTTACGGTTCTTAATACACAAAAAACATGTATGTTGTATGGGGACACCCTTTATTTTTAAAATAATGAACTGTACGCATAACCTTTCAAATAAAGAAAAAAATTTTAAAATCGGTTCAGATATGCCTGAGTTCTGCGGTCACAAACATAAACAAAACCAACATTCAGACGAATTGATAACCACCTTATTTTCTGGAAGTCGGTTAAATAACTAAAGAGCTCTTTATCTCCATATACAAAGTTTCATACTAAGTTTCATTTGGATATGTCAAACTGTATGGCCTGTAGAGCCGTCACAAAAAAAGTGTCATACACATAGAAATCATCGCGAAAATAGTCACAATGAATTCAAGAGACCTAAAAAGGCATAAATCCGTTAAAATCCCGACATCGTCTTTGTTCATACTACGTATGGTAAGGTAAAAAAATATTTCGAAAACAAACCTTTCGAAAACGTTTACTAAATGATTCGCTCATTATGGAAGAGAATATATTAAAGCGGTATGCAACTTTTAGTTTTGAGAGATATTCAAAGAGCCTGTAAGAATTTTTTTTATTGTTGCTTATTGAGATTATACATAATAGTATAAGAAGAAAATCAAAATTAGAAGCAAATTCAAGAAAACACATTATAAACAAAATCACCATCCGAAAATCGAAAAAACTAAATCAATCACTCAAAACAATACGTTTCGGCTTCTGTTGTGTTCGTAAATGTGATTTATTTTGCGTTTGCTCATGTACAAAACGATACAAAAATATATTGAACAGTTTGTATCTTTGCATGAAACTTTTGTGAATCTTGTTGTTTGTTTTCACTCACTACTTTAAAGCACTTTTATAACCTATCGTTTGAAAAGTATTATTTTAAGCTATATTAGTACGTTTTCTATAGAACTTAAAAGGTGTATAATAGATTCTATAGCGAGCAGTTCATGGGGTCTTATGTCCATAAAACTGATTATGGAAAAGAAGTGCTAAATCTAACCACGAAAGTACTGAACTGAACACTACTTTTTTTAGGGCTTTGTATTTGTGTGTTTGTATAAGTAAACAACTAAATCGCTGAAAGGTGTTTGCACTATCATGTACAATATACCCATTCGTACAACTTTGTTCGTCTACTTTCGAACAAGAAAAAAAAAGAAGTGAGCAAAAAAAATTTTTTAAGAAATAATAAAAAAGTACGTGATGAAAGGTAAGCAAATGAGTTTAAAACTGCATACAATTCTACCAGAGAGCAGCAAGAGAAGGCATCACCTTCTTCTTGGATTCAAAAACCACCATCTACTATGTCATGTTGCATAAAAAAGAACTTTTTTTATGTTTTATATTAAAAAAAAAATATATATAAAAAAAACAAATATGCTGTTTTTATGTCAAGCGTTTTTATTTTTATTTTAAATTCTGCAATTATATTTCTTCTTGGGCTTTTTCAAGGCAGCTTTCAAATAAGGACAGGTTATTTTTTTTACACAGTTATAAAAAAGTGTGAACTCCATAGTGGTACACGTAAACGCACGTGCTGTACTTAAGACTACTTTTTCAAGTCTGTCCCTTTTTTCTATATATGTTTTCCTTTGTAATGCTTAACGTAGTTGTAGAATTTTAGATTGCAAAGAAAATTATTTTTTAGATTGTTGGTATTCGTTTTACTCAATCTTTTTTTTTTCATTTGCACAAATATAAATTCACAAACATAGAGTTGTGACCCCTGGCAAATATATTGTTCTTTGTTTGAAGAAATTGTTTATTATATTTTCGTTTTTTTTTTCTCTTGTAGTAGTTTATGATTTGGTTACACTTTTCAAGTGTCCTTTATAAGGATTGTAAATAATGCCTTTGGGAGTGAATAGTTTCTTTTCAATTTAATTTTGTAGCAAACAATCTAATTTATTTGAAAATTGTTTTTTATTTGTAAGGGTTTTATGTGTATGCAACAAAAAAAAATCTGAAAGTGTTAGAAAATAAGATTATTTGTTGTTGTAATTATTGTAAATTATTTAAAAGGATTTAAAAGTTTAAAGAAATTTTGTTGGAAAATTTTTTAGGTAATACCGATAATAAATAAATCTAATCAAAGAAACACCATGAGGATGTGCGATAAAAAGTTTCATAGTATTTTCATTGATGAACAAGAATTTTTGTATAAAGCAATAAATATGATTGCGACATTATATCTATACCTATAATAAAATATTAACACATTTCTGTCCGTCTGTCTGTCTGTCTGCTTTTCTTTTGAGTTCGCATCACGTTAAAACTACGGGATGGATTTTAACAAAATTTTGTAAAATCCTGATTCTAATATAGGATAGGGAAAGTGGTGAAAAATCAGTGAAAGTTTAAAACGGGGATATTTTAAACGGTTGCGCATCTTTTATTTTTAAAAGTAGGATATTTTACAGATGGCGCCAATTGAATAAAATTTGTATCTGATTTGTATTTTTACTGTTTGGAATTAAAATGTTATTAAAATATTTTAAACACCTCTAAGAGAGGTGTACAATAATTTTAAAAATTTTATAATTTTTTATAATTTTATACTATGATGGCTACCTTTATATTAAGTAAATACATAAACCAAAACTGAAGGGCTTTAAAAGTAAGAGGCTTACAATTGCTGTGGAATACTATCAAAGCCAATTCAAGCAAGATATTGTCAGGACGCCCACGAAGTGGCGGGCACAGCTGGTTATTAATTTTAATTTGTCAATTATATATATATCAGACTCACATACGGATGGTTTAATATCTCGTTCAATTTTTTTATTTTAAAAGTACGTACCCCCGGGGGTTCCAATTGTCACTGCAGGAATATGGCAAATGCTTTGACGTGGTTCACTCGGGGAAAATAGGGGCACCAGACGCTAGGGTTCCTAGCGTTCCTGATAATCCCATTGGAGCATAGGGCGCCAAAAATATAATTTTTAAATGTATGAAAGCATATTTTAAAACCAACAAATTATGACTTAGAGGGTGTTAAGAAAAATAGATAAAGTTATTTATTGAACGTAATACTGAACATTATGTCGCCATTTTATAACTATTAATGTCGTATTTAAACCATATTTTTTTTATTCGAAAAAAAAATTTTATCAAAAATCTAAAACTTTTTTTAAATAATTTAATATGTTTTTAGTTACCATGTAATGACATTTGGCATCGCTTTGGACCGAACATCGGTCATAATAGAATCCTGGACCTTATTAGTATGTTAGGGAAGCTCAAATGCCGATGGAACGCATCAGTAGTCGAAGGTAGTCGAAACACTGCATCGGACACTAATTGCGGACGGCGTTATACACAATGAGTGTATGTAGAATGACATCAACAATTTCACTGATGGTTTTCTTATGGACGGTGGAGCAGGAGCAGGTGTACACTCAGTTGTGCTAAACTTGTCCTGTAGTCTCCGTTTGGGGGAGTACGTCTCCGTTGACCAGGCAGAATTGCTTGGGCTGCTACATGCGTTGGATCACCTACTGGAATGTCGGGTTCAGGGAAGAAATGTGCTTATTGCACTTGACAACCAATCGGTTATAAAACGCATGAAGCAGGTGGACGTGTACTCCAAACTAGTGCTGGAATGTGTTTTAAAGCTTAACAGATGTTCCTCGGTTAACGAGGTAAAATTGATGTGGGTTAAAGGACACATTGGCACTGCTGGGAATGGAGCAGCAGATCAACTAGCAAAAAGGGGATCTGCTGAGAATTTCTGTGGACCAGAACCCAGAGTATCACTGGGTAACTGAGCCTTAGAAAAATGCTAGCAATAACTAAAGACACCATGATGGGAAAGAATGCCGATAATTCCCAGTCGACACTCTAAAATCACTAGAGTCTAGATTAAAGGCTGGTTGTAGCATGAGACTCAATGATAGTAAGATTGCCGCAAGTTATGTCGGTTGTCTATAGTTATTGAGGACGGAAGGGGGTCGAAAGGGACCCATTTAGTAGTGGTCTGCTTCGTTATTACCCCTACATTAATAGTAAAAATACCGTGTAATTAAAATTGGCTACACCCTAGAATCTAAAAGGTTCAAGCTGTTCTGAAGGTATGAAAGATTTCGGTGGTCACAAATTTATTTCCATTTTCTTTTAACCTTACCCATACAGATGTCATCCCATAAGAATCATGCAGTAATAACGCGAAGAAATATAGTGCGTATAAATACTGTAAAACTGTAATTTTGTAAATTTTTATTTTTTATTTATTTATTTATTTAATCGTTAACTAGGCCTTTTTCTCTCTGAATTCTCAGTTGGGTTGAAAAAATATTTTTTACAAATTAGGTGATTTATTTTTTAAGGAAATAAAATTTTCTCAACATCTCTAAGAATTAATCACTTAATTTGCAAAAATAGTTGTTTACTCCTATTGAGTATTTAGAGAGAATACACTAACTTAGGCCTATTGCGAAAAAGAACTTTTTTATTGTTGAAGATCGTTCTTTAGGGCTTCCGTAGCAACTTTTGTTCTTTGACTTTTCATAATTCCGTTATTTACAAAATTACCGTTATTTTTAGATTATTGAAGAAAATCAAAATTTTTACCTTTAAATTTCCAGAATTCGACCAAATAATGTTTGGCAAATTTGTACAAAATCCTTTGGCGAGTATTTTTGCGGAATATATGAACTCATAGTGTTTGCAAATACAGGGTGTTTTAATACATTTTTCAATAAAAATGAGTTTTGGGCCATCTAGCGGTAATAATTTGTTCTAACTATATTCAGCAATTTAAAAGGTAGTTTCAATATATTTTCATTAAAATGATTTTTTTGAAAATCGGTTGAAAAATAACCGTATGAAAAAGCGAAGAGCTATAACATATTTAATAGTTTCAAACTTTTTATCAAAATATTTATTTTTAATTTTCCGAATATTTTAATAGATATGTATTTCGCAGAATCTTTATTGTTTATACTTTTAAAAACATCAAGTTATTTTAATAATAATAATAATTAAAATTTTATTATTTAAATTTTCAGAGGTCTACATAAGAGTGTGATTTCTTTAGTTTTTTTTTTGAGTTGAGGAGACTCTAAATCCAAATAAAACCGTGATATTTATTAATTAGTAATATTATGCTAATTACCCATAACGTTTTTTAATAAAAATGCAATTTATTTGTTGGGGGAAAAGAACTAGTTCCTATATGTATTTCACTGGTTGCTCAGGCCTCGTTCCTCTCCGCCATCGCAAACACTCTCTCCACATTGACATTACTGTGGAATGAGTATACATCTGCAGGTCTATCGGTATATCTTTTTAACATTGAATCTTTCGCAGCCGCTAAAACTGTTTGGAAAATGTCAACATATTTTTTCAAATGTGCAGTAAGCAAATTAAGCTTGTCTGTGTTAAAAACAAATTGAAATTTGTGTGGAACTAAATTCAAGAACCATGTTTTTTTATATCTTTGAACTCTTTGAACTCTAAATGCAACTACTAATTACATGTAATAGTAATTGGAAATTTTCAATTACAACTACATTCAAATTTTGTAATTGTAATTACAATTACTTGTAATTAGTAATTGAAAATTTTCTATTACACATTACCTGTAATTGTAATTTAAATGTAATTGAATTCCCCCATGTCTGCAATTTACCCAGCTACCAAACTTTACGGAAAAAGTACACAAACGGACATATTATTGATAGCACTAAGAGAGATGCTCCTATCAATTATTCGTATATATTAAGAGATTAAGTAACAGTAAATCAGTGAAAAGTGTTCTAAACAAAAACATTGATACAAAGAAAAACAATAAAAAACAATGACATTATAAATGTAAAAACTTAAACAATAATAATAAAAACTTAAACAAAAGAATAAAACTTGCCGAAAATAGGCTTTAATGATTTTTGTATGGCACAAATTGAGCTGAATATTATGCCTTGAAATTCAACATAGATGTTGGCAACTATAATATCTAAAATTCTGCGGTGGTTCTTGAAGATTACATTCCTACTTCAAAAGTTATATGTGAATGAAGGTGAAAAAACGCTTTTTTTAAACATTTTCCAAATTTTCTTGTAAACGAAAAATGCGATCGTCACGCATCACCGCAGACTTTTAGAACTTGAAATCATTAACAACTGTATTGAATCGCAAGACATAATATATAGCCCAATTTGTGCCGCGTTAAATGTAGCAGTAGTATTTTATGGCATCCAAGTTTTGTTGTTGCCATTTTTTTTTCAGTGTATATATGCAACAATAATAATAGTAGATGGAAGATAACTACCCAAACTAACTATGCAAAAAATAAAAACATTGATTTTGTAGCTGTTAACATAAATATTGCGTTAAATTCATAAAAAGTTAAAAAATCCAAGTTTTAATGGACACCCTAAATTTCAGTTTTAGGACAAGCGAGGGACACTTTAATTACCAATTAAGGTAGCTGACTCTACCCCGGAAGCAATAAAAATCATTCTGCATTCATAGTCTGAAAATTAAAAAGTAATTTTTTTTTGGCATATTGCTAAATTTATGATAATTAATAATTTTAAAAATTATTTTCTTTTTTACAAGATATCCGCCGGGAAGGTATACTATTTTGTTTTGCCGCCATTTTGGTAAACGTTAGTGTTGACAATCATAATGAGTGACGAGGCACATTTTCATTTAAATATATATGTGAATAAACAGAATAGTCGGTTCTCGGCAATGGAAACTCCTCAAATTATTCATCAGTGACCTTTGCATCCATTAAAGTGAGAGTCTGGTGTGCAATTTGGTCAGGAGTAATCATTGGACCTTACTGCTTTGAAAATGTTAACGGTGTAATCTTGATATCGAGATATGATTGCATGAAGTCAATGATTTGGGCTTGATTAACATGTGGTATCAACAAGACGGTGCCACATCGCATACAGCCAATGGTAACAAACAAAGTAGTATATCTTCCCGGTGGACACACTGTATTTAAAAACTTCAGTGCTTGTTAAAACATTGAAAATTTTGGAATAAACTTAGTATTCGATAATTACGGGGAGGTATCACTAGATGCACGTGGCTTGATGATCCATCCTGCCAATAGCAATCTGTAAGGCGTTGACTGTCTTTCATTCTTCAGCTAATACTTAAGCCTCTAGATCCGTAAGGCCAAATCCATTGCGTTAACGGCAGGGGAAAACGGAGGTCGATGTTTTAAAGCACTGAAGCAGGGAAATTTTTCTTATAATAAAAACAGATTTCAAGGGCTTTATGAAATTATGCCAAGTTTATTTAAATGTCCACTGGTTTGTATTTGTTTAGCTGCTCAAAGTAAGAAAGCATCGTTTAAAAATTTTCATTGAGTTGTTATTTTTCTTTCAAGCTCTAATTATTAAGGCACTTTGTGGCAATAAAAGCATCGCAAATTATAACTGATGTATGCGTTTGCTTAAGAAATTCCATGATCTTTTGAGTTGCACTCTACACGTAAAGAAAAAACATGGTTGAGCTAACCATAATCTAAGAGCAACTTATTATGATTGAATTATATGGTTGTAGTCAAACCATATTATTATTAAAATAATCATAATATTGTTATTTTGGAACCATATTATTGTCTAACTTAAAAATGACATTAAAAAATATAAAATTTTATTATGATATAAATTAATAAATATATTGAGATATATAAATATAAAAACATACCTTATTTATTTTTATATAGTACATACCTTATAAAAACACACAATTATTTATTAGTTTTTATGATTTCAATATGGGAAACGAATTAATTCTTAATTTTTATATTTTGAAAGAAATCCGAGATATTAGATTCTAATAATTTTACAAATCTAAATACAAAACTTCAATAAAACCAAACACTATTTGCTTGTTTTTAGTCATAATGTGGTTACATACTAGCAAACTTATCATGACTTGTTTACTAGTAATATTTTATGGTTACAAATACAATATTATTTTGCAATACAAATAAAACTTTGGTTGTAGTTTCAAAATTTTATAGTTCAAGTCAACTGTGTTGCATTGTTTGGGTGTGGTAATCATTTAATGATAAAATAGTAACAAAAACTTGTTTGTTGTGACCATAGTAATGATTAAAACAACTATAAGTTGTTCATCGCAACCATATGTTGTTACGGAGAACATAGGATGATTATTGCAACCATACTATAATCATGTTTTTTCTCTGCTTTTAATCATACGCGAACGTTGGGTTGTTTGAAATTGTGGAACAAGATTAACGTGAGTACCTGCCTAGTTGGCCTAAACTCACTGTGGTCTTACCACCCAGTGAAACTTAAGCGTAGACTAGCGCCCCCATTGTGTAGTATAACAACAATTTACGACTACCACCAATCGCAATTTTTGTGTGATACAGTCACAATGAGTAGCAATTTATATAATATGGTAAGCCTTATCCAAGGCAAGCCTAGATCCATATTACAGCGTCTTGCTTAGGGGTTTGGAGACTATCCAAACTCCGTCTGTTGAGAGTGCAACAGAACACTTGATCGACCTTGCACCATACCTACATTAATCGATCTTAAACCACAACCACCACGTGTACCCCCGAAGGGGACCTCACCAATAACCGGTCACAGAGAGGATAGGCTCTCTGTGGGGCTACCGATTCCCGTGGTACCAGTCCTTTGGGACTCGAAGAGAACCCGTATGTTTTAACACACAGACCTTTTCTTCCAGATTTAGGTTCTAGGAACCCTAGCGTTTGGTGCCCCTATTTTCCCCGAGTGAACCGCGTCAAAGCATTTGCCATTCCTGCAGCGACAATTGGTAACCCCTGGGGTATGAAATATTGCTAAATCATAAAAATTGTTTTCACTAGGAAATATCAAATATTCAAGCCTGCCAAGCGAACTTACTTTTGCTAGGTGTACCGCTTTTTGTGCAGTTATTAAATCTTGCATCTTTTATATTTTAAAGAACTTTAATCGTAATTCATCATACAAACAGAATTAAGTTTTTAAACTGCGACGTTAAGCTACATTCTACTGTGGGTTTGTGAAAAACATAACAAAATGACATTTACCAGAAATTTTACGCCTTGCCGATGGTGGTTTGGTTACTACAACAGCCTGGAGTTAGTAACATGTGGAGCGCCCAACCCACTATTCTAAAAGGAACCCTACTCTTCATAGCGTAATTAAAAATTGTTTAAAGGTTTAACAAAAAATGTTTCTATATTAAAAATATAAATTAAAATTACTGTGAAAAATTCAAAGCCAGCAAAGCTTTAATTTTACTTTTTATTAATCCATTAGATTAAATTAGTTAATTTTTTTTTTTTTTTGGAATTAAAAAAATTTTATTCAAATAGCACCCTAAACTTGTGTATTAATATTAAAAAAGAATTTCTAAGAATAACTAGACTTAATTATTCAGATTTAATAACTTTTTCAGTTCACTTCGAATAGAAGAGAACAAAATATTTAACCCTTCTGTTAATGTTTAAAAGCACGACAACCGCATAACCATATTTGTTAATTTATTTCTAAAGCAAAAGTTCTTTACAAAGCTGGCATTATTATACTCACACATAAACTGTGGTGAAATAACAAAAGAGACGTTACTTTGATTAGTATTAAAACTTCAGCAACAAACCTTTGTTATTTTTGCCTAAACGCTTGTTAAAGCCCAGCAAATCTCGAATGTTGAAATTTATTGAAATTATGATATTATTTTAAGTAGAGAGAACATTCTCACAAATGTTATAAAAATTTTTCACAAATGTTATTAAATGCATTTTAATTTTAGACTAAAAACAAATAGTTAACCTCTGTAAAAACAAAATGAAAATTTATTATCGTTTTTCTGGCGAACTACAATAGATAAAGCCTTAAAGCTTTGCACGAGTAACCCCTATGCTAATGCGCATAGTCTATAAAATTACAAGTGGGATTGGGGTAATGGGGGTGGTACCTCCTATACGAAGTATAAAATTATTATCGTGTACCTGGACAACTACAATAGGTAGAGTCCTGAAACTTTGTACAAATAACCCTCAGAGTAATGTGCATTGTCTAGCAAAATGCAGACTGGATTAAGATAGTAAAAGTGGTACCTTCCATCAAAAGTAAAAAATTATTATCGTGTTTAGTCTAGTATCGGGAGTTTTTTTCGCTGCATGAGAACTATCGATATCGATAGCAAGGTTTGATACCTGATAATGGCAAACTGTGTTCGTCAAGTTCTTGGTTCTTCTAACGCCAGTACAACACTTTTAAATTGTGATAATTTACTTAAATAAAAATAAATAACTCTGTTCGCGAAGTTCATAGAGCACTTTTAGTTCAGTGATAAAGCTAATTTCTGGTTAAAAGGTTACCTAAATAAGCAAAATTTACGTATTTGGAGCGAAGACGACCCTCAAGCTGTTAATGAATCACCATTACAGCCATTAAAATTTATTGTTTGATGCCGTGTACACGCTGGCGGCATTATCGCTCCTTTTTTATTTTTTTTTTTTTTGAATTAAGCAAGAAGCTGCCGTTACAGTGAATGCCAAGCGCCATCAAACAATGTTGACTGAATTTTTCTTCTCAAATATTTATTAGCTAAACATCAACGCCATCTAGTTCCAACAATTTAGTTTAACAATCGATTTATTGCAAAATCAAATTGATGACAACTTTATTAACAGAAGTGGTAATTTTCACTGGCCCCCACGTTCGTGCTATTTAGTGACTATGGATTACTTTTTATGGGGCTAGGTTAAGTCATTGGTTTATGCAGATAAACCAGCAACTCTTGAAGCATTGGAAAAAAAATATTCAAGCCACTATTGACGCCATACGATCAGATTTATAGGAATAAATAGACAAATATTGGACTGATCGAATGGACCACGTAATTCGTAGCCACGGCAGACATATGCCGGAACTTATATTGAAAAAATAAATGCCATTAAATTATCTAACAGATTATAATAAAAAGATTTATTTCATCCAACAATATTTCTGTCTTGTATTATTACTTTAAGTGCAGCTAAAAAAACACCCTTTAGTATAGTCTAGTAAAAAACTGATTGGATGAAAACAGTAGGCGTCGCACAAAGAATTGTGCCATAGACAAAAATCACTATATTTTGTATTGCAACGAAAGTTATACTGTTCCCTAGCTAACACCATAATTCGAACCCATGTGAAAGATTTTTAAGTTTTAGCTCCCATTAACGTCACCAGAGGGCTCAAAAAATCAGATAATTATTTGCTTTAATTATTAAGAATAAAACTTAGTTTTGACTATTTCTTCAAAACAGCTTCACACATTTAAATTTTGGAAGCAGAAGATCGAAATTTGGTTTTTCTAGTAGCCAACATTATTAGTAATAATAAGTTATTAGAAGTGTTTGCAAATATTTTCTTAAAGTGACTTTTTATTGCATGTAAAAAGTCATATTATTTAAAATTAAAATTGAAATAACTTTTAAGTTCAATGGAATATTAACCCTAGTCTTATACCCGAGTACAGGTGTGGCCCCTGACACTTTGGAGTAATGCACTTCCTAAATGGCTTACACTTTTCTATTGAAATTTTGTATCTATGAAAATGGCAAGATTCTGCGTCAACTGACACCTCAATTACTATCCTAGGTCAAACCACTGCGGATCTATGAGCTTCTTAAGCCGAGACCCCCATGTACAGATGTGGCCACTTATGCAATTGTATTAATAAAATTATTAAAGACTTTGTTTTTTTGTGGTAATGTAAATATATTCTATTTATTATTACTTATTTTATTTATTTAAACTTAACTTATTTATTTTTTGTCTTCATTATTGCAAGTTTTGCTTACAAAAAAATTGCTCGAATGTTGCACACATATTGGTTGTTTACATTCAGAGCACATGTTACGTGTGCGTCGTCTGTGTTCGTCGTGAATATAACACAAATAGCAGCTCCAACTTGGATTTTTTCCTCGCTCAGCCGCTGCTGCACTCGTTGAAGGTATAGGGTCAACTTTTTCATTTAAGGCCGTGTTTATATTGCTCGCTATGCCCACTTTTGTGTTAAAGTTACGCATTACTTGCGTCTAAGCTTACTGTACGGGATGATTTTATTATTTTCAAAATATATGATATACGCTGACAATGCCATCAAAGCAATCATATTAAAAAAGGGAGATAATGGCCAACGCTTAGTCTGTCTTTGGCAAGTATATTCTCTAAGTAATTGGTCCATAACATCCACTCCTCCTTTTGTTTTATTGTAAAATTCAATGACTTCTTAACATATTAAATATATTAATATATTAAAGAACATAATTTTATTAACAAAAAAATTTATTTGCTTAAAAGTTATAACGAAAGATGCGAATAATTACTACTGGCCACACCTGTACTTTGGTATACGTCCACGTAATAAAATTTGGGTATAAGGACTAGGGTTAAACAAAAAAGAAAAATATGCTCTTCTGGTTTTTTTCCTGTTTTAGCAAATTTGTTGTTTTCTAACAGCATAGTCAACAAAAGTTATGAAAATTTTGCAGCAACTTTAAAAAAAGTTAAATTTTGTCGATTTATTTGATTTTAGCTGGAATTTCTGTACTTTTTTTTAAGGTTTTTAATGAAAAAAACTACAAACGTCGCAAAATATAAGATATATTTTTCTATTTTCCATAAAATCCACAATCAGCCAAACACTGGAAAAAATACTGAAATTGTCTCTTTTTGTTTGCTGCAAGGGGGCGCTGAAGTGTAGAATTAAGTAGTTTTTGTTGTTTTACAAAAATAGTTGCTAAAAATTTATTTTTTGGAATAAGAACTAAAAATTGAGACTGCATTTTAGCTTAGTATATTCCATATAAAATATATATAAATTTTAATTTTGTAAAGTTTGTTTATAATATATTTTAATTGTTATAAAAATCACATTTGTTTTAATTGACGCTTAAAAATTCCTAAATTTTATTAAACATTACAAAACAAATAGGAAAAATATGGTATTCTGGTATTGATCGGCAATAAAAAATTTATAAAATTCGAACTGCAACGTGGAAAAAAATTTAAATAAAAAAAACATTTTTAAGAGGGAATATCAAAATTGAAAATTATATATATTTTGAGGATATTTATAAATATATATAAGAATAGTGTCGTTAATAATGAGGAGAGCATTTCAAATAGTGGCGATGAGCTTTGAAATGATTTTATTTTCTAAAATTATATGCGCGTGATCGAGCGTGAGTAAATTTTTTCTCACCGTTAGTAAGCGTGACCGTGAGTCAAAAAAAGTTATGTACGCTTCTGTACTATTAAGTATTTATAAGTTTTATAAAATTCGCATAATTTTTGAAAGATTTTTTGTATAAAGGACATTTGACAGGATCAAGACTCCCTTTTTAAAAGCGATTATGGTGGGTTTAACAAACCTAAGATTACACATTTTTTTAGTTGATTTTTTCTAAATTAGGCCAACTATCACTGCCCTGCAAAGTTTCAAAAGTCTGTGTCAACTTCCTCTATTATTGTCCCATTGTTAACGTGCGTTTTCAAGTTAAAGGTTAGCCATACTTTTATTCCAAGGGTTTGCTGTTGTTTTTTGGGGATAGCTAGTGTCATAAAAGAAAAGAGTTAATTTCCCTAAAACTCTTGTTTATAATACAAAAACATACATTTTTAAAAATTGCGTTTAATTATAAAATTTTTGAACTAATATACATTTTTTAGGCTCTACACACATTGGACAGACAGGGACCGAGTATAAGGGCTACATATTTTGATGTGAGTGTAGCAAGTATAATATTTATATTGTCATTTTGAATACTTCTCTGTGGTGTTCAGGCAATCAAGACAATATCCGTGTCCTTCTTAGTCGCATATATGACCCCGATCATTTATGGTGTTATGGACTAGTAGTTTAGGATGTGTTTTAAGCTGCTTTAAATGTGTTGTCGCATTGTCTGCATCATACAATTTTTTTAAGTACTATTAATAAGAATAAAGAGCTATCGCCATAATTTCAAATTTAAAATCGGGTAAAATTAAGAAATTTTTAATGGTTTGAATATTTTTTGCAAAAAAACGGTATCCTATATTGGAATCAGGATGATAAGGTACCTCCTTACAAAATTTTGTTTAAATCCATCCAGTAATTTTTACGTGATGCGAACGCAAAGAAAAGCAGACAGACAAACACACACGCAGACGGAAATGAGTTACTATTTTATTATATATCTACTTCCAGATGTAACCTGATGTGTACTACGACCCCTTGATAAAAACAAGTTTTTTATTTACGTAAAACACCTTACGAGCTTGTAATGTTTTGCATATTTTAAAAAAAGATCAGTATTATTTTATTTTAAACTTTTCACGCTAGGGTACCTTTACTTTATACAAAGGTACCCATCCCTGGAAAAATTTTAAAATTTATATAAAATTCTAAAATTCTAAAAATTATTGAAAAGCTCTTTAAAAGGTGTTTAAAGTATTTTAATATCAATGTAACTCTACAAAGTATATATACAAATCAAATACAAATTTTATTCAATTGGCTTTTTTGGCAGTAAGTAATTCATATTTTGTCATTATTATTTATTCCGCTTTTAAGTTATATTTTGTCATAATTTTAAAAACAGCGCCATTTGGTGCGCAACCCCATTTTTAAAAATAAAAGATGCCTTACAGTATGCACTATCTTCAGCAAAATTACGTACTTCCCTGCTTATTCTCCACTTTCTCTAGTTATGCTGAAAAAAGTATTCTATATTTGAATCAGGATACTAAAGTAACTCCTCACAAAATTTTGTTAAAATCCATCCAGTAGTTTTTACGTTATGGAACGCAGACAGAAAGACAGACAGACAGGAAATAAGTTACTGATATATTATATGTATATATGTATGTATGTTATGGGTAATTGGCATAATATTAAATAATTAAAACGTATTTACATTTAAATTCCTTTATAACTATAAAATATTTGAAAAGTACGTTTGATATGAATTAAAAAAATATTTAATTTTTCAAACATTTGAGCGTTGGTTTATAGCGAAGCACCCCCACTTATTTAAACTAGAGAGGAAAAAAATGTTTGAAGATTTTTAAGTGTTTTTGACAGGAAGTAAATACTTAAAAATGAAAACTTGTATAAGTAAGTAGTGTAATGCGTAACTCACATTCTAAAAACACCCACTTGTTTATAACCAACCCCACAATAAAATACGCAGCAAAAGCACATTAATCCTGTATTAGATTAGTTTATGTTGTAACGAAGACAACTTTATTTAACTGTAAAAAAGTTAAGACAAATAAAACTTAAAAGAATTCTGAATAAATCTATAGAGATACAAGTACAACAGAGTCATTTAACGTATGTGTATAATAGATAGAAAAATGGTTGCGATTACCAGAAAAGGAGAAAGAAATGTATGTAATGTCATGTAAAATCTAGAAAAAATAAAAAAGCCAAACATTAATTAAAAAAAAACAAAAAAAAAACAACAAAAAAATTTAGATGAATTTTTAAAGAAAAAGTGAGGTTGTCGTTCGGTTTGGAATTTCCACAAAAATCGTATAAGAACCTATATAAAAATAAGTCAACATGAGCTTTATAATTTTCACTGCGCATATAAGATAACCTACTCACGTCGACACCTAAGGATGCAAAATTAAAAAATAATGCCATTTTTTTACATTATAATTCCAAATATTTATACTTGTTATTATATCATAGAAAGTAGTGGATATTTTGCCTAATTTTTAAGAATTTGTGTTTAACAGTTCAAAAAATAGGGCCATATAGATCAAATTACATAATTTATGGGGACACCCTTTAATTTCTAAATTCAAATTTTATACTTGCTGTAGTGGACTTTGCAATACAGCTTCCTTGTAAATTTCAGCTGTCTGTCTATAACAGTTCAAAAGTTTGGCCACATACATAGAATTACATTAACTATAGCGACACCCTTTTATTTACAAATTCAAATTTTATAATTTTTATCATAGCGGACTTAGCAATACATGTTCTTTGTAAAATTCAGCGGTCTGTCTACAACTGTTCAAAAGTTTGGCCATATACATCAAATTAAATGAACTATTGGAGCACCCTTTAATTTAAAATTTTGAATATTTAAAAATTTTATTATAACGGTCGGTAATCGATATTCTGTCAAATTTTCAAGGTTTTGTCTATAACGGTTCAAAAGATAGGCCCATATACATAGGTGAAATTACGTCACCTATGGGGACACCCTTTATATTTTAAACTTATTTTTTATTAATTTCTGCTGCTGGGAACTAAAGCGACACGCAATTTTTTAAAATTTTAATTTGGTGCCCTTTACGGTTCTTAATACACGTAAAAAACATGTATGTTCTATGGGGACACCCTTTAATTTTTAATATAATGAACTGTTTTTAAAATGGGACCAACCTGAAAGCATAATCTTTCAAATAAAGTAAAAAAATTTAAAATCGGTTCAGAAATGGCTGAGTTCTGCAGTTACATACATAAAAAAAGCAACATTCAGACGAATTGATAACCTCCTTCCGACTTCCAAGTCGGTTAAAAACTATAAAAATACTTTTTTTATGTACATACAAAGTTCACGTCCTTAGAAACAGGTATGTTTTGCCTTTGGATTTCACTTGGTTAAGGTAAATAACATATAAAATGATCTTGAACCCATGACTAAATTTACCAACACATTTGTGTAGGTAGGGACGGAAAGGGCTAGGTCAAAGCTATTTAATAGATTTGATTTATTTTCTAAAGGGTTAAATGTGATTTGGTACCCTTGATGATTTTTTTTCGCTCATAGCTCAGTACTTGTTCTTATTATTTTTTAGTTTAAAAAAGCTGATAATATTCCCACCTTGCCAGTGGAAAATTAATGGAAATTGCCAAACAGATTGTTAAAATTCGACAAAATTGCCAAGGCGATATTTGAGGTATTTTTAGCTAATAACACGTTAGCTGATAAAATATTCAATATCTAATTATAAACATATTTTTAATTAATCACAAATATAAATCGCTAAATTAAAAAAAAAAATTTCTACAAATATTTTAATTGATTTTATATTAAAATTTAATGAAATGAAATTTGTTGATTTGGGCTTAAATAAATAAATTTCTAAACAACTTTGGGTTTTTATAAAAATTATTTTATTATCCGATATTTCGGCCAACTTTGTTGGTCATCTTCAGGGATATTTTCTAAAACAACAATTAACATATAATAACATATAATTACAATAAAACAACAAATTACAATGTATATTAACTTTAATAAGTTTTGTAGTGTCGTCACTTGTTTTTAAATAATTAATTTATACAATTAGTTGTTTAATTAGGAATCTTTTTTGTTCTGTTTTAAACAAATATATAAGTATTTTCAACAACAAAAATATATTTTTCAGATAATAAAAAATAATTATCTTGTAAATATATACAAAATTATATATTTTAATTTATAATTTAATTTATATATATAAGAAAATACTGGAAAACCAAATTTCGAACTAGTTTTTAAATGGATATTTGAAAATTAATTTTTAAAAATCTATCTTTTGTGACAATGAAGCAAGAGATGTGTCAACTTTATATGTTTGTACTTTCAGTTGACTATTCACCTTTTGATGCTGAAATTCGTCAGTTTAGTGAATAATCTACAAAAATTCAATTTTAACAAATCCCAAGATTATAAATGATGGTTAAATTCTAAGGGCCCGTTATTGATTTTGAATAAAACGCAAATTATTTAGGAAATTATTAGGAAAAAACCCCGATAATTACCGCCCAATTGCAATCTGTTCTGCGCTTTCTAAAGTAATGGAAAGTGTGATAAACTTTTATCATGTGAGGTATTTCGAGTCTAACAATTTGCTAAGCGACCGCCACAGGTGACTTACTGTGTTATTGTATACATCACCTTACAAAGTAAGGTGGTGGCTCTAGATATCTCCAAGGTATTTGATAGAATAAGTTTTCTGTAAAACTTATTGCTTTTTGTGTCGGTGACAACTTTTCTCGATTTATATCAAGTTTCCTTAGGGATCGCACTATATGAGTTGTTATAGATGGGATTTCATCAAATGAGTTTAAGATTAATTCAGGGCTCCCAATCCCAAGGCTCCGTTCTTTCTCCTACCCTATTTCTTCTTTTTTTAAATGACCTTCTTAGTCAAACTTCTAACATTATCTACTCTTTTGCAGATTATAGCAGCATTTGTCATACATACTCATTCAATAATAGGCCGAACCAGTTGGACAAAACATGAATGATACGCTCAATCATGATCTTGCCACAATTTCTGAATGAGGTCGCTTGAATAGAGTAGAGTTTAATGCCCGTAAGACTCAATATTGTATGCTTACGCACAGACGTGCGTTTGAAAATGATGCCTCATCTGAAGCTATGGGTGATGTAGATATTAAGGAATCAGAAGCTCTTGATGTTCTTGGCATGAAAATCCAGTGCGATATCCGATTGACTAAACACATTTTTCAAGTAGCGAAAGAAGCTTTCAAGTGCCTCGGTTTCTTTCAACGATGTAAGAGATACTTTACTCCATCTGATCTTCTTACTATTTATATCACCTATATCCGGTCTAAAATGGAATAAAATTCTCATGTATGAGCCGTCGCCCCGAAGTCTATCTTGGAGCTAATCGACCGCGTGCAGGAAAGGGCGAAGAAGCTCATCAGTGACAGTTGTGTATCCAACACTATTGACTTACTGGAGCATCGACGCAATGTGGGTTGTGTTTCGCTGTTTTACCGTTAATACAATAGAATGTGCTCTAATTAAATCAGGGAAATTGTGCCCGACACCCACACTTTTTTGCGTACAACACGCTTCTCATCAAGGGGCCATCCATTTGAGGTCGATTTGCCAGTGAATCGCACTACCCATTATAGGGAGAATGTCTCTCCTGTCAACTTCAATATGAGAAAGTTCAAGTCAAATGTCCACAAACACTTCTTCATCTATCCTCCTTCCCATAACCAAATTTCCTAGTTTTGACACAATGCATTACATGAGTCAGGTCATCCCCTGAGTGCTGGTCCAATAAAAAAAAAAAATTTTTGTCATTTCTTCTTATTTTGATAATATTGGTATGGTTCAATTATAAATGCAACAAAATATTGGCCAAATGGCCGCCGCGACCTCAGCAGTACACCTCCATCCGATGCTCCAAATTGTTGATGACGCTGAGGCATAATTGAGGTTCTATGCCGTTAATGTGCCGAAATATCTCATCCTATATCTCTTGAATTGTTGATGGCTTATCGACGTACACCTTTAAATAACCCCAAAGAAAGCAGTCCAATAACATGATATTGGCGGCCAATTGACATCGCCACCATGTGAGATAACACGGCCATTGAATTTGTCGCGCAAAAGAGCCATTGTTTCATTAGCTGTGTGGCAAGTGGCACCTTCCTGTTGAAACCACATATCGTGCACATAAATATCTTTCAATTCGGGCCATAAAAAGTCCATGATAGCGAACACCATTCACAGTAACTGCCTCACCGGCCTCATTTTTCAAAATATACGGCCCGATGATACCGCTAGCCCATAAACCGCACCAAACAGTCACTCTTTGTGGGTGCGTTGGTTTCTCGACAATCACTCTTGGATTATCATTCGCCCAAATGGGGCAATTCTGCTTATTGACGAATCCACGGAGGTGAAAATGTGCCTCATCACTGAAGATGATTTTATTCGAAAATCGATCATCCACTGTTGCCATTTCTTGCCACCATTCTGATCATTGCTCGAGAATTGAGAAATGTCAAATTAAATGCAAAAAAATTTACGTTTAGGTGTGGTTCACATTCAACATCGGCTCTTAAAATTTAACAACCCGATATAATAGGGACGACGTGTGTGTGTTTTTTTTAATTAAATGTCTGTTTGTAAAAACAAACTACACAATAAATTAATTCTTATTTATTTAACATAACAAAATATCATCTTAATTTTTCTCAAGATGACGATAAAAAATAATATTTTGCATTAATCGATTAATTGCTTACGCTTATTTTGTCAAATTTTATTACTTTTTTTATATTTTTTTTTTATTTATTATTTTATTTATTACTTCTGTTGCAAAATGGAAATCCAAAAGCACATTACATTCCAATCGAAAGTAGGGGATCTGAGAAGTATTGTCAATGACAGTATTTTGCTTTAATGTTTTTTTTTTTTTTTTTTTTTGTTATTTCATTTAAGATTACAGTTGTATTTGAATAAATACATGAGTGAGGAAGTGAATGTGCGTTAATAAAAGCGATACTTTTATACAATTTTTTCTAAGTATTGAAGAGTCTGTACGCCTTTGGGTTCAAACATTACTTTTGTAGCTGAATTATTTTCCAATTTTATGTTTTTTCATTCTTATTCTTGTTATCTGTGACAATAAAACATCTATTTAATTTAAAATTACATATTATACACTTCTATTGTATGTTATTTATCATTTAATGAAGTGCACTTGTGAGAACGAGCATCATACAGCGCTATTAGAAAATTAAATTGAGGTTTATGAAGACAACGAATATAAGAGAAAAAAGTTTAATAAAAAAATACGTTTTAAAAATAAAAGAAACATGATTTTCCTAATTTTATTTCAAATTTCTACTTTATTTTTACTGAACAGAAAAAGCTTTTCACACGAGAGAAGACTTCAACCCAAATAAACTCGGGGTGGCAACTTGCAATCTTATTTAGAGACTAGCTGTGCCCGCCACTACGTTAATATTTTGTTCGATTTTGCTTTGAAAGCAATCCACAGCAAAGACCTTTACGATTTAATTTTTTTCTAAGGGAAGTAACACTCAGACAATTAATGCTTACATTAACTGTGTTACTTCCTTTAGAAAGGGATAATAGTATATAAGACAGATGGTTAGCGCGATAGTTAAGCTTCGCAAGCGCTTCTGGTGTTCTTTAGGCAAATTATTTTGAAGCTAGCATAGCCAATTTATAATTATCTTACTTCGCCGGCGATTTAGTGCTATGTGGTAATATCGGCGTTTTTAGTTCCGCCTTAAGATATGCTACGTATCAGTTTATGTATTTTTTTACTTTATAAAAAGTAAAGTATTCATATCCGGTTAGTTCAACTGCGTAATTTCACTGCTTTTTCTCCACTTTCTATGATATTTTTGCGGAAAAAAAAGTACCCTATATTGGGACCAGTATACTTAGGTATCTCCTCACATAATTTTGTTAAAATCCATCCAAAAGTTTTTACGTGATGCGAACGTCAATGAAAAGCAGACAGAGAGACGGAAGTGAGTTACTATTTTATTATATGTATAGATTAGTTTTGCCCATACACGTTGTTTGTGTCCTGACAATATTTTGTTCGATTTTTATTTGAAAGTAATCCACACTAAATTTTAAGACTCTTCCGTTTTTGCTTTATATAAAGGGGCAATTCCACGTCAAATCAACAAGCCACTCAAAATGACTACTTCAGATTTTATTGAAACTTTTTTATTTTTATTCATTGACTCTCTGAATCCAAACATAATTTAAAAAAAAAAATTTATCTCTTATAGTTTTTTATATGCTGTTATAAAAGTGGGAAAATATCGCTTTTTTGCATATTCGCTCGAGGATGAATGAAAATATATTCTAATTCCAGTTCTATAAGCCCCAGGAAGTTGACTAATAGCTCATTTTAAAGGGGATTTCTTACGTTTTAATTTGATATCAATCTTGAAAAAAAAATTTTAATAAAGGTTTTTCTTAAATTAAAAAAAAAAGTTTCATGATTGTTATCAGATTAAAGCGTATGCAATTCCCTTTAAAATGAGCTATTACTCAACTTCCTGGGACTTATAGAACTGGAATTAGAATATATTTAATCCACGAGCGCATATGCAAAAGAGCGATATTTTCCTCTTTTGATAACTGTATAGCTAAAAAACTGTAAGAGATAGATTTTTTTTTTAAATTATATTTGGCTTCAGAAAGTCAAAGAATATATGTAAATAATAAAAGTTTTCATAAAATCGGAAGTGGTAAATTTGAAAGCAATTTTTTTGTTTTTTTGACATGGAATCCCTGGATAAAATTTAAAAATTCTAAAATTTTTTTTAAAATTCTAAAAATGATTGTAAAGCTCTGTAAAAGTTATTTAAAATATTTTAATCACAGTGTATAAATACAAATTAAACACAAATTTTATTCAATTGGCTATATGGCAGTAAATCATATTTTGTAATTATTTTAAAACAGTGGCATCTATTGCGCAACCGTGTTTAAAATATTCCGCTATCAAAAATAAAAGATGCCTTAAAGTATACAGTACCTTTAAATCGGTTTTAAATATCCGCTTTCAATTCATTTTGTTAATAATTAAAAACAGCGCCATCTGTTGCGTAACCGTGTTTAAAATATTCCGCTATCAAAAATAAAAGATGCCTTAAAGTATACAGTACCTTTAAATCGGTTTTAAATATCCGCTTTCAATTAATTTTGTTAATATTTTAAAACAGCGCCATCTGTTGCGTAACCGTGTTTAAAATATTCCGCTATCAAAAATAAAAGATGCCTTAAAGTATACAGTACCTTTAAATCGGCATACTTTCACTGCTTTTTCTTCACTTTATGTTGAAAAAAAGATATTTTAGTGGAAAAAAGTACCCTATATTGGAATCAGGATACTAAGGTACCTCTTAACAAAATTTTGTTAAAATACATCCAGTAGTTTTTACGTGATACGAACACAAAAAAAAGAAAGACAGGAAATGAGTTACTATTTTATTATATGTATATATGTGTAGATATTTGCTTTGGCTAATATATACGTGTGCGCCAGTGCGTTGTCGAAATGGAAGAGCATTTTGATTTGTTAAATTTGATAGTTTTTGTTTAAAATAAATTTTGATTTTTTTAACAACATTCGCTAGTGCTATCTTTACGCATTTCGATTTAATCGATATGAATGACATTGCATTCAAAAAACTTTAGCCATGATCTTGTTGGCCGATAGTTTCATATTGGTATTTATTTAGGTACGTTTCATCATCTTTCTAGTCTTCAGTTAGTTCATGGCACTTCAAGAGCATGCTGTAGAATTTATCAATAATTTCTGACGTGATGAATTTTTTTGTGGCTTGAACGTTCTGCGACAAGGGAAAGCAAAATCTTCTTATCTAGTTTTTTTTTTGTTATTTTTTTTATTTGGTATAACACTCTTGCAGTGCATATCTTGCATCATGTAGCTCTAGTAGGAGCTAGAGTCTTCAAATTGTGAATGCCTTTAGCTTTACCAAAACTAAAATGGACGCAATAGTAATAGAGGGAAAAACTGATTATTCTTTCTATTGTTTTTGTTTTTTTATTTTTTTTTTTTTTTATTTGGACAAACACTTAGGGATGATCGGTACTCATGCAAGGCATTGTATCGAAAATTCGTTTGTGCGAAGAGTGATAGAGCAGTAGTGTTTTTTCACATTCAATTTTCGTTTTCTAACGATGAAAGTGATAGAAACAAATCTCTATAATGTGTTGATTCCATATGCAAAATAATTAGATTAAAAACGAATTCTGCCTGCAAGAATTCTGTCATTCAATCAATTCAGTCATTCAAACTGATTTTCTGATAAATATTACTTTTGTAATTTATGTTTAAGTTGTAAAATGAGTGTTCCCAGAACGCACTAATTAAAAGTAACTATAAGGCTTTTTCTTCTTGTTTTCGCAAACATTTATAACTTTTCATTCTAAAAACCAAAAAATAAATAAATCTAAGTACGAGTATTTTTAAAAAAACTTCATTTGAAAAAGTAAAAAAAAATAAAACCCTGAAGTAATCTGCTCTTGACTGAACTTAGCATTTTATACAGAATTGTTTATATAGTATGTTGTATGAGTCTGACAATAATGACACTTGAAATGGGAATATCATTCATTTGTTCGTTTGGAATATAAAAGATGACACAAGACATAAACTAGAATTTTAAATTCAACAAACGTAATTTTTTTTAGTATTTTTATTTTATTTTCTACATCTTTCGACTAAAGATTATTTTTTGTTGTAAGCATTTTTTGTTCTACAACAATAATACTCCATTTAAATAAGCACTACATGGTACATCATCGTTTGTATTCATTGTCAACTAAGAAGGAGGATGCATATGAAGCATGTAAACGAATAAAATAAATAAAAAATTACATAAAGTTTTTGTTGTGTTGCAGTATTTTGACAACAGGAGTAGTTAGTTGCACAATGGCACTGTTTCAAGAGCAAAATATATTCTTTTATTGTCATTAGTTAGGCAGTTTTCTGATCCTTTGTTCGCTGTAGGCAAATTCATTGCCCTTGGATCAGTCAGACTTGTCGAGAAAATATTTTTTTTTATAAATTAAAAGTACAAATTATATTAATTTAATTAATTTTAATTTTTCAATAGCCTTTTTTTTGACAGAGTCATGTCATGCTTTCATGTTATCTTTGTTAAGCTTTTCATAATGGAAAGACTTACGCCTGAATCGCTTCGCTGTATGGGCTCTTGCTAAGCTCCAAGGAGATCCGACGTTTTCGAGCCAAATTTTGTTTAGCGATGAGGCCCAAATCTTGCTCAATGGGTATGTAAACAAACAATATTGCCGCATTTGGGACGAAGAGCAATCTGAAGAGATTCAAGAGCTGCCAATTCATCAAGAAAAAACAACGGTTTGGTGTGGTTTGTGGGCCGGTATAATCATCGGTCAATATTTCTTTAAAAATGATGCCGGTGCGAACGTAACCATCAATGGCGACAGCTATCGTGCCATGATAACCGACTGTTTGATGCCTGGAATTGAAGCTCGTAATCTGGGCGACACTTCCCACACATTGAGAGAACATTTTGATGCGCACATAATTACACGTTTTGGGGCGGCCGATTGCCCACCAAGATCGTGTGTTATCACACCGTTAGACTTGTTCCTGTGGGGATATGTAAAGTCTAAAGTTTATTCGGACAAACCCGCTTCCATTCAGGCCTGGGAGGAAAACATTACGCGAGTCATTCGCCAGTTACCAGTCGAAATGCTCGAACCAGTCATCGAAAATCGGACTCAACGGATGGACTATCTGCGACGTAGCAACGGCCAACATTTGATAGACATAATCTTTTAAAAAGATAGATGCCAAAGAATGTTTTATCAAATGATAATAAACATTCTCCATTAAATTTACATTTTCTGTGTTTTTTCTTTAAAAAAGTAGGGAACCTCGAAATGGATCACCCCTTATTATTTTTGTGCACATAAGCAAAAAATCGTTAATCCGTAAGACCAAAAACAAAACAAAAAAAAAAAAGAATAGCATTTTACAATTTTTAGGCCAGCTATTAAATGCTGTTGAAAGTATCCCACACAATTTATATTTATAAAAACTAGCAATTAAAATCAAGGACTAAGGACCTTGAAACTAGTCAATTATCCAAAATTATGGTCTGCTAATCTTATTAACAACTTCACTTATTAACAAATTTTTGAAGTTAAATCTTGTGAGAAAATGCCAAGCTTTGGCTCCTGTGAACTTTTTAGCCCTAATATTCACAGGAGCTAAAAGTTGGTAGTTTTATAAGCATAGCAAATAAAAAAGTCACCTCGAATTGGTTCAAAATTACCTCAGATAGATTAATTTTAATGTGATAGTGTTTCTATTTTAGTTTTTTTATTTAAATATTTAAATTTATAAAAAAAACATTGATTAACTAACAAAAATTTTTAAATCTAGAACAAACTGTTATCTATATAAAAATGAGTACAACTAAGTGAACTGCAATACTACTAGTTTTTACCATCGCGAGTTTAGGTAACCATTCGTATGAAAGTCCTGAACCCCTTGAATGAAATAAGCAAATTGTATAACTATCGGGTGTTTTTTTTGCTGCGTGAGAACTATCGATATCGATAGCAATGGTTTGACAGCTGATAATGTCAAACTGTGTTGACATTTCTGTTCAGAAAATTCGTCAAATTTTTGATTATTTTAACGCCAGAACAACGCTTTCAACTCTGTTCGCGAAATTCATAGAGCACTTTTAGTTCAGTGATAAAGCTAATTTCTGGTTAAGTGGTTACCTCAATAAGCAAAATTGACGTATTTAGAGCGAAAACAATCCTCAATGAATCACCATTATATCCATTAAAATTTACTGTTTGGTGTGGTTTACACGCTTGCGGCATTATCAATCCTTATTTCTTTCGAATTAAGTAAGGAACTGAATTTTTCTTTTCAAATACTAATTAGCTAAACATCAACGACATTTAGTTCCAACAAGACGGTGCAACTTGCCATACAGCATGCTTAAGAATCGATTTATTGCCAAATCAATTTCATGACAACTTTATTAACAGAAGTGGCCCCCATGTTTGTGCTATTTAGCGACTATAGATTACTTTTTATGGGGCCATGTTAAGTCATTGGTTTATGCAGACAAACCAGCAGTCTTGAAGCATCGAAAGAAAATATTCAAGCCACCATTGACGCCATACGATTAAATTTATTGGAAAAAATTGACAAAAATTGGACTAATCGAATGGACCGGAAATCATATTGAAATATTAAATGCCATGAAATTGTATAACAGATTATAATAAAAAAAAAAAATTCTTTCCAACAATATTTCTGTCTTCTATTACCGTCTTAAGTTCTTATGCAGCTAAAAAACACCCTTTATTTAAGCAATCTGCTTGCATTACAAACAATTAACGAATGTGAACTTTAAAGCTCCTTAACCCATTAATACTGGAATTCACCAAGGTAGTATTTGATAATCCATTTCGTATTATTTGTACACATCAGACAAGTAATTTATCATTATCATTATTATCTAAATTTGCTGACAATACTATTTTTCTAAGCATTCCTGAGAGCCCCCAAGTAGCTTGCCGGTATTTACAGAATCACATGTACATATATGTTTTTAAATTTGTGTTTAAAAAAATGGTGAATAAAAATTAATGAACAGAAATATAATCATATAACATTCGCACTGTGTAGATACTTATTTCCACCTATACGAATAAATAACCAAATGATACCACAATAATCGTCGGTCAAATACCTTGGCATACATCTTGGTCGATGCTTAATCTGAAAAAGTCTTATAGGAGTAAAATAGATACAAAGTTAAAAGTAGTGCAATTACTTTGTTTTATTGACAAAACATCTACACTTACTTTACATTGTAAGCTTGCATTTTACAATTCGATCCTTAAACCAATATGGTTTTATGGTTATATATAACTACATGAAAAACAGATTAGCTTACACAAAAACTCATTAATGAGTCTTTCCTTTTTTTTTGAAAAAAAGGCTTCTAATAATTTCAAATTTTATTTATATTTATTTTTAAATTTTGAAAGAGAGAATTTAACATATTGCATAACTTTAAGGGGCTACATGCAAAATGATCCTATGAAAAATCGTCCAAAAGCATAAATGAAATATAGCCCAAGAAATCTTTATACAAAATTGGGTAATATTTCATATGAAAAATAACCCAGACTTTTTGGGTGTTTTTTTTTTTCGTTTTTGAAGAATAATTCATTTTTATATTTTTGGGCGATTATTTATAATGCAAAATTGCCCACATGTTTTAATGAAAATTGCCCACATGTTTTAATGTTTTTGAGCGATTTTATATGATGAAGAAAATTTTCAATAAGAATGTAAAAATAATTGTTTGTCTTAAAAACGAGATATTTTTAATAAAAAATTATTACTAATAATAAGTATTTATAAAGGTGTTAACATTTAAAATTTAACACAATATAAACTGGAAAAATAAGTAATTTAGTTTCTGTCTTTGCTTTTCCAAAAAAAAAAACGCTGAATTTAAAAAAATATATTAACATCACATTTAACACTCGGAAATTTGTGTCGGTAAATGGTGTACATAGGCCTGTGCGGCGCGCCGTGCTTATGCAGGAGCTTTTCAGCCAATTCTATAAGGAAGACACGTCTTCTGTCAGTCCTCTTTACATGCCCCAATTTTATATATTTTTTAATGTATGACAAAAGCAGCTAATCTCGCAACATTCTGCATATTAAAAAACATGGCCAAAGGCCATCGGTTTACGGCCCGTTTGCAGGTGCAGCCACCAACTATCTGGTCCATGGTATGGACTCCTGCTTTATAGATGTTGTAGTCTGATATTTGTGACGGCTTCTTTGCTGGTTTTGAATAGTCGACGGCAGAATTATAATGTTTCGTAGAGATGAGAACCACTGCTTTTTTCTTCTTTGGCACATATGAGATAGTGCGACCTTATTATTGTGGTAGGCGAATAATGTGCTCAACACGTCTCTTTTAAGGTCTTTTAGGGTCCAACATCTCCTTCGGTATGCAGGACTTGTTTTTCCTTATGGTTCCTACATAAGCCAACCGTTTTGTCATCAAAACCGTGACCAAATCATAGGATCAAAAAAGGTTGTCGGCATATATTGTTCGACCAGAACCACTATATTTATCCATTAATTTCAGAACAACGTTCTCGCCGAGGTTTAACGCACGTGGTTCATTTGGTTGCCTTCCAAAATATATAATTCCTTTTAGTGAATAATATGAATTGGTATCGCACAACCACCATATTTTTATGCAGTATCTGGCTGGTTTCGAAGATACATATATATTGGGTGAATTGCGTGCGGCCTCACCCACAGTTATTTGGGCACCCGGAACATATCGACACTCTAAATTGCTCATGAGCATATTCCAAATGTCGTCGATGGTGGCCGATTTGCTTTATACAATGCAAGCGGATCTCGTGGTACCGTTATCAAATCTAATATACTTTAGAATAAGTTTATAACGGTTAGCAGACATCGTCGCCTTGTAGATAGGGTTACCATTGTGTCCCCACAACTCATGACTAGTCTGATCATTTAGCCCGAATATGACGGCAAACAAGGTAAGGCCAATAAATGCGTTTATTTCTGTTTCGGTTACAAGTTTGCTGCACTCTCGACCGAAATGCATGAAAATTGTTATTGTAATCTGCATTGATTTGAAATGAAATTTGTTTTACCACCAAAAATACCAAACCGAAAAACCAAAAAAACAAAAAAGTTATACACTCTTTTATCACTTTCCACCTTTCATTCCATACGAATTGCAAGTAGGTCTGCACAGACCTGTGTATGCTGTTTGTCGACAAAATTTTGTAAACCGGGATTACACCGAACCGGGATCCACTATTGCTTTGATTTTTTACTCATTGTGTTCGGAGATTGTTGCTCCAGGAAGTCATGGAAGGATTTGTCTCTAACATGAAAGACAAAAATGTTACACACACATTTATATGCAAAAAGTCTGCACAGACCTGTCTATACCTCCGAGGGTTAAAGTTGTACCAGTGGTTGTCTTTAAAAAGCTTCTGCTTATTTAAGTAAATTATTTTGGCGAAAAAAGAGCCGCTTTTTTATACTAGTAAATATATCCAGTTATAATGTTATAAATAAGTTACTAATATGAGTTGAAATATATGTATGTATAATTTTTATAAAATGGGTTTATTGTAAAATTGTAGAATTAGGCGCCGCAAGCGAAAAATTTTTATAAAATTTTACAATAAACAATAATTAATTTATTAATTAAATAATTAATTTCAACTCATATTAGCAAACTATTTGTACCTTTAGTTTTTTATTCACATATATTTCATTTCATATTTATTTAATGAACTCATACAATAACTTATTGGCGTCCATTAGCACCACATATTTAGCTAGAAAGCGAAAAGATTCCTAACAGATTGCGATCACAGATTACATACAACTTCTTATCAAAGCTTGCTCGATGAATTAAATCAACGTTTCAATTTAGAAACAGTTGTAGCAACCGTGACTACGGTTCCATAGCGTTGCTTTAGCAGCACAATCATGAGCAGCAGATGTTGCTGCTTTCTTGGATTTTGATCAAAGTTTACACACAGAAGTTGCAAGCTCAAAGCTTGCTGGAAGAATTAAACCAATATCAATGCCCTTACTAAACATATTGATAATTTTATATTTATTTATTATATAATAAGTAAAGTATAAATAAATTTGGGCGATAATTCATTTATATTTGGGTATTTTTTTCACAATTTTTGAGACAAATTTCCATTTTTCTTTTTTGGGCAATCTTTCATTTCTTTTTTGTTTTTGGGAGATTTTTCATAGGGCCATTTTGCATGAAGCCGAATTAAACCATTATCAATGCCCTTACTAAAACTATTGACATTTTTATATTGTTTTATTTAATAAGAGAACTATAAATAAATTTGGACGATAATTAATTTCCATTTTTCTTTTTTGGACAATTTTTTATTTTTTAGGGTGATTATTCATTTGGCAATTTTTCATTTTGGTTTTGCACGATTTTTCCTAGATTCATTTTGCATGCACCCACTTTAAGGTGATAATGCTTCAAAGGCCATTTGAATAATAAAAAGTTTCATATGGATTTTGTTAGGGGACAATTTCAAACAAACTTTTAAATTTTCGAAAAACAAACTTAATTTATTACTATTATTTTAAAAACAAAAAAAAAAAACACTAAAATCCTTTAAAGAAATATATTATAAAATTCCTTTAAGACATATTTATAATTTATTATTGTTTTTGCAGAATTTCCAGATAAACGACCGCAACTTTTAACGGAACTTACACGCTACGAGCCGGGTGATATATTGCGTGCTAACTGCAGTACACCGCCATCGAGACCTAAAGCTGAATTAAGATTTACCATAAATAATATACCGGTAAGTGAGAAATAAATAAAAATAATTAAAAATAAAAGCTAACAGCTCATATACAAAAAAAATTAAAAGAAAACTGCATAAATTTGTTACAAACCTTAACTAAAATATTTAAAGCGACACAAGTAAAAAAGTGCTAAATTTAATATATTTAATATAATCGTAGAGTATTTCACTCATAAAATAAAGAAAAGCATATACACATATACATATGTATGTATAAATCATGTGTTGCTATTTTAATTTTCATATAAAGTTGCGGTTGCACCATGGCAGACGATATATTTTAGAATTTTAAAATTGTTTTTAATTGTTAACTAACGACGAAGAAAAAATGATTAATAGTTAAATAACATGTCATGCAAATTTGTGGAAAAAATAAGGATTTTACTAATACCAAGTATATGCAAGTGTACAACAAGTACAACATTGGAACATCAACAGGCATTTTGTTTGTGTAAAAATTACTAATTGTATCAAAAAGCGGCTGCCACTCAGGGATGGCAAAGTGGGTTTGTATTTTATGCTCATAAAAAAAACCTAATATCAATTTTGTTAAATAATAAACACAATATAAAACAATGTCTTATTTATATTTAAATCAATCTGAATGAAAAAAAAAAATCATAAAAAAAATTTTGTGCAAGTTGAGGCACAAAACCGTAATTTAAAAAATATCGTTGAAACAAAGAAAACTAAAAAAATATTTTTCAAATTTTTGTTTTAAAAACGAAACGCTATAAAAACTTTAAACAAATTTGTAAACAAGGCAAACAAATAAGCTCCTGCATGTACTTGGATATATTTTAAGTATATTTTTGTGACTACTTGCAAAAAATTCCAAAATGACAAGTGTTTGTAAACATATTTATTAATTTCAGAAAACTTGAAATCATATATCTGTTGAATATAATAAATAAATATTATTTTATTTATAAATAAATAAATAAATATACATACGTGATCCATTTCGAGGAACTTTTTTCAAATGGACAGATCACGTGCGAGTTATGTCGTGCTATCATGTTATTTTTGTTTAGTACTATTTGGAATTTCATAGTGGAAAGACTTACGCCTGAATCGCGTTTTCTCTATGGGCTCTTGAAAAGTTCCAAGAAGATCCGACGTTTTGGAGGCAAACCTTGTTTAGCGATGAGGCCCATTTCTGGCTCAATGCGTATGTAAACAAATAGAATTGCCGCATTAGGGACGAAGAGCAACCTGAAGAGATTCTGCCAAAAAAGCAACGGTTTGGTGTGGTTTGTGGGACGGTGGAATCATCGGTCCATATTTCTTTAAAAATGATGCCGGTGCGAACGTAACCGTCAATGGCGACCGTTATCGTGCCATGATAACCGACTGTTTGATACCTGAAATTGAAGCTCGTGATCTCGACGACAATTGGTTTCAGCAAGACGGCGCGCCACTTTCCACACATCGCATCAATCAGTGGATTCGGTGAGCACATAATTTCATGTTTTGGGCCGGTCGATTGGCCACCAAGATCGTGTTTTATCACACCGTTAGTCTTTTTCCTGTAGGGATTTGTAAAGTCTAAAGTTTATGCGGACAAAGCCGCTTCGATTCAGGCCTTGGAGGAAAACATCACGCGAGAAATATGTTTTAATTATTCTTTGGAATAATTATTTGTCGAAAATAAAAAAAGATTTTCCCTTTTGTTGGTTTTGTTTAACTTTATTCTTCAAAGTATTTTTTTAAAACTAAAAAACTTACTAACTAAATTCATGCATTTAAATACAAAGGTTCACTTAGTCCTAAATTCTGCCGAATAGGCAGAATCGATCATTTGTATCGATTCTGTTATGAAACTTTGTATTGAACAAAATTTATCCGACAAGCAAAACGTTCATAAAATAATTTCTTTTCTACTTTTTTTATTTTTTGCTTTGCTTGTCCAACAAAAACAAATGAATTTACAGAACTAAATTAAATTGTAATTTGATATCCTCAAGTGCCATTGATCTATGTGTTTGTATTTAAGTTCAATGATTTTCTAATAGCAACTTGAAAACATTTATACAAAATACATTAATAAAATATAATTGTTGAATAGGCAGAATCGATCATTTCTATCGATTCTGTTATGAAACGAACTTAAATTGTAATACAATATCATCAAGTGCCATTGATCTATATTTTTATATTTAAGTTCAATGATCTTCCAATAGCAACTTGAAAACATTTATATAAAAAATACATTAATCAAAAATATATTAAATTCTACTTATTATTTAAATACTTATTTACTATAGTAGGGACGTCCCCATCTCCTGGTGGAATGACATATGCGAAATGCTCGAACGAGTCATTAAAAATTGGACTCAATGGTTGGACCATCTGCGACGTAGCAAGGGCCAATATTTGATAGACATAATCTTCAAAAATAAATGCCAAAGAATGTTCTTTTAAATGATAATAAACATTCTCCGTTAAATTGGAATTTTCTGTGTTTTTTTTCTTTAAAAAAGTAGGGAACCTCGAAATGGCTCACCCCTTAAATATATATCTAAATAAAATAATATTTATATTTAAACGTGTGTAATTCCTTTTTCCTAATATTCATTTAATAATTATTTCATTAAAAAATCACAAAATATTTATTCTCAAAAATATAATAATCGAAATGGCTTATTACTTATGCATTAAACACATATACGACAGCGGCTACTCTGCTACACTACTACAAATGATTGGCTACAATAGTCACCTTTAAAAAAATTCTTTTATCATATCAAAACAAATTAATATATTTTCTCAAAACCTATTGATTGTAAATGAATTTGTATTTTTAATTTTGTGGCATTTTCTTCTGTTGAATAAAATAAAATTGTCGCAAAAAAAAAATAGAAATTAGACTAAGTTGGCTACAGCCACAACGGTGGTCACTTAGCCATTTAACTATGATGTCGTCAAAATAATCGTTTTCCTATAAACGTTTGTATTTTAATTTTGACAGTTTGTATACGGTAGCCTAATGTTGTCTATGTATTAAATGCATTACTACGAAAAATATTTTTTATATTACACATTATAAATGGTATCCCATCGGATAACCAGTAATGTAGAAGATTCAAAGAAAAATAAAAGAAGGGTTTTTTGATTAATGATTAGTAATAAAATATTTTAAAATTTCATTATGACCAAACTTACAAAATATCATTTTACACTTAATTTAATGATAGCGAAAAACAACCATTATCTATTAAATATGGAAAATAGAAGCGTGGCTTAGGTGTTTGTGTTTTTGCTACAGATTTAACGAGCTCCCCCATCTTAACCTTTTTTTATTTAATTTAAAAAAATAGTACAGTGTTTAATAATATTAAATGTTATTTACTTATACTATACTTTAACTTCAAATTTTAAAGATTTATTAAAAAAAACTTAAAGATTAAAAGAAACTGTTGTATTTTCCTCTTAAATAAATGATATTTATACACAAACTATAGTCCTGAAACAGTTTTATTGGTCATTATTGCGGTATAAAAAATAAACAAATTAAAATCGGTAACAGTCAGGTGTGTCTAGGGTTAAACAAGTGTAACTTTATTTCAAAAAAAAAAAAATGTAAATAATTTAAAAGCTGGGACATATGTAACTGCTATAACAAATATTTAAAATAATCCTGAAATAATGATGAACCAATATTTTTTTTAAATTGCTTTCTGAATAACAGTTATAAATAAGGAATATTTTTTTGGTCTGCCGTACCTATTATCATTAACAAAAAAAAATTTAAGCTTTTTATAACCTTTATAAAATATTTTTATTTTTTTGGTCTAAATAACAATTAAAAAAGATTTTTTTATAACCAATCAAAAATATTTTTATTATTTCGATACTCAATTACTATTATTTATAACCAAAAAATTTTTTGGTCTTCTACCTCTTTAAAACTACATTCTACTACTAGAATTATGTTAAAACCCGTATTTTTCGAAAAAAAAATTTCTTTTTATACCCTTCACCACAGGTGGAAAGGGTATATGTAAGTTTGACATTCCGTGTGTAATTTCTGCAATATTCATTTCCGACCCCATAAAGTATATATATTCTGAAACTTATACATAGAGAAGTTAATTGAGTCTGTCCGTGTTGATGTTGAAATGTCGCTTGCCAAGGCACCACAAGAGTTAATATGTGACCTGGTCTATGAAAAGGTGGCTTATGGCTCAAAATCATAATTTCAAAAAATTAGCTGTTAAAGATAAACAATGCATTTCGTCAGTTTCTTAGTAGTTTTTCTTTTGCCTTATGAACAGTCATGCCCAAAAGGCAACCAAAAATGCAAAAGAGCATAAATGAGATAAGTTCGTGTGGGTGTTTTTTTCAATGCAAAGCACAAACCAGTTTCTGGATTTTAATAAAATTCTTTTTCTTTCATTTGTGCTCTTCTGTCTCTACATTTTTAGTACACTTCTAAGCAAGTTAGGACTTTCTAGTTTTCACCACGTGAAAGAGAGTCTCAAAAACTATTGAAACAAAAAAAAAGTGGAAATATTTTTTTTTCAGTCATAGGCCACCTTTTCATAGGCCGGGTCACATATATTTAAGCACACCAATTTGTCAGGCATAGTTTCGAAAATTTTGGGATTGCAATTCAGTTGCATCGGATCTTACCTTTGGAGGCTGCGGTCCAAAAACCACGCCCACTTGTATTTTTTTAAGTTTTTTTTTTGATTTTTTCGGCTTTAATAATTCTCATTTGATTATTTTTTGTCAAATAAATATTAGACCGCGACAGGTAGATCGCAAGGAGTGCATAGAGATCTCGGCGGATCAATAACCTCCTCGCAGGGGGTTATTGATATATGCAATGATAATTGTTAAAACTAATCAATATTAAATAAAATGAAAATTTTATCGCAACGTTTTTATCTGAAATAAAACAATAACAATAAAGTTCGCTTCCTGATATAAATAAACACATCATCCCATCAGTGCGTAATAACCTAAGTGATCGTGATAACCTTCTATTAACAAAGACTGGACTTAATAATTTATAATTTTGTAGTTTTAAGGAGTTTTGAATACTTACGGCCCCTTTCACAATCTATGATTATAAATTAACATGAACATTAACCGCGAGTTAAGTTATATTGTATTTCACCAAGTATGATTAACTTTTTATTGACAACATTTAACGAAAAAGTCACTGTTAAATATAACCGAAGAAAGTGAGCCGGTTAGTATTTAATTGTCAGATTTTGTACAATAAAAATATTTATTTTAAATTTAATTTTAACAAAAACATTTGAAATTTATTTTATCAAATTATTATTTAAAATCTGCAATAAGACTGAACGTCAGAGCACACGTTTAATCGTACATGGGAAAATGTGACACAGGCAGCATGGCGTAAGTGTTGGGATTATGACACCTACATCAACACCTCCATCATTGGCACCCTTGTGGTCGACCGAAAGATGATTCGTAGTATTTTATCTATTGTCGGCAATAAAAATGGTGTTATCCAAAATGGACCACTAGGCTAATTGGGGTCGGTTTTCCCAGCGAACGCTCAAGGATAAACCCAAGCAAGCAAACACGCAGCCTGAAAACAATAAAGAAAGTAATATTCTATGAAGACTAATAAATTTTGAAAGTTGATACTTTATGAATTTTGGGTAAACCATAAACCCATGGAGCTGTTGTTGCATCGAAAGTTAACTTTCGTTCTTTCCATGATTCAATAAAGCCTCTTTTATACAGTTTAAAAACAATTTCTTTGTTTTATTTTGTAATTTAACTGCAGGGTCTATTCTCACTGATGTTTTATATGTGTCCTTGCCATCCAGTGTTTTGTTTTTGTGTTAAATTTATAATAATATTTTTTATACATAGTATCTGTTACCTTTGTCTGCCTGTGTATTCTGTATCTTGCAATTTCATTCATAAATATAGTGGTTTAATTCATAACGGTTTAATTCAAAAATACCAAACGAATACTTTATTTGGTATTTAATAAAAGACAGATTTGAATTCAGAACCCCAAATAACCTAAGAAACAACATTCAGTTTCATCAGTTCAAAATCATGTACATTTTTTTGCTATTTTGTTTTTTGATTTCAAAACACAACAATTTTAAAAATTCAATCTTCCATTGCATTGTTTTTAGTATACAAATGAGCACAGCATTGCCACACTTTTTATTATATTCTTTTGTTAAAAGTAACCTTATGATGGTGAAACTCCAATCGGTAACCGGCGGTTACATAGTGCCTGTTAACCAAACCGAGAGTTAGTTAATTTTAAATTAAAAATATAATAATCATACATTGTGAAAAAGGCCGTTATTGTTAAATAAATTAAATTTGAAAATAAAATAAAAAATATTATATTATATTCAGAAAATCACAGGGTATTTTTAAAAACTGGGTCAATCTTGTTGTGTAAATGTTTATAAAATGTATCTTAGAAATACTCAAAAGTATTCATGTGTCTTATACTCGTATTCCAATTTTAACTAACTAAATACAAAAATACCTTTGTATATAGCAGTACTTGTTTAGGCGCATCTGTATAAATATGAAATGTTAAATATTTTCATTTAATTAAATAATCTTTTCTAATTGCTACATCTACTTGTAGCTCATTTAAGTTAAATGAGAAAAATAACCCTTTTGCTAATGATGTATAACAATTTTGTTCTTTTTACACATTGGAAATTTTTTCGTTTTAATTAGCTTTTCTTACAAATCCTAATTAATACTCTTCAATGTACTCGTAACATTTAAATACATATATTTTCTCACTTGAAAAGTTTGTACCCAAAACCTTATATAATTTTAAAGAAATTGACATTTAGTTAGTTACACTGATAAAAAAAAGGACAGTGATATTTAAAAGTTAAAGTATTAGGTTGCATTAAAAATAGTATTTTAAGTTTTCTCTACGATAGCATTCGGAAGTACATATAACATAAGAAATGAAGGTCCATAACAGCATAAAATGCAGCTCCCTTTTATTTTGAATTTAGATATCATTTGGCGCGGAGATAAAACAAAACCCTGCGGTACTCCTGCAAATAAGATCTTTTAAATTTGCAAACCACCAACCATTTCTGCTAAAAAGTTCTTCAATAATTGTATTAATTCTAATATATATTTATAAATTGTAATTGGTTGAAATTAAAGAAAAAGTATTAATTCTCATATATATTTATAAATTGTAATTGGTTGAAATATAAATAAATCCTCGAAATGGAGAAAAAATATATGAAGTTTCAAAATGATTTCCACTATGCAGAGTTAGGTAACTGAGTTCTTGAGTATTTATTGTTTGCTCCTTTTAATGTTTTTGCTCCAACTTGTATATAAATACAACGAGCAGTACAACACACAACACTCGCTTGGAAAACAAAATTTTCTTGTACTAAATATCTGTGAAAACACCATAAGCAAAATTATGCATTCATTCTCACAATACTTTGACTGCTAAATTGCCCTGTGTACTTCGCTATTCATTTTTCTATACATTCAGTCAAATATTGGTCTTAAAATGTATAGTCACCTCATTGCACAGTGGAGGGTTGTAAAGGGTTAGGCCGATTGATCCAAATTGGCATGAGCATAGCAGAGGAGTATCTCAGCTTAATTTTTGACGGTGGTCTCCATCTACTTGCCAGTGGTGGCGCTATGTGGTCTCAGAGTTGAGAACCTCGCCCCTGAAAATTCTTTTAGAGCTTGGCATTTTTTAAATTTTTGTTTGCTTTTTTAAATGAACAAGTTATAAGTATTTTAAAATTAACATTTTCGATTTTTCTATACCCTGGTCCAGTTTTTTCAAAATATTTCATTTATATTTTTTTTTGAATTTTGTCCTATTTGTAATTAAAATTATTCTTTCTTAGAGAGAATAAAACGAACTTAAGCTTGACTCATCTGAATTATTTATCATTTTACTTTTGTATTATTTTGTTCTTAAAATCAAACTTTGAATTACAAAAAAAAAACAGTTGAAAATTACAAATCAGTTACAAATACATAAGTTTGTAATTTAAAAAAAAAACATAAAATTCAGAGAAATGTATTAAAAATTTACTTGAGTCGCTAGAACAATCTATATATTTTTTTTTTTAGTTCATTTACATAAATAAATAATGTTTGTTTCACGGTTGTTGCAGTCATTTGCGGGTTATCCCTCTGATGTACGGCCAAGAATAGCAGTATCTCTTCTTTTGAGTCGAATGTATCCAGGATCACTTAGAATGTTACGCGCCTATGTGTTTGGATGAGATTCAAGCTTCTTTAGATACGTTAATTAATGTTTCGTTATTTCTGCTTTCACTGATGGCATGTTTAGGTCTCTGTGGATGTTCGAGTTTTTTATATACCAGGGAGCAACTGTGATTTTTTGTAGAATCTTATTGTGCCGCTTTTGAAAAGAACAATCTATATAATTCAAACGTTGCGGGCATGTCCCTATAGATATGAGCCCTATCATAACCCCACAAAAGATTGTCTAAAGGTGTTAAATCTCAGGATCTAGGCGGCCAATTCACCGGCCCAAACGTGAAATCAACTGTTCACCGAATTCGCCTCTTAATTGGGCCATTGTTTCTCCTGCTGTGTGCCTGTAGCACCGATTTTTTTTGAAAATAATATTAAAAATTTATTAGGTAAATTCATATGCAATTTATATTTAATACCAAATTCCGCGAAGCCATTCGGCTTGTCTGCAGGGTATTATAAATATAAATAATTAAAATAATACCACCGGCCCATAGTCCACACCAAACAGTGAATTTTTCGGGATGCATATTCAGTTCTTGCTGGATTGCCTGCTCTTCACACCAAATATGGCAAAATACGTATCTATTCAACCAGAAATGAGCTACGCTGCTGAACATAATTTTCCGGTAAAAAATTAATCGTCATCCACTTTACCATTCTGCGTTCGTTCGTACTTCGATGTGTGTAATGTGTTTGTTCTTCAAGCACGTAAAAATTTTGAATATTAAAGGAGATTTCAACTTGTGCGGTTGCCAAAAATGTCGCAAGAAAATGGAAGAAATCGTACAATTTATTTGAGTGACCATAACTTAAATGACGACCATTGTGTAATTTTTTTGTAATGCTATAAATATAACATCAGGATGGAAATCTCCAAGATTCAAAAACAAAAAAATGTACTGTGCATTAATTTTAGACGGAAGTACGATGTTGACAGTACAAAATCAAATTAAAAGTAAATGCTAGACGAGTCATACAGCATGTGTACATCAAAGCATACAGCACACATGCACGATTTTGACATCCAGCATTTTGATCGTATCTAGGCCGCTTAACAGTATAAGAAAACAACTGAGCTGAAAAAACAGTGTTCCCAAAAATCACCCTTTATGCTTTATGTTAATATTTAAACGCATTTACGAATAATTCTGTGTCTAGTAAATATATGGTCCAACTTATATCATAAACTAAAGACTGAGGCATTTAATTAGTAATTTATAAAACACTAACAGGATTTGGGCCAACATTTGTTATAGGATTTTTTCTTGATGTATAGCGGCTTTTGTAAAGAATTAATTGAAAATTGACGTTTGATAGCTGAATTGTTTAACATAAAATGAAATGTTTAAATCCTTTTTTAAATTTGCTTTAAAACAATGAATGTGGGTTTTAAAAAGAAGAGGTTTTTCATAGTTGTCATTGGTAACAATATGCAAAATGAACACAACTGAATTTCACGATGAAGTCATCATCAAAGTGTGGCTGTATATCTTTCTCGTATTTAATACAATAGCGACGAAAATATAACAGCTATTATATTTGATGGACATTTTATTAATCTATAGATGGTAGATTATGCTGCGTTCATGTTATTTATGATTTCACTTATAATCTTATTAATATCCATTTTATTTATAATTAAATATCTGTGCCCATACACGTTGTGTGCGTCCTGATAATATTTTGTTCGATTTAACTTTGACATTAATCCACACCATATTTTAAGACTCTTACGTATTTACTTTATATTTATTTTATTTATTTATTTTATTTATTAAATGTTACATTACAAATACAAATTATATTCTAACTTAATTGACAGAGCATAGTAACGAAGACTTTCACTCGTTGTAATGAAACACCCAGAGTCTTTGGTGGGAATCGAACCCACAACCCCCACACTGGTAGACTAACAAACTACCTACTTGTCTACCGGGGCACCCTTACTTTATATAAAGGTACCCATCCTTAGGGTTTTTGGTGTGGATTGCTTTCAAAGCAAAATTGAACAAAATATTGGAAGGACGCTCACGAAGTGGTGGGCAAAGCTAGTTAGTCATAAAATGATAAACATTAACACTAACATTAAGTTAGTATTAATGTTTTTTCTACCTCTTAAGGCCAGTACGCAGACCGCCTGAATTTTGATTTCCCATAATAAATATTTGTAAAAAAAGCCTGAAATATAGTTTTGTTTATTAATAAAATTTTTGGGATTTTAAATATTAATTATTTAATATTATGCTAATTACAAACCACGTTTTTATTTTTCCTTACTGTCCTTCTGCAATTGGATGGTTTTTTGCCATCACTGAATGCAGACGTAAGGTGTGATGAAAAGCATACACAAATTAATTTTGTTCTCGCAAGAGAATCGAAATAAAACAAGTGTTGACAAGGTTTTCACAAGCAGTTGCATATTTAGTTAACGTGGTTTGTTTGTTGGTGTTTTGTTGAAGCTTTAATATTCTGTAATATTATTCTATTGACATGCATAATTCTCATTGTGTTTTGTAGAAATTTATTACTTATAGAGTATTTTTGGCTTCTCTAAAATTAGGAAAAAGGTTTCCTGATGATCTGGCCTGAGCAACCAGTGAAATACGTATAGGGAATAGCTCTTTTCCCCCAACAAATAAATTGCATTTGTATTATAAAACGTTATGGGTAATTAGCATAATATTAAATAAATAGTTCTGTTTGTTAATTTGACAGTTTCAACAGTTTTCAACAGCGCAATCTGTTGCTCGACCGTACTATTACTAGTTGCTTTGTTATAAGGATTCAAACAACAATTATGTAAAACAGAAAATTATGCTCAAAGAGAAAATGACACAAACAAGTATTCGCCACCTATAACAGCAAATTAATGCCGTTGCTCTGCCGGTGTTATGTTTATGTCTTGTTCAAATCGATGAGTAGTGGAGACGGGGTGTAAAAACAGTATTTATATTTAACTACTTTCTTGTATACGCATCAATTAATAGCTTTAATTGCTTTCAGATACACTGTTGCCAACTTTTTCTTACGATTTGCCACTAGATTTGTATTGAAAAACGCCAGAAACCGCTAAATTTTTTGTTTAGCGGTAACCAAAGTAAAAAAAACAGCCAAAAATATAAAAAAAACATTTTATTTCTAGTAGATTGAAAATTATTTCAATTTTAAAGTGATTTCAGGTCAGTAGGTTACGCCATTTAATTATTTATGTTATTCGATTGTATAATGACTAAGGGAAATTTAATAAAAATAAAGGAAATTATATAGTTAATCGACAGTTTTTCGCATTCTAGGCAAACTTGCAAGTAATTTTAATCAGATATAGGAACGATTTATTCGTTTCTGACAATTAAACCTTTCTCAAACAACAATTTTTAAAATATATAAAAAAATTAGTTTCAATAAATAAACCCAATCGACTACAGCCTGTTTAGTTCATTTTTAATACAATTCTATTTTCAACGTTTATTGATAAAACCCATTTTAAATGGTTATGTAAGCAAACCAAACTTGGAATGTCGAAATTCCCCACAAAGTTTTTAAGAACCTATTCCTCTCAGGCTTTTTTGTTATCATTCAGTTGCAATTAAATTCAAAAGTATAACTTAATTTTACACGAGTAGTAACTAGTACTTTTTGCTGACGTGACACAAATGCAACCCGCAAACTAAAAGACAAGAACACCTACTTGCGTACCGGAGCACATCCAGATAAAGTTGTTGTTTTTTTTAGATGTCATTCTGGTGGGGTAATTCTTCACGTATATTTTTGAAATAATAAAACTATTTTTGTGCCGTTACTTACAGTCAATACAATTTGTAAATGTTTTAAAAAATCGATTTACTGTGAAAAATTGTAATCCGGAGCTAGTTATTTAGCACTTATTTTAACTTAAAAAACGGCACTAAACGTGCCATTGCTGAGAAGTTGTGGTTCTCGCATGAAAGATGTAAGAACCACAAAGTCATGAAAATAACTTTTAATTGTAACTCTGTACAAAAAAAAGTTTTTGCTCCCCCTAGCAAGTTTACTTTGTTCAAGTGCATTGGATATTTGTCAAAAATTGTATCTCTTAAAACCATTTTAAAAATCGCTAGATTTCCCGCTAACCGCTAAGAGACCATTTTCCCCACGATTGGCATTGCAAAAACGCTAGATTTAGCTGGAAAATCTCCAAATTGGCAACAGTGTTCAGATATACAATTGTTTAAATTTAAAATTTTTAAAATTTTCTCATTTATTTGTTTAATTACAATTTAACCTCTTTATTCTTAGTTAAACATATAATTGATTAAAATACAAAATTAGTTGAATTTCTGTCTGAAACTAATTAAAACCTTTATTTAGTATAAGAGTTGTATTTCTGTGAAAGCTATAAAATAAAAAATAAAGCAACTATTAAAGTAAAAATAACTTTATTTAGTAAAATAATGGGATACTACAACCAAACATGATCCATTGCACAGTGGGGCAGAATCAGAATATTTTGGAAATAACCTAGTTATTTATAAACGGCTAGGCTGATTTATTCAAAATTTGACATGAGCATAACAGACCTCATAGCGCCACCCGTAGAGGGTGGCGCTATGAGGTCTGTCTGTCTATGAGGTCTGTCTATGAGGTCTCAAAATTAGCAACTTCGCACATGAAAATTATTTTACAGCTTGCCATTTCTTCAGTTTTATTTTGATTTTTTAAAATTATACATCTTAAAGGTCTCATCAATACCTACAAAAGACTAAATTCAAAATTTCGAAATAAAATAGGTCATCCTCTACAAGGATGATCAATTTTATACAAAATTTTTTTTAAACGTAGACAAATATAGTTAGCTTATACAAAAATATAATGTTTTTATATATTCCTTAAGAAAAATTTCTATAGAAAACAAATCTAATTGCCTTTTTTGGGCTAAGTACACAAAATGCAATAGTTTTTGATTTTTTAAATTGAAAACCGTCTAGTTTTTAACTCAGTAAAGATACAATCAGAAATATATATAATTAAGCTCGCTAACTACGATAAAAAATTTAAAAAAAATTGGTAAAAATTTTACCCAATATTTTCATAAAACTGGACCAGGGTAGCGAAAAATCAAAAAATGCATTTCTTAAAATGCTTATAACTCAATCATTTTAAATTATTAGTTGCAAATTTAGATACCGTCTTGTAGGTATTGATAAGACCTTTAAGATCATGTATAATCTTAAAAAATCAGAATAAAACTGAAGAAATGGCAAGCTGTAAAATAATTTTCAGGTCCGAGTTTCCCAAATATTAGACCACATAGCGCCACCTCTGGAGGGTGTAACTTTAAATCTTAAATTCAGATACTCCTCTGTTATGATCATGTCAAATTTTGGATGAATCGGCCTAGCCGTTTATAAATAAATAGGTTTTTTCCAAAATATTTTGATTCTGCTCCACTGTGCATTGTACTGATTTGTTCTTCGTGCGCCGACGAAATATAGTGCAGAATTCGCGGAGTATTGCTATTTTCGAGCTACGCCATGATTGTGTGAATTCTATATCATTCATAAATGTTCCCCCGGGGGTAAAAACTGTAAAAACTGCAGCATTTCCAAAAGCTTTGACGAAGTGCTTTCTTGGAAAATTAGAGCACCAGACGCCAGGGTTCCTGGAGCCTGCATATGCAAGAAAAGGTCCACTTCGAGGCCCGAACAGTGTTCAAACGACTGGTAGCACGGGACCCGGTGGGCCCATAGCGAGCCGCCCCTCTCTTCGTGGGTTTATGTGTTGGCAGTGGTTTGGATCCAGATATGCAGTTGGTACATGGTTGATCAAGTATGCCATTGCAGTCTCAGTAGAAGGAGTATGATGGTCTTCAACCCCTAAATAAGAGGTTAGCACATGGGTTCAGGCTTTTATGTTTTAAAAATTTCGATTCATAGCGTACGTACTGTGCCCTGGGCGATATTGTGCGATGATGGGAGATTACGCTTGTACTGTGTAGTCTGTCTTATTCATATGACGCTATAAGGATGCTGGTCAATACATTAAATTTCACCCGGAGGTAAGAACACTGTCAGATAAAAGCCAACACGGCGAGGTGCTGATGTTCATATCGATCACGAATTAAGAAATGTTCTGAGGCACTGGCAAGAAATCTTACAATTATTTTGAACATATCAGTGAAGTCTGGTTAATTTCCTAAAATATGGAAGGATTATTTTTTGCTTTCTTGCAATCTACAGAAGTATTGCTAAGCTTAATTACTACACCTTAACTCGAAGAAAATTGTAACTGATGAACTTTTCCAATTTAGTAAAGTGTTAATAAGGTTTACACCAACTCCTAATAAATAAATTTGACATTATAAGATCTATATACAATTGCCTTATGTGGAATAATTCAAAACGTTTGTTTAATATTGATTATTTCTAAAGTATATCCTGCTTATTCTAGTGTGCCACAGGGAAACTATCTGGATCTTTTGTTCTGTTTCCTGTCCATTAGTTATCTGCCAAAAAGTATTAAACACTAGAATGTTCTATTTTTATCCAACTGGCATCTAAAGTACTCAGAGCAAATTGTGATACTCCTGACCGGGTTTTAAGAATTCGTACTGAATTTAATAAACTTTATCAGCATATCTATTTCTCTTTGAAAGTTGTTAAATGTTGCTTATGTTGTAAGATGTTATCTAATTTAATATTTAATACTAGCAGTGCCCACACAGGTTGTGTGCGTTCTGACAATATTTTGTTCGAATTTCCTTCGAAAGTAATCCACACTTAATTTTAATACTCTTACTTTTATAGTGCTTCACGTTTACGTGTTTAATTTATTACCCGTCCCTGGATAAAATTCTAAAATTTAAAAAAACTATTGTGGAGCTCTGTAAAAATTGTATAAAATAAAAATTGTACAAAATAACAATGTAATTTCACAAGGAATAAATACAAATCAAATACAAATTTTACTCAATCGGCTATTTAGCAGAAATTAATTCATATTTTGGCATTATTTTAAAACAGCGCCATCTGTTGCGCAACCGCTTTCAAAAACAAAAGGTGCCTTAAAGTATGCAGCACTTTTAAATCGGTAAAATTGCGTACTCTCACTGCTTTTTCTCCACTTTCTCTTGGAAATAAGGTATTTTTGCTGAAAAAAATTATCCAATATTGGAATCAGGATACTTAGGTATCGCCTTTGTTAAAATCCAACCAGTAGAAAAGCAGACAGACAGACAAACGGAAATTAGTTACTATTATATTATATGTAGAGATACCAAAATTGTACGAGTTATGCACTAGTATTATTTACGATTTTAATGGCTGTAAGGATCTTGAATCCATGGACTTAATATTAATAAGCAAAATTCCTTGTGAAAAAAAAGAAAAAAAAATCCAGCCCAGCAGCTCCTTAACTTTTTCCTTTCAATACACATTATATATATTTTGAACGTAAAGAACATCACAAACAGTCCATATTTTGTACAAAAGACTGTAATAAACTCTTTTTTTTTTGTAAATATATTGCATAAAATATTTTATGTACTAAGAGCATACACGTTAAATAAATTTCTCACAGTGTATAATTTATTTAAATTTTGTATGTTGATAAACTTGTTTATATACATATGTGTGTATGTGTTAAAATCCAGTTAATTATTAGTACATTTGCTTCTTCCTTCCCCTCTTCTTTTAGCAACTCAATTATAACATTTCTATTTAAATATACATACGAGTATAAACAAATTGACATAAACAAATTAATATTATATACAAAGTTTATGAATTTACTTACATGATTTTATTAAGATAAGTTTTTGTATACTTCACCTTAGTAAAAAAAAAGGTTTTTACATCGGCTTAAGTGGTAATAAACTGGTACTTGAAGGAATTTACTTTAAAATGTGTTGGCTTTCCAAATGAGGGTCTCTTCATGAGTTTTCATAGTTTTTCTTTTAGAAAACAGCTTAAACTCTTAAGAAAAGAAACTCTTACAAAATGTTATTAGATAATTGCCTACTTCGTTTATGAACTATTTATTTTAGATACAACCTTTTGTAACATTAGTTTAATGATGTGTTTAAAACAGCCTTAACGATCTGATGTTTTGTTGTAAGGACGTTAAATATAAACAATATTCAGTAAGAGGATTTTAATTGAATTGTATAAGGAAGGTTATGTTATTGGTGTGGCATTATTGTTAAGTCATATATTTTGATTTTAGGATTTTCGAACGAAATTCTTATAAATATATATATATATATATATATATATATATATAAGAGAAATGTAAAAGATAACCTATTGAGAAGTCGCACAGTGAACGGTGAACTGGTAAAACATCGAAGGAGTTATGGTAGCTTAATGAAATTTTTGGCACATATCTCTCTTGGCCTGCTATTTTCAAAAATGATTTAATATTTTTAGAAATCCTTTTATTTTTCCGGTGCGGGGACAATAAATACCCAAAATTCCCCCATTTCAGTAATTATTATTTTTTTGAAGTTTAATCTGAAGTTTAATCTATCATTTCACATAGAAAATGATAAAGCGTGATAATTTTTTTTTTAGAAAATATAACCAATCTCCAATTATTAAGGGTTGCCGTATGGCTTTTTTGAATATACATTATTTTAAACTTTTTAGTATTTTTTTTTATTAAAGTTTTGAAAATACTCATAACCATTGGTATTCAAATAACATTATATGAATAGGATTACCAAATCGACAACACTAAATATTTTAAAATTAAATTATTATTTAAGATAAAAAAACATGTTTATATAAAGATTAATAATAAAGTATCAAACAAATTCAAATAGCATAACAATTGTAAACAATTTCTTAATCACTAAAATAAGTTTCTGAATCTGAATCAGTGTTAATAGATTCATCCAATATTATGTAACTGCTAATTTCTTGATTATTGTTGAAGGAGCTGCTTATATTTAATGTATTTCTATTAGATGAAATTAATGGATCAGAAGAAATTAGGACTTTATTCATTAAATCTTGATTACAATTTTCTCTGCTATTTTTTCGAGTGTGCTCAAGTCTGTTCTTTCTTACTTGTTTTATGAAGGCATTCTAAAGAATTCGCCCGTGCACTCACTTTGTGTTAGTTCGCCCGGGTTTAAAGCACAGCCTACTATTATCATACATTTTCAAATATTAAAAATATCAACTGATAATTTAAAAACTAAAACTGGAGTGGCCTACACTCAACGTTACCATACCAACAGATATTTTTATGGATATACTACATAAAGAATAAAATATCAAAGTATATTCATATAGAAAAATTAAATATGTTCGTTTTGGGGTGTAAGGTAAACTACAAAATTTATACAGCTCTTCATCTACATAAACCAAAGGCACATTGTAAATTTCATTTGATATGTCATACGGTATGACCTATAGAGCGTTTACAAAATTTGGGAATAAGTAAACTACCCCTTGCCCTTTCCCGATTACGCCCAAAATATATACACCTCTTCATCTCCATAAACCAAAGGTACGTAATAAATTTCGTTTTTATATGTCATACGGTATGACCTGTAGAGCATTCACACTATTTGGGGGTAAGGAAACTACCCCTCGCCTCCTCTCGATTATGTCCAAAAACTATACAGCTCTTCACCTCCGTATACCAAAGGAACGTACTAAATTTTATTTTGATAACCTGTACAAACTCCACAAAAATAGTGGCATACACACCCACCCACTCACAGACATCATCGCGAAAATAGCCAAAATGGATTCAGGAGACCTCATGATTATTATACTTTACCTTATTCTACGTATGGTAAAGTAAAAATATCAAATACAGATGATTTTTTAAATCATTATATGTGACCCGGTCTATGAAAAGGTGGCTTATTACTCAAAAACATAATTCCGAAAAATGAGCTGTTAAAAATAAACAATGCATTTCGTCAGTTTCTTAGTAGTTTTTCTTTTGCCTTATGAACAGTCATGCCCAAAGGGCAATAATGCAAAAGAGCATAAATGAGATAAGTTCGTGTATGTATATAAAGAGCGATGTTTTTTTCAATGCAAAGCACAAACCAGTTTCTGACCCAGCGTTGTCAGCGTTTTCAATAAAATTCTGTTTTTCTTTCATTTGTGCTCTTCTTGCTCTACATTTCTAATACACTTCTATGCAAGTTAGGACTTTCTAGTGTTTACCACGTGAAAGAGCGTTTCAAAAACTATCGAAACCAAAAAAAAAGTCGAAAAATTTTTGTAAGTCATAAGCCACCTTTTCATAGGCCGGGTCACATATTTCAAAAGTTGGTGTAGAAAACACCTAAACCTTTTTATACATATTTTAGTATATATAACAGAAAATAAGATTATTGATGCCTTTGTAATTTTTGGAGGTGGCTATTTCGGTTTAAAATAAGTCATATACCTGACTTTAGGGAGCGACAACCTTTTATTTTAGTTAAATGTTTTATATTTGTTACTCTACATAAATTTTAGGTGTCTACCCATTAAGGTTTAAATAATGTTCATATAGGTGAAAACCATGTCACTATCCGAACATCCTATAATTTTCAATATTTTTTGTTACAGAGACCATAGTAATACAAATACTGTAAAAACTACAAGAGTTTACCTTTATGGTTCCAGTGATAGAGTGCTCTGACAGACGGACCGTCTGTCCAAAAAAAATTGCTATTATTTTAACCTCTGAGCGCGGAACCACAAAAAAGTTTTACTTTTTCAAAAAACTTTATATAATGCCTTGTGAAAGAGTTTTAAGTGAAAAGGAAGAAACATGATATTAAAATAATAAAATTTTTGGATATTGCTGAAGAATCTAATAAAAGCAGCAATTTTTTCTAAAATCTGGAAACCTATGTCCCTAAACATAATTTTATAATATGAGATAGCAAAATTTTACGAATATTCTTCAATTCGACATGCCTTAAAGAACATAAAAAATAAATAAAAATTTAGTTCACTTAACGGAAAAATAAACGGACTTGCCAGTATACCAAAGTGTAGTAAAATCTTATACTCAGTCTGGTAAATTTGGTGATAAACTTTTATTTATGGGCCTTCAAGTTCGTAAAAATAAGTGGGCTCTTCAATAAAGGTGTTATTAGTTTTTTTCGAATATATCATTCATACCAGGTGATACGGCTTACTTTTTTTGGCAATAATGTAGCTGACGATTTGTTTAATAAATACTATTAACATTCTATGTAAAAAAAATAAATTATTCCTTAAACGTTTTTTTAAAGAAAATTAAAAAAATATATGTTTTTTTACGTTTTTCTGCATAACTTTCAGGGACTCCTTAATTTTTACAAACAATATATGGAAAAATTGAAGCCACTATAAAACTGAACAACTTTTGTAAACATACTTATACAATCGGAACGTGTCTAGTCACTTTAACCCTAGTCCTTATACCCGAGTACAGGTGTGCCCACTGACACTTTGGAGTAATGCACCTCCTAAATGGCTTACACTTTTCTATTGAAATTTCTTATCTAAGGAAATGGCAAAATTCTGCGTCAACTGACACCTCAATTACTATCCTAGGTCAAACCACTGAGGATCTATGAGCTTCTTAAGCCGAGACCCCCAAGAACGTATACCCAAGTACAGATGTGGCCACTTATGCAATTGTATTAATAAAATTATTAAAGACTTTGTTTTTTGTGGTAATGTAAACTTATTTTATTTATTATTACTTATTTTATATACGAAAACTAACTTATTTATTTTTTGTCTTCATTATTGCAAGTTTTGCATACAAAAAAATTGCTCGAATGTTGCACATATATTGGCCGTTTACATTCAGAGCACATGTTACGAGTGCGTCTTCTGTGTTCGTCGTGAATATATCACAAATAGCAGCTTCCAACTTGGATTTTTTTTCCTCGCTGAGCCACTGATGCACTCGTTGAAGGTGTAGGGTCAACTTTTTCATTTAAGGCCGTGTTTATATAGCTCGCTATGTCTGAACACTGACTGACCGGCTTTCAATGAATGGCATACATAGCTCCTTGGCGAGCTGGCGGAAAAACGTTTTCGTCTAAGCTTACTATATGGGATGTTTTTATTATTTTCAAAGTATATGATATACGCTGACAATGCCATCAAATCAATCATATTAAATTAAATTAAGTTTTTCTCCGGAAGTAGTATTGAACAACCAAAGAATTGATATCGTAAAAGGCGAAGAATGTTGGCTTAATATTTAACAACAGCCTAACCTGGAATGACCAAATTAATGTAGCTCCTGGAAAAGTATATGATATTTTGCGAACATTATGGAAAACACAAAATTTCACATCCTTGAAAATACGTATAATGATTGCAAAGACGTATATAATGCCAACCCTGCTATACGGTTGTGAGATATTTGGAAGTAGTGATTCCACGAGCATCAGAAAGTTCGAAACTATCTTTAATGCTATAATTAGATATGTGCATGGTTTAAAGGGATTTGACCATGTTACACCATTTCAGAAAGAAATTTCTACGGAGTTACATTTACTAACTTATTGAAAATACGAACACTGATGATGTTGCACAAAATTATTTACACACGTGTACCTATGTCTCTCTATAGGCGTCTTTCGTTCACTAGATCTCAAAGGTCTAATAATATACTTCATGTTAGATACCGCACATTAACATCATCATGGCAATTTTATACAAATTCTATCCATTTTTGAAACTCATTACCCCCATAAATACTATTTATAGGTAACGTAATGCATTTTAAAAGGGCTATACATTGTTTTTTAACCGACTTCAAAAAAAGAAAGAGGTTATGAATTCGTCTGAATGTTGCTTTTTTATGTTTGTGCCCGCATAACTCAGCCATTTCTGAACCGATTTTAAAATTTTTTTCTTTATTTGAAAGGTAATGCTTACAGATTGGTCCCGTTTTAAAAACAGTTCATTAAAAATTAAAGGGTGTCCCCATACAACATACTAGTTTTTTCGTGTATTAAGAACCCTAAAGGGCACCAGTTTAAAATTTAAAAAATTGGGTATCGCTATAGCTCCCACCAACAAAAAGTAATAAAAAAATAAACTTAAAATTTACAGGGTGTCCCCATATGTGACGTAATTTGACCTTTATGGGCCTATCTTTTGAACCGTTAAAGACAAAACCTTGAAAGTTTGACATAATGTCGATTACTATGACCTTTATAATAAAAAGGATAAATGTTCCAAATTAAAAATTAAAGGGTGCTCCAATAGTTGTATATGCCCATACTTTTGAACAATTGTACACCGACCGTTAAATTTACAAAGAACCTTTATTACTAAGAGCGCTATAACAAAAAGTATAAAATTTGAATTTGGAAATAAAAGGGTGTCCCAATAGTTAATGTCATTTTATGTATGTGGCCAAACTTTTGAACCGTTATAGACAGACAGCTGAAATTTAAAAGGAACCTGTATTGCTAAGTCCGCTAAAACAGGTATATAATTTGAATTTAGAAATTAAAGGGTGTTCCCATAATTTATGTAATTTGACCTATATGGCCCTATCTTTTGAGCAGTTATAGACAAACACTTGAAAATTAGGCAGAATTGCTATTACTTTGTCTGGTATACTAGCAATTATAAACATTTAGAATTATGAATTAAAGGGTGTTATTTGATTTATGTTACCTTATCTTTGAAACCGTTATAGGCAGACATTTAATATTTACGCAGAACGTATATTACTATGTCCGCTGTAGTAAAAAGTATAAAGTGGGAAATCAAAGGGTGTTCCTAAATTTAATGATATTTGCTCTATATGACCTTATCTTTTGAACGCTTATAGATAAACATTTAAAATTTTAACAAAGCTAATATCACTATGTCCACAGTAAAAAGTACAAAAAACTTAAAGGGTGTCCCCATAGCTGACGTAATTTGACTTATATTGACTAGTCGTTTGAATCGTTATAGATAGAGACTTATGGAAATGAGAGAGTGTCCCTATAGTTAATGAAATTTAATGTATGCCTTATACTTTGAGCCGTTTTAGATAGACAACTGAAATTTACACATAATGTGTATTACTATGATCGCTATTATAGCTATACAAATTTAAAATTAAATGGTGTCCCCATAAAAGACGGTCGTTGGTGATAATAGCTTAACTTTTCAACAGTAATAGGGAGATGCTTGAATTTCACATAGTCTTTACTTCTTTTCCTGTTAATTTTGACGCATTTTGTTTATCTTTTATTTGGTTTATATATAGTTCTTACAGATTACTTCTTACATTTTTAGTTTAGAACTGGTACCCAACTATCTGTTTTGAAGTCGGTTTTTTTTTTTGCAAGAATTATTCAATAATGTCTTCATTTATTTTTAATTGTTTAATGTTATATTTATTGTTCCTAAACTTTAATTTAACCTTTTTTTCTACATAATTTTTTTTTTTATTATATAATAATTTCTTATATTTTACTTTTGCAAAATACTAAGTACTTTAACTAATCCTATGCTGTAATTTATAAGATTTAATGTCTTGTTGTATGGGATGACAAATAAATAAATAAATAAATAAATAATGCAATATTAATACTAATATATGTCAATTTCAAAATACTAAATTAATTTTCAAAAGTAATTTGTATTTAGTATTAATGTTTCACGTTTAATTTTAAATTTTTGGGCCCATACACTTTATTTTAAAAACAAACAAGATTAAAATGATAATTAAGAAAAATTAACTGTATAAAACCCATTAACGTGACCACAAAAACCAAATTGATAACAGTTCTATTTTCATTAAATTAATTACTGTACAGACAAAAAAAAACTTAAAAGAGTACTGTGTGTTTTAGTCTGATTATTAACATATTAAATTAATTATATTAATTAAATTGTATTAAATACATGTTAATAACACGTTTTTTAAATAACTGGTTTGGAAAATAATTTCTCTATTATATTGTTATCTTATTTATTAAGTAAAACCACAACACTTGTTATTTTTTACCTCTAATATTATTAATTTAGTTCATTGAAAATATACATAACTAGCTGTACCCACACACGATGTGTGTCTCCTGACAATATTTTGTTCGATTTTACTTTGAAAGTAATCCACAACAAATTTCAAGATTCTTACTTTTATATTTTTTCACGTATACGTATTTATTTTATATAAAGGTATCCATCTCTGGATAAAATTGATATAAAATTCTAAAAGTCTATAATATATTGTAAGGCTCTGTGTGTTTAAAATATTTTAATAACAATGTAATTCCACAATGTAAAAATACAAATCAAATACAAACGTTATTCAAATGGCTATTTGGCAGTAAGTAATTAAGTAAGCACCATCTGTTGTGCAACCGTGTTTTAAATATCCCGCTTTCAAAGTATGCAGTACCTTTAAATCGGTAAAATTGCGTACTTTCGCTGCTTTTTCTCTATTATCTCTTGGAAATAAGATATTTTTTCAGAAAAAAGCAGCCTATAACTGAACCAGGATATTTAGGTACATCCTCACAAAATTTTGTTAAAATCCATCTAGTAGTTTTTACGTGACGCGAACGCAGACAGACAGACAGGAAAGAAGTTGCAATTTTTAACCGCTTCAAGAAAGAAGGAGGTTATCAATTCGTCTGAATGTTGCTTTTTTATGTTTGTGCTCGCAGCCATTTCTAAACCGATTTTAAAAATTATGCTTACAGATTGGTCCCGTTTTAAAAACAGTTCATAATATTAAAAATTAAAGGGTGTCCCCCTACAACATATATGGTTTTTTCGTGTATTAAGAACCCTACAGGGCACCAATTTAAAATTTTTAAAAATTTGGTATTACTACAGCTCCCACCAATAAAGAGTAGTAATAAAATAAACTTAAAATTTAAAGGGTGTCCCCATAGGTGACGTAATTTGACCTTTATGGGCTTATCTTTTGAACCGTCAACGACAAAACCTTGAAAGTTTGACAGATTGTGGACTACTATGACCTTTATAATAAAGAGGATAAATATTCAAATTGTAAATTAAAGGGTACTCCAATAGCTCATTAAATTTGATGTATATGCCCATACTTTTGAACAGTTGTACCGACCATTAAATTTACAAAGAAGTCCGCTATAACAAAAAGTATACAATTTGAATTTGAAAATTAAATGGTGTCCCAATATTTAATGTAATTTTATGTATGTGGAAAAACTTATGTATATAGATAGCTGAAATTTACAAGGAACCTGTATTACTAAGTCCGCTATTACAGGTATATAATTTGAATTTAGAAATTAAATGGTGTACCCATAATTTATGTAATTTGACCTATATGACCCTATCTTTTGAACCGTTATAGACAAACACTCGAAAATTAGACAGAACTTCCACTACTTTGTCTGGTATACTAGCTAGTATAAATATTTAGAATTATGAATTAAAGGGTATCCCAATAGTTCTGTAATTTGCTGTATATGACTAAACCTACAGGCATACAATTGAAATTTACAAAAAATCTTTGTTGCCAAGTTCTCTATATAATAATAGGTCTTTAATTTAAAATTGCAAATTAAAGGGTGTCCCAATAGGTGATGTTATTTGATTTATCTTGCCCTATCTTTGAAACCGTTATAGATAGAGACTTGATATTTACACAGAGCGTGTATTATTATGTCCGCTATACGAATTATAAATGAAAGGATGTCAAATTTGATGTATGCCTTATCATTTGAGCCGTTTTAGATAGACAACTGAAATATACATGTATTATGTACTACAATGCTCGCTATTACAGCTATAAAAATATAAAATTAAATAGTGTCCCCATAAATGACGGATGTTGGTGAAAAGAGCCTAACTTTTGAACAGTTTTAAGGATATTCTTGAATTTCACATAGTCTTTACTCCTTTTTCTGCTAATTTTGGCGCATTTTGTTTATATTTTATTTGTTTTATATATACCTAGTTCCTACAGATTATTTCTAACATTTTTAATTTAGAACTAGTACCCAACTATCTGTTTTGAAGTCGGTTTTTTTTTTGCAAGAATTATATAATATGTATAGATAATTATTGATGTTACAGACTTTTTTACATATTAACCCTTATTATTAAGTGTTAATATGTAAGTATATTATCGAAAGATACATTTACCTAAATCCTGCTTTTAAGTATTTCTAAATTTAGAACAAGTTTTTTGTCTTAAAGTTTATAGTTTTTGTTTATGTTTGAACAATGCTGATATCCCATCCTTGGCTGACGCTGACGATTTGGGTTAAATGATTGACATCTGTAAGGCGCTGAAGTCGTAATATTAGTTTTTTATTCGTTGGATTTTTGGAAAAAATTGTTTTGGCCTTTGGTGCCATTTAGTTTTTAGTTATTAGTGATACAAATTTTGTGAAGGCTGGTGCCTAAAGTGCCTGAAGAGAAATCTTAATTTCCTGGTTTTTTTATTTCATACTGGAGGAACCGAATAATTCTTGGTGTTTCAGAGAGCAAGGACAGAACCAACGTCATATTACCATAAACAGTTGTTGTTAAAGAAATATTGTTCCTTGCTGAATACTTTAAGAGGTCATATTGATTATTCCGTTACTTTTAAAATAAAAATTACTTTTTCGACAAGAAAGCGCATTATCTCTCAACAAAATTTCTTTTTATTTCGATACATATATCCAGCACCTATTCTCTCAATAAGATTTCTCATGATCGCCAAAACTGCAGTTTTTGTCAATGTATGTTGGTTGTGTGAGTAGTTTATCCCAATTCATGGATTTATGCCATAGTAACTATACATATGTACACCCCAAGATTGTGCTGATTACAGCACCCATTGCGCGAGTGGTCTTTTGATAATCGTGATAAACCCGCTCGGTTGAAATATCTACTATCGTCCGATATTATTTCGATTTTGGAATATGTAGTCGATTTGAGCGAATATTCCTGCCATCTATTTTTGGGCAACCCAGCCAGCGTTGCCCAAAAATAGACCACAACATTACTCAGAAAATTTATTTTTAACCTTTGAAATGTATGGTGCTGAGTATTTATCAAGCCTTTTGTTAGTTTTTGCGATATTTTCTTACCTTAAAATTAAGGTTTAATCACCACACTAAATTCCTCGTTTTTATTTTTGTTAAAATAAACGAGAATTTCTATGACTAACAACAAACTATAGATGAAGCTTAATCAAAACTTGATAGTAGTTCAGTACTAGATATGAGTTGATTGCAGCTGTGTTGTAATGAAACTTACTGCGCTGGAAATATTAAAAGTCAAAATTTAATCGTTGCTTTAATCATTTTTTTGTAAACAAGCTCTCTGTCAAGTTCTTGATTTGTCAGTACAAAACAATCAGAGCTTTTGGTGGGAATCCAACTAATTCACATTCTTATACAAAAAAAAAATTGTCATTATCTATATAATTAATAGGCAAACACTGCACCGATTTATGGTTTATGGTATGGATATATATGGTTTTAAAACTTTTTCTACACAGATGTGCACAATCTTAATTTTATTTTAATCGGTTCAGTACTTTAGAAGTTATACGGCTATAAAGTTCTTACTAACACCAATAAACAAATATACATATGAATGTATATATTTATATGTTGTTCTCTTAAAATGGTTTTACACGACGTGTATTTGTTATATGACTTTTTGTGGTACCAAAAGCGTGTGATAAAAGCACTAGATTTGCATCAGCTGTGGTTGGAAATAAAAAACTGTGTGGCAGCAAAATAATATATTGTAGGTTATGTCACATGTAATCACACATGTACGTTTGAAAGCAAAAATTAAAACCGTATGTAAAACGGCTATTTTGACAAACGAAATTACATATGGGTTATCAAACTGACAAGTCATATGACAAATACACGTCGTGTAAAAGCATTTTTAATTGCAAGTCCAAAAAACAAGAAAATTTTAAGACAAAACACGTACGTTTTCGTGTTGAAGCATGACCATACTTTTTCTTCCAAGTGTTTATTTTATTAAAAAGTAGCAGCGAAGCGCACCAATGATATCTAGTCTAAATTAAAATATAAAAATTATAATAAAACATAAAATATAATATTTCACATAGCTTTTTTAAAATTAACTTCTTTCATCAAGTCATGCTTTTTAGGGTACGAAACTCACAGGGTAAAATATAATCCTACAATGTCTCCCCTTTATCCGTCCGTCTGTCAGCGCCTTTTATCTCTGCAACCGTAATAGGAATACTTGAAATTTTCACACAACTTATAGGGTATTCCATTAACTTTCACAGATATCAAATACTTGCATAAAAATCCTTAAACAACGTTTAAGATTTTTAAAATAAAGCTGCCCTTTATTATGTAGTTAAAGAAGATTCCATGATCCATTGTTTAGACAAATAAAAAATCCCTCTCCTTACCTCAGCACCTCTGGCAGATATACTCAAAATCAATTTTAGAACCATTATTGAGTTATTCAAACGAAATGTAACAATATAGTACTGTGCGAAAAATGTAAACGTTTTTACCAACAACAAAAATTTTGAAACTAAAAAATAAACCAGAAATATATGAACACTTTCTTTTTGACATTGACAATAAGACTACAATACTTGGATATGTACCTGGGAAACATCGTTCCGCTTAGCATCGACACCATAATAGGAAAATCAGAACTATTACATGGCATCGAAGTACGAAGTATAAACGGTGCATGTGTTTGGGAAAATTTTGTCCCAGTCAAAAGTCATCATAGTGTCAAAAGTCAGAAAACTGATACAAAAGTTAAACGTTTTAATAGAGAACTTTGCTTTTTTTGCCGAAATCGGTCGAATAATAAATTTTTTTCTAAAGCTCATACCGAAATGCGTACTAGGTTAAAAAAAAATAATCTATACATATAATAAAATCTATAAACATAATAAAATAGTAACTCATTTCCATTACGTAAAATTGGAGGAATGTTAACAAAATTTTATGAGGAGGTACCTTAGCATTCTGAAGTATGAATACAGGATACTTTTTTTCCCGAAAAAATATTTTACTTCCAAGGAATGGTGGAGAAAAAGCAGAGAAAGTACGCAGTTATTTTAGCAGTAAAGTAAATACATAAACCATAACTGAACTGAACTAACCGGATATGAATACTTCACATACAGATGGTGCTTTTAAATAAAGTAAATACATAAACTGAGAAGGTTAAGAGTCTTTGGTGTGGATTATATTAATGTAGGCGGAATATCGAAGCAGACCACTTCCTTAACGGGTCCCTTTTCGACCCCCTGCCGTCCTCTATGATTATAGACCACCGAAATGTTATTAAGGAATCCTTACCCTCAACGAGGTCATGTGCTACAACAAGCCTTTATTCTTGACTTTAGTGATTTCAGACTGTCGGCCTTTTTTCTCATCACGCAGATTCTGGTAAGTGCTAGCATATGTTCGCGGCTTAGGTCCCCCATTGCAACCAAATTTAATAAGCTTCTACTAGTGGTCTTAAGTCTTATGCTAGCCAGTGCCGGATATTCACACACATTGTGCGCTACCGTCTCAACATCTTCCAGGCACAGTCTGCAAGTATAATCTTCTTCGATTTTCATCTTCGCTAGATGATACTTGAAGTTTCCATGACCTGTCACCAATGCAGTTATTCAGCTTAGAGTACATCCATTGTATCTCAGTACCTTAATGGCCTCCCTTCCCATATGCTCTTTGGGTACCATTCGAGCTTGCCTACACGTAGTGGTATCCCTCGACCTTTTCAGGTTTAGAGTCCACCCGTAGGTAGGACCTTACCTCGTATTATGCCATTACCCAACGCTACTCTGGGTTCCGGTTCACAGAAATCCACAGCAGATCCCCCTTTTGCTAGTTGAACTGCTGCTTCATTCCCAGCTGTGCCTATGTGTCCCTTAAGCCACATCAATGTTACCTCATTAACCGAGGCACATCTGTTAAGTTTTAAAACACATTCCAGCACTTGTTTGGAGTACATCGTCACCTGCCTCATACGCTTTATAACCGACTGGTTGTCAAGTGCAATGAGGACCTTTCGCCCCTGTACTCGACAATCCAGCAGATGATCCAACGCATGTATCATCCCAAGCAGATTACAGTACAAGTTCATCTCAACTGCTCCTGCTCTACCATTCATATGAGAAATATCAGTAAAGATGCTGATGTCGTTCTCCATACATTAATTGTGTATAACACCTTCCGCAATGATGCCGTCTTTCAACCATCTTTCTTGTACTCATGCGTTCCATCTGCATTTCAACTTCCCTAACCTCCCTATTTGGTGTGAATTGCTTTCAAAGCACAGCTACTAAGAAATAAAAATATTTGTATTTTTCATATTTGGCAAATTTGATCTACTACTGCCATAATAGTTAAACCTAAAAAATATAAACAAAAATTAAAAAAAAAGTAGTATTTATGTCAGCTTAAAATTATATATTAAATATAAGCTGATATGAATACATTATTATTATTATTATTAGCTCGTAACAAAATACTTACTACAAACAACAATAGAAAATACTCTCACATATGTAGTTGCACTTACAAACACAAACACTACCATATGTGTACACCCAATACTGTTTTTACACGGTCGTTTTTTGCACGGTTTTGATTTAACACGGTTTAAAAATAAAAAAATAATTTTTTTACACGATTTTCTTCCATTTACCACGATTCAAAATCATTTGGTCTTAGATTTTATTTGTAAAATTTAAGTTTTGCGAAATATTTTCATATCAAAAATTTAGAGGAATTCTCTTTTTGTGCATACAAGCATTTTACTTGTTAGAGCAATTGAAATGTGTTAATATTTTGTAAACTATCAATGCATCTATACAAAAAGACGACGAAACTTACAAATAAAAAAATACAATGTAACGCCATTTGCTTAGAAAACAAAATTAAAATTTTTGGATCGCCTAGCAAAATGTTCGGTTTAAACGAAGCTACAGTTTTAAAATGCAATTCGGCAATCGTTGATTTCTGGAACGAAACTACCTGTTAAGTCTTCATCATACACTAAAGATGCAAATAAACGGTGCAAATACACATTACCTATATGATTTAGTAAAATAAACATGATTTCTTGTATTTAAAAAAATTCTCTTTTTTCACTAATTTTAATAGGTTTTAGAGTTAAGCAACCAATCACCTAGTTTTGTATATGATCCTTTTTTACACGGTTTTTTACACTGATTTTTCTGGAACCAATCTATCATGTAAAAACAGAATTAGGTGTATTCATCATTATTCTAATTTCACTTTAACAAAAGTAAAAATAAAAAATAAAAAAGTAATTTACACACGTAAAGATTTTTTTTATATAGAAATGTTAGTTTTTCATAATTATATTTATAATGTACGAGTATGTTTGCGTAACTAAATACGCATTAGTTACACTCTACTTGTTGTAACCTACAAATACGCTTTATGAGGTGTCAATGCGTAATTTTTTTTTTTTTTTTTACAAAAGTAAGAGTATTTGTATCTAAGCTAAAGTAGTAGAAGACAAACAAACAATAATAACATTAACTAGTAACATGTAGTACTCTTTTTTCATAATGTTGTGAATATCCTCATTTTTCATTCATTCATTGTTTTTTTGTCTTTTAATTTTTCTATGCATAAATATGGTTCATTGTATGAGTGCGTACGTTTTTCATACAACAATACATAGAGAACATGAAAAATCAACAGTAAATGGCAAAAGTGTCAAAGCATGTATTGCATAAATAAATAAGAGTACGTGCGGAAATTAGAAAACAAAGAAATGCATATGGGTGACTAGTTTTGAATATTTTTACGGTCTACGTTGAGATTAATGGAGTGGTTTGAGCAGAGTAAAGAAATAAGTAGAAGCTTAAAGCAGGGAAAAAAGGTGCGGCAATAATTCGAAACTCAAGTCGTGTATTTTCGCCACTGATTAATTGACGAAATTTTTAAAATTTATTTATTTTATTTGTTTTATTGGTAATTTCATTCTACACGATTTTCGAAGTCTGCAACAAGATCTTTTTTAAACATTTGCATTTTCCACAACTGGAGAAGATATCAACTAAGCAATTTTTTATTTAAAAAAAGGGTAAAACCATTTATGTTATAAAAAAAAATATTTTATTAGTTTATTCCATGCAGAGATTCTAGATGTTTTGCAAACCAAGAACGGTTCAAAAGATAACTTAAAATTTGCTGACAATCTTCAAATTATACAAACCCTGAAAAAATTTCAAGTGTCCGAAAATTCCGATTCCAGAGATGAGATACTATAAACCAAAATCATGTCTTTTGAGAGGACACTTATAAATGTCAATGTTGTATACATACAATGTGGTGATCCCAAGAGTCTGGCTGCTACTGTTCAAAAGATAATAAACCTATATCCTTCAATATAACATCATATATGGGCTGTTATATAACCTTTCGGTGGAGAACGATGTCAGAATATCATTATCCAGCCATGTCTTGGATAGTACTGGGAGTAAGTATAAGGTATGTGTGTGTTCTTTGATTTTTGACTTTTGACTTTTGACTTCTGGCCGCTACCATTGCGATGATTGGGTCTTTGTTTCGACGTCATAACCAGAACCCCACGTTTCGTCACCAGTTATGAGCCTTTTGAGCAAACCTGGATTGTCGTTGACATCATTTAACAATTCCTGTGTGATACTGATGCGACGTTGTTTTTGCTCAAAACTTAGCAATTTTAGAACTAACTTCGCTGCCACACGTTTCATGCCCAAAACATTACAGAAACTTGTATGCCATGAGCCAATTAATATGCCAATATTCTCCGTAATTTCCCTAATAGTGATTCGACGATTTCCCAAAATAATTCTTTCACTGTTTCAATGTATTCTTCGCTTGTTGATGTGGTTGCAACTCCAGGACGCTCATCGTCATCAACATCTTCTCGGCCTTCTGCAAAGCGCTTTTACCACTTATAAACACTTTATTGAGACAAAGTCGACTCACCGAATGCCACAGTCAACATTTCAATTGCTTTGGAGCACTTTAGCACCATTTTTAAAGAAAAATACATATTCTTTGATCCATTTTTTTCAAAAGTCAATATTCATAGAACATACACAAACCGTATGACTAACACCAACATAACAAAAAAAAATTTCGATAATAGAATGTACACCGCCCGCAAAAATTCAATATTTGTCAAATTCTTTTGAACTACCTCTCGTATTTATGTAAAGTGAGTGTGAATTTTAATATTTCTTTCTTTTATTATTAGACTAGCTGTGCCCACAGACGTTGTGTGTGTCCTGACCATATTTTGTCCGATTTTGCATTGAGAGTAATCCACCCCAAATGTTAAGACTCTTAAGTATTTGCTTTATATAAAGGTAACCATCCCTGGATAAAACTCTAAAATTTATCTAAAATTCTAAAAATTATTGTAAAGCTCTGTACCCACAAAGTAAAAATACAAATTTTATTCAATTGACTATTTAGCAGTAAGTAATTCATATTTTGTCATTATTTTAAAAGAGCGCCATCTGTTGCGCAACCATGTTTAAAATATCCCACTTTCAAAAATAAAAGATGCCTTAAAGTGTGCAGCAACTTTAAATTGTTTAAAAAAATCGACGTACCTCCACGGCTTTTTCTCCATTTACTCTTGCACATTTTTAGGGAAGAAAGTATCCTATATTGGAACTAGGATGCTAAGGATGCTTGTCACAAAATGTTATTAAAATCTATTCAGTAGTTTTTACGTGATGCTAAAACAGACAGAAAGACAAACAGACAGTTACGATTTATTATATACTAGTTGTGCTCGCCACTTCGTCAGCGTCCTTGCAATATTTTATTCGATTTTGAAAGCAATCCACACCAAAGATTCTTACGATTTTAGTTCCTCCTTAAACTATGCTACATATCACTTTATATATTTTTTACTTTGTAAAAAATAAAGTATGCATATCCCGTTAGTTCAACTGCACTCTTTCACGGCTTTTTCTCCACTTTCTCTTATAAATAAGATATTTTTGCGGAAAATAAGTATCCTATATTGGAATAATGATACAAAGTTAAAATCCGTCCGCAAAACTATATTATTTCCAAGAGAAAGTGGAGAAAGAGCAGTGGTAGGCCTGCGATAAACGGATAGGCATCACAGCGATTTTAAGGGGGTTAATTTTTAACCCTTGGGTACTTAATTCTAAAAATTGCTAGTTACATCCAAGATTTTTACAGTTAACGCTGGAAATAGTCTTTTTTTCTAAATTAAGTAAAAGCTAAAGACCTTTTTAACCGACTTTAAAAAAGAAGGAGGTTATCAATTCGTGTGAATGTTGCTTTTTTTTTTAATGTATGTAACCGCAGAACTCAGCCATTTCTGAACTGATTTTAATTTTTTTTTTCTTTATTTGAAAGGTTATGCTTTCAGGTTGGTCCCATTTTAAAAACAGTTCATTATATTAAAAATTAAAGGGTGTCCCCATACAACATACATGTTTTTTACGTGTATTAAGAACCGTAAAGGGCAGCAAATTAAAATTTTAAAATATTACGCGCCGATATAGCTCCCAACAGCAGAAATTAATAAAAAAAAAAATAAATTTAAAATTTAAAGGGTGTCCCCATAGGTGACATAATTTGACCTATTTGGGTCTATCTTTTGAACCGTTATAGAGAAAACCTTGAAAATTTGACAGAATGTCGATTACTATGACCGTTATAATAAAATGTATAAATATTCAAAATTTTAAATTAAAGGGTGCTCCAATAGTTCATTTAATTTGATGAATATGGCCAAACTTTTGAATAGTTGTTCACAGACCGCTGAAATTTACAAAGAACCTGTAGTGCTAAGTCAGCTATAACAAAAAGTATAAAATTTTGAATTTGGAACTAAAAGGGTGTCCCAATAGTTAATGTAATTCTATGTATGTGGCCTAACTTTTGAACTGTTAGAGACAGACAGCTGAAATTTAGAAGGAACCTGTATTAAATATTATTATTAATATCCACTACTTTCTCTGGTATGATAACAAGTATAAATATTTAGAATTATAATGTAAAGGGTGTCCCAATAGTTCATGCAATTTGATATATATGGTTAAACTTTTTAACCGTTATAGACAGATAGTTGAAATTTACAAAGAATCTTTGTGGCCAAGTCCTCTATAACAACAGGTCTTTAATTTAACATTGTAAATTAAAGGGTGTCCAAATAGGTGATGTTATTTGATCTGTGTGCCTCTATCTTTGAAACCGTTATAGACAGAGGCTTGAATGGTGTCCCCATAGAAGACGGATGCTGGTGAAAATAGCTTAACTTTTGAACAGTAATAGGGAAAGGCTTAACATTCAATAGCCTTTATTTTTTTCCCTCTAATTTTGGCGCATTTTTTATTTGGTTTAAATCTAATTCTTACAGATTACTTCTTACATTTTTAGTTTAGAATTGGTGTCCTTCTATCTGTTTTGAAGTCGGTTTTTTTTTGCAAAAATTATATATTATGAAGCTTTATTTCTTAACCAAAAGAGACCATCTTGATAACCTTGTATTTAATATGGGAAACAAACCTTTATTTTTATTTTCAAAAAACATAATTTCTTTATTTGACCGCTTCCACAACGACTTAAGCAAAAGTTTAAAATTTCACAGCTTTAAAACTTTTTGAATAATACGGCAGGTTCTATTAAAGCAATAAAAGGAGTACAAAATAAAAATACTAATTTATTAATTTATAATTTAAATATATGTGACCCGCTCTATGAAAAGTTGGCTTATGACTCAAAAACAAAATTTCGAAAATTAGCTGTTAAAGATAAACAATGCATTTCGTTTGTTTCTTAATAGTTTTTCTTTTGCATTATGAACAGTCATGCCTAAAAGGCAACCAAAAAATGCAAAAGAGCATAAATGAGATGAGTTCGTGTGTGTGTATAAAGAGCGATGTTTTTTTTCAATTCCATTTATTATCTTGCTTCTGGATTTTCAATAAAATTCTTTTTTTTACTTTATTTATTTATTGTAGTCAATGGATGTTATCCTTACAGACTATTACATAAAAACTTAAATTAGTAGAGGTTTTATTATATTAGACAGTATTTAAAATTACAATTAAATTTCTTTTAATTATATATTTAAATTTAAAGAGAAATCAATATTTTTATAAAAATTATTGAATTGTTTGCATAATCGTACAAGTGGATCAGCCATAGCGTAATTCGTACTACAATTTTGGACAAAAAAAGGCATAAAGTTACGCATATTACGACATGGAACATTAAATTTAATATTGGCCAACAGAAATTTACAACAAGTATTACCATTGATAGTACTTAACATAAAAGAAACATTTAACATAATACGACGACTTTTTAGAGTAGGAAGTTTAATTAAAGCAAGCCTACTATTATATGAAGGAAACCTCATATACTTGTGGTCCTCTTTCTCTACATTTTTAGTACACTTCTAAGCAAGTTAGGACTTTCTACTTTTCACCACGCGAAAGAGCGTCTCGAGAACTATCCAAACCAAAAAAAAAGTGGAAACATTTTTTTTTGTCATAAGCCACCTTTTCATAGGCCGGGTTACATATATTTAAATATAATGTAATATATAATATAATATAAAATAGTATAGAATGTAACTTTATATAGAGCATCCCATATCTTAGCCACTTAACCTTATACGAGTATACTCGCACAATGCTGAAACTGATATGTATGAATACCCCAAGAATAAAAATGCTTTGAGAATAAGAAAACGTACAAGAGAAAAAATAATAAGCAAATATAAAGACATACATTAATATGTAGATATGTGTATGTATTAGAATGAAAAAGATGATATTCATAAGTGAGGTCAGTTGGTTAAGTATGAGCGTAAATAAAATGTCATTTGTCAAGTGTCAAATGTATGAAAGACTCATAATGCATAACAATTTGCTACTTCTTTTCATGTCTCCTTACATTATTATTACATTTATTATTTTAGATTTATAACAAAAACAAAAAAGCAACTAAAACATTCTTTATAAAAATGTCGCCCACTAAGAAATCATATACATACAGACACACGAGTATGTACATACATTATAAAAATGTAAGATGATTTTAAACAGAAATAAAAAAGAGATGTGAACCTTTTTAAACCTTAGAGGAATATAAAGTAATTTATTTTAAGTCTTTGCTTATTCTTTTCTAAAAAGCCATCTACCACCTCCTTTTTTGGAAAAATTTTACGGCTTTTTATCAAAACGGACACAATCATTATGTTTTTAATGGCCAGACAAGGAAATTTTTATTGCAAGGACATGTTAACAACAAATGACAATTCTTATTGCATACAAATCATTGTACTATAAATCAAAAGAACCATTTAGGATATAAATAACCAAAAGATTATGGAAAAATTTTATGTTTTTAACAAATGTATAATAAAATAAATGTTCTTCATTATGAATCCTTACACATTCATAAGTCACATACTAAAAAAAGCCATTAAAATTTTGAATAATTCTGCAGGGAAGAACGCACGAAGTGTTACCAATTAAATATTCTTTATTTTTGACGATTTTGATTATTATCTAAATAAAACTAAAGGGG
>OX451215.1:86984856-87144823 GCA_949628195.1 Phasia obesa
CTATGGATAGTGTTTCGTGTTGTAAGCATTATCTTTTTAACCAAAGCTTCCCTCTTGTTTGATGTTTTTTTTATATTTCCTCTAATTCGATCCTAAAATCAATATAGCGCTATAGTATTCAATTACAGGGTAAGGAAGTACCAAAATAAGATTCTACCAATGCTTAAAGTCGCCTTGAAATGCCTTGGAAATTCACAAAGAAATAAACGAGCAGATTTAAGAAAGCTTTAAATATCCGTACCCTCTGCCCATAACATCCTAAGCGATTGTGGTTGCATACGAATAAGAAGATTTTATTATATCAGGTTCTATGGATGAAGCTGACTGACCATCAATTAATAAATATGATATTTGTCTTGCTGCCATGGCTATTGCGTACATCTCTACTTTTCTCTCCACTTTCTTTCTTCAAGAGTAAGATTTTCTCAACAGTAAGATTTTTCCAGTTATTGATACTCGCTGAACACATTGCTTGCACTGCCATTTATTATTTTGGATCCATCTATAAAAACACTCTCTTCTAAGCAGTTTACTTTTCCTAGCAGCCGATTATTTAGAAACGGAAAGTAGTTCCTCCAATTATTCTCTCTCACGGTTCGAGGCATTAATAAGTAGGTTTGAAATGGAATGAGGAACACTGCTGTAGCTAGTTTTCAAAAGCTACGCGGTTTAGATACTGTGTAACATAATTCCCTTTTAGCTTAGTGCTTTTAGTCCAACTTTTTTTTATTTTTTTTTATTCTCTCTAATTAATAAGGTATCTCAAAGCCCTTAAAATAGGAGTTTGTTTCAATGACTAATACTTTACTTGATCCAAATCTGTTACACCTAGCTATTTTTATACCCTTCACCACAGGTGGAAAGGCTATATATAGGTTTGTCATTCCGTGTATAATTTCTGCAATATTCATTTCCGTCCCTATAAAGTATATATATTCTGGATCCTTATACTTAGAGAAGTTGATTAAGCGATGTCCATCTGTCCGTCTATCCGTCTGTCCGTGTTCGTGTTGTAATGTCATTTTCCAAGGCACCAGAAGAGATACAAAAAATTAAAGAACAACAATTTGTCAGGCATAGTTTCGAAAATTTTGGTTTTGCAATTCAACAACATCGGATCATTCTTTTTTCGGCTTTAATGATTCTGTTTTGCTTTTTTTTGTTAAATAAATATTAGACTGCGACAGGTAGATCGCAAGGAGTGCATACAGATCTCGGGGGAACAATAACCCCCTGGGGTTATTTAAAATTAAAAAAAAAAATTTACAAAAAAATTTATAAAACTTTTTTAAAAAGATATTTTACAGAAAAATATTCGAAAAAAAAACTTTTTAATTTTCCAAAAAATTTTCAAATAAAATTTTACAAAAAATTAAAAAAAAAATTTACAAACCATTTTCGAAAAATTAAAATAAAAATTCGATATTTCTTTGAAAATGAAAATCATGACTGTAACATAACATATATTTAATATTAAAAATATACATATATATGTATGTATGTATGTATATATGTATGTATGTATGTATGTATGTATGTATGTATGTATGTATGTATGTATGTATGTATGTATGTATGTATGTATGTATGTATGTATGTATGTATGTATGTATGTATGTATGTATGTATGTATGTATGTATGTATGTATGTATGTATGTATGTATGTATGTATGTATGTATATATGTATGTATATATTTATGTATGTATATACAGTGACATATTTTTTTAAATGCGTATGATTTTTAAATAGATGATATCTCTGTTTTAAAACCTAGAAACATTAAACACATAGAAAACATCTGGATACCGACTACAAACTGTCAAAAATAAAATACACACGTTTATAGGTAAACGATTACTTTGAAGCCAGCAAAACTACATGGCTACACGACCACCGTTATGGCTGTCGTCAACTTAGGCTAATTTCTATTTTATTCAACAAAAGAAAATGTCACAAAATTGGAAATTACAAATTCATATACAAAAAAAATTTTTGGAGGAAATATTTATAATTTTTTGAAAAATTTATTTAATTTTATAAAGGCAAAGCAAGTATTTCTACAAAAATGTCAGAGTTTACGATGTAGCTGTCGTCTTCAATATCATTAAGTAGCTGACAACACAGCTACGATTGTAGCCAACGGAATTTGTTTCATTTGTCTTCTATTTCTTTACAGCATGAATAATGAATTTTTCTCGTACGACTTAATTTAAGTAAAAAGTCAAAAATATGGATAATGCTGTACATGTCTGTATAAATAAAATCACCGTGGTGAAGGGTATAGAAGATTCGGCACGGCCGAATATAGTACTTTTATTTGTTTTTTTTTTTTAATTCGGAAACCGAAGACCTTGTTGGCCGGCAGGAAAACCTAGCCACATTTAGTGCATATATTCAATCAAAGACAACCAGTGCTTTGAATTTTCTTTGTGCACTGCTGTTTGGTACTAAATCCTTGATTTGCCTGCAGCACCTAAATTTTGCCAAAAACTGTTTTTAGCGGTTGTACTTACGATCCAGAGTGAGATGCTTTTTGAAATCCATATGCTTATACAAAGAGTGATGTTCCAGCACTTTCAGTAACTGTTTCTGCAATATCATTCCATGTATTTAAACGATTATTTCTGACCACGTTTTGGACGACCATAACATCTGGCGTCACCTATGCTGGTACTATAAAACAGAACTCAGTAAGCCACATTTTAACAATCGAAATTAATGGTACAGATGTGGCACCCGGAATCAATTTTTCCATTTTCTTTTAAATTAACGGTCAATTGCTTTCAATGGCCGTGAAAAACAACAGAAGTCCAAAGCTGGATATACAAAAGTGACGGTGTTATCGCACTGAAAATAACTTTGTTGTGCACTAACGGCTGGACATAATATAATAATCACTACTTAGTTCAATTGAAATTGAAAATACAATAATTGATTTGAATGATTGAAAATACAACAAATTGTTTCTCTTAATAAAATTTTGTTTTTTAAAAATAAAAACCTTAGAAAAAATAAAAAAAAATATTTAAGAAAAATATGATTTTCACTTAATGCTTCACTTAATGCTTTTTATCATCATTCTACCCTAATTTTAAATTCTAGTAAAATTTTTCTTTCACCTATACATATACATACATCATGTATTGTACGCATCTATGCAAATGTACCTAGAAAAACATTCAATATTTCAAAAAATAATGCTGCTTTCTTTGCTGTTTATTGTCGCGTTGCACTCGACAGAATAAGAGAAGGGAAGTGAAAAAAAAACTACCCTGGTAAAGAAAAATCATAATGCTTATTGAAAAACATAAATAGTTTATTGAAAAAACTTAACTTAAAAAAAAAACAGAAATAACTGAATGAAATGTACAACAATAAGAATGTCAAATAAATGTATGCAAACAACGTGTATAGAATAAATAGACCAACAACATCGGATTCGACGAAAGTACTGAAATAAAAATTCAACACTAGCGTATCATCATATGGTGATGGCAGCTTTGCAGGTAAATGCAGACAATACACATTGTAGTTGCAAATATGCATATGTAGTGATAGATAAACTTCCCCGTAGTTCTTGTGGAAGTTATTGATATCACTGAAACTACCAAGCCGCTTCAAATGCAATTTTAGTAACGTGAGTACCTGCCATACTCGGCCTAACCTCACGGTGGTCTTACCACCGAGTGAAACTTAGGCGTAGACTAGCGACCCCATTGTGTAGTATAACAACACTTTACGATTGCCACCAATCGTTTTTGTGTGTGATACAGTCACAATGAGTAGCAATTTATATAATATGGCAAGCCTTTCCAAGGCAAGCCTAGATCCATATTATAACCTCTTGCTCAACAAACTCTGTCTGTTGAGAGTGCAACAGCACACTTGTTCGACCTTGCACCTTACCTACATAAATCGATCTTAAACCACAACCACCACGTGTACCCCCGAAGGGGACCTCACCAATAACCGGTCACAGAGAGGATAGGCTTTCTGTGGGGCCACCGATTCCCGTGGTACCAGTCCTTTGGGCACTGGTCAGGCCTCGAAGAGGACCCGTGTTAAAACAACAGACCTTTTCTTCCAGATTTAGGCTCTAGGAACTCTAGCGTCTGGTGCCCCTATTTTCCCCGAGTGGATCGCGTCAAAGCATTTGCCATATTCCTGCAGTGACAATTTGAAAACTTGTGTAGTTGAACAAAAATTTTTTTTCTTACGTTTGTAATCTTAATTTTTCGATGAAGAACCTGCAAGTTAAAAAAAATAATTAAAATATTTTCAAAACTAAATCATAGAAATTAATTTAGAATCAGCGAATAACTGCTTCTAAAGCCGTAATTGATAAAGTTCCAGGAATATACATATAAATCATTTCAACGAACTTCAAGATGGCTTTGGTAAAAGCGCATTTACCTGTTCATCTTACAACTTGTTTAATATAAAACATATGAATATAACTGCGGCTTGCGAAACGATTTTCAATGACGGTGAATAAAATGCAACAATAAACAAAAAGAAAAAAATAGCACTAGAAGGGAAAGATATGAAGTCGTGTCGTTTGTTTAGTGGTTTTTAAACCACTAACACACTTACAGCAAAACAAAAATATGGAAAATAAAATAATACACATATGCAGACATAGAAAACCTCTTAACAATTGTTGGTTGACACGTGAAGTGGTTTCCGAATTTTTTGCATTTTAACGGTTCATTTTTCTCTTCTACCTACTTGTTGTTGTTGATATTTGTATGCTGTTGAAATTGCTTTGAACAGAAATATGTATGTATGTATATTTATAGAAGTTATATTTTTATTTGGTGCCACATTTCGCACTGTTGACAACAGTATACCAAGACGAAATGAAATATATACACTCCTGATCAAATGAATAGAACCACTTAAATTTATTTATTTTATTATTATATATTATTATATGGTTGTAGTCTAAACATATTATTATGTTAATAATAATAAATTTATTATGTTAGAAACATAAAAAACTTAAAAATAATATTTTGTAAAATATAAAATTTTGTTATAAAATACATTAAATATACTGAGATATATAAATATAAAAAAACATACCTTATTTATTTATATAAACCTACCTTATAGTAAAACACGCATTTGGTTATTAATTTATTATTTAAGAATTCGATATGTGAAACGACTCAATTCTTAATTGTTACTTTTTTGAAAGAAACCCATAAAATTAGATTCTAATAATTTTAAAAATTTAAACACAAAACTTCCAAAAACCAAACTTTACAAGGTATGCTAACATATCATATTTTCATAATACAAAATATAAGAACCAAGGCACATGCATCAGGTGACCTCACTACGAAAAGGAAATATTAAGGCGAATATTTTAATTTTTTTTTTATGGAGTTTGATAGTTCAACTTCCATTTAAGGGGAAATATTTTAAGTTTAACTGTCAAAATTCATAAAAAAAAATTTACAATTTTTGCCTTAATAGTATTCCTCCGTGGTGAAACTATCTAATGAATATGCCTTGGTTCTTATATTTTACAATAGTTTAAAAATATATTGTATTTCAAACAAAAAACATCCCAAGGCACATCCATCAGGTAACCTCACAACGAAGGGGAAATATTAAGCTGAAAATTTAATTTTTTTTTATATGGAGTTTGATAGTTCAACTCCCATTTAAGGGGAAAAGTAGTATGTTTAACTGTCAAAATCCATATAAAAAAAATTGATAACTTTCGACTTAATATTTCCCCTGCGTAGTGAGGCTACCTGATGAATGTGCCTTGAAACATCCTAAAATAATAAAAATGTGTGTCCTATGTTTATTTTTTGTCATATAAGTAGAAACCTAAGCCGCATGGCCAAGCTGCCTGTAATATTTGCAAGCTGCTGCAATTTATATGCAAGGCGCATTTATCAGTTAGTCTCACTACGGAGGGAAAATACTAAGGCGAAATTTTTAATTTTTTTTATATTGCTTTTGACATTTAAATTTACAATATTTTCTCTTAAATGGTAGTTGAACTGTCAAACCCAAAATAAAAAAAAATATAAAAATGTTTGCCTTTATTTTTTTCAACTGACTTAAATATCAATCAAATTTGAGGGGTGGTTTACAGCAGTCATATTTTTCCATCTTATAATTTTAAATATAATAAAATTCTTGCAAAAAAATCGACTTCAAACAGACAAACATAAAATCATGTTTCTTTAAGACATTAATTATATATTCAAAAAAGATTGTAGCGGGAAGTTTTAAATGTTGTAGCACCAAATGTCAATTCAGATAAAAAAACTAATTTGGGAATTCAATACTTTAAAGCAAATATGAGTCGATTTTCTACCGGGGAACAGTGCTTCCGGAGTATATAGAGTTCTCTGTAAATTTCAACCGTCTGTCGATAACAGTTTAAAAGTTTGGCCATATGAATCAAATTACATAAACCATTGCGACACCCTTTAATTTATAATTTTAAATATTTATACTTATTATAACAGACATAGTAATGGACATTCTTTTTAATTGTTATGTGTTGGTCAATAACCTTTCAAAAGATAGGGCCATATACATATATCATATATAACGTCACCTATCGGGACACCCTTTAAATTCAAATTTTAAATTAAATACATCTTACAGAGAACTTTGTCATACAGTTTCATTGTAAATTTTAACTGTGTGTTTATATACATCAAATTACATCAACTATTGGGACACCCTTTGATTTCTAATTTTAAATATTTATACTTCTTGTTATACCAGACATAGTAATGAACATTTTGTCTAATTTTCAAGTGTTTGTCTGTAACGGTTCCAAAGATGGGATATAAAGGTCAAATTACATCAATAATGGGGACACCCTTTAATTTTTAAATTACAATATAAGCTGTTTGTAAGTTTTAACTGTCTATCCATAAAAGTTCAAAAGTTTGGTCATATATATCAATTAACATTAACCGTTGGCACAACCTTCAACGATTCAAATTAATATTTTATACTTTTTATTATAGCGGACTTAGCAATACTAGTTCTTTGTAAATTTCAACCGTCTGTCGACAACGGTTCAAAAGCTTGGCCCTATATATCAAATTAAACCAACTACTGGGACACCCCTTAAGTTCTAATTTTAAATATTTATACTTATTATAAAAGTCATAGTAATGGACATTCTGTGCAACTTTCAAGTGTTTGTCTATAACGGTTTAAAAGATAGGATCATAAAGGTGAAATTACACCACCTATGGGGTTACCCTTTAACTTTTAATTTTATTTTTATATTTCTTGTTTTGTAATTTAAAATTGGTGACCTATAAAGTTCATAATACACGTAAAAACATGTATATTGTATGGGGACACCCTTTAATTTTAAAATTTTTAAATTTCTCTTAAAACCAATCTGTAAGCTAACGTTTCTAATAAAGAAAAAAATTTAAAATCAGTTCAAAAATGGCCGATTTCTAAAGGCACAAATATAAAACACAGACGAATTGATAACTTCCTTTTTTTTTGGAAGTCGATTGAAAATATGACTTTATGACAGTTTTTGAATCGCCAAATTATTTATTTGTTTTTATTCAAACTAAAATTTAATAAAGACAACAATTAGTTTATTGAAAAAATTTTAAATATTTTATTAGTGTGTGCCTTGGCTGCCTTGTTTAAATGAACTTCAATAAAAACCGTTATTGAATCATGAAGTGACTTTAAATAATTCAGAAAATCTCATTCCTTGAGTCACTAATGGTTTCAGTAAGTGACTCCTTATAATCGAATTTTCTTCTACGTTCACAAACCTTTCTCCATTCATAATCGTACTTTCAAACTATAATATTAAAGCACCTCGCACAAAAACTCCGCCCTCTCTGCTGTGATGGAAATTAAGAAATAGCCTCTCTTTTCTAGTATTGTAAAAATAATAATTGTAGACACCTGGGCCAACCAAATTAAATTACTTTGCGTCACTAAGAACCACAGAACGCAAATCTTTCACTTGAATGCCCTATGGCATGTGCTCTTTAGCAAAGTTCACACTATAATTCCGTGATTTCTTCGATAAAGAATACTTTTTTTAATATCATTCCTTTATGTTATGTTTAAACTGTTTTTCTTCAGTTTTTTTTTTCCTTTTCATAAACTAAAATATTTGTCTAAATATCAGGTTGAGACTTGACTCGATTGGAGTTAAAGCGGTTGGAATATTTTCTTTACAATTATTTGTAAAGTTTTAATTTCATTTAAGTATCTGAGCATAGTTTTGTGACTTCGACCAATTTGCCGTGCAATGCCAAGACAGGAATATCCTTGCGAATGATAAATAACGATTTTGACTCTTGCCGCTATATTTAATATACTTTTCTTGTACATTTTTCACTAATGTTTATTAGACAGTAATATTTTTTTAACTTATATTTTGATATCTAAATCAAATTCGACTACTTGCCAAACATTTAAAAATACAGTGAACAAATTTTTACTTTTTGTCTTCTTTGAAAAAGGACCTTTAAGGTGTTCTTGTTATTTTTTTAAAAAATATCTTTAATATGTTATTGTTATTATTTTCGTAATTTTATATTATTTCCGATGGTAGTAAAATTTTAACTGACGACAATAAATTTTAAAATATATATGACCTACTAAAAACAGAAGTTTAAGAGATGGTAGTCATTCGATCAAGAGTATACATATATGTATATGGTATACAAAATGTATTCTTTAGTTTAGACATTTTTAAGAAATTGAATTGACTGGCGTCGATTATGTTGCGTATAAAATAAATTTATTTTACGTCTTTCAAAGAATATAAAAAACTTTATATTTGAATAAAAGTGCAGCAAGAGTGCAGTTTTTAGGTAAAATAGTGCTGTAAAAAAACATTTTTGACAACGTACAGTATGAGTGATAAACAGAGAATATTTATTTATTATTGCTCATACGTATTAGATTTGTTATCGAATTTATTTAATGTAAAATCTGAGGGCTGAGCAGACTTTTAAAAAGTTTGTTTCAGTTTTTTGATTGTGCTGGATTTTCTATGTACAATTTTTACTTACTAGATTATGAAATAAGACTGAGATTTCTTTGCATATACATGTTTATTATTTTTATATTTATATATATTTTTTTTTAAATTCTCTCTTAGTTAATTATCTGTCGGAATAGTCAAATTTTATTCAATTTGGCCTCGATTTGTAGTTGCATGTTATGCATATTTGTGCTAAGTGCATATTTTGAATGTATTTTTAAAAAATAAAATTTTAACTAAAACTACTTTTCTAATACATATTTATATTACTTTAAACGTTCCGCTACATCTGTACACTAAATAATATAGTATTCCATTAGGATATACTTGGCTTTTTATCATCGAACTACAAGCCTCTTTAAGAACTTAACACTTAGAAAACTTAGTTTTACGTTTAAAAACACCACCATATTTATAAAAAATCAAACATATTTTAAATATATTTTAGAACAAATATTTCAAAAAAGTTTTTTTAAATACATTTAAAATAATTTTTATCTTTTATAAATATGGGGGGCTATAACATGAATTTATTGTTTTTTTATGATGTTTTTTATTACATAAAAAATATATTAGCCTATTTTTTATTTTTATATTATAGGTAAATGCATATATCAGTGCCTAATTTGTTGTTTTAATTACACGGCTTTTTCTTATAAAATCGGTTTTTATTTTCATGAAAATCCGAGGCTTCGCACTTAGTTGCAAATATATATATATATAATAATATTTTAAAGATTTAATGAATAATTTAAGAAAAAAAATAATTAAATAAATAATTGAATAAATAATTTTGTAAACAATTTTTATTATTTTTTTTTTTTTTGCCATGACTGCGTTAGCGAAGCACTAGAAATAATAATTAAATGAATAATTAAATTAATAATTAAATAAATAATTGAATAAATAATTGAATAAATAATTTTATAACAATTTCTATTATTTTTTTTTTTGCCACGACTGCGTTAGCGGAGCACAAGCATTAATAATTAAATAAATAATTAAATAAATTAAATTAATAATTAAATAAATAATTGAATAAATAATTGAATAAATAATTTTGTAAACAATTTTTATTATTTTTTTTGCCACGACTGCGTTAGCGAAGCACTAGCATTAATAATTAAATAAATAATTAAATAAATTAAATTAATAGTTAAATAAATAATTGAATAAATAATTGAATAATCAATTTTGTAAACAATTTTTATTATTTTTATATATATATTTTTATTACCAACTTGTTAGTGATAAAACCTTAAAGAATTTACTTTAATAATAAAAAGAAAGACTTTGAAAAAGCATTTTAAGTAAATAAAATTAAAAAAATCATTAACAAAAAATAAATAATTCAAACATAATAAATTAAGCAAATTTCAACAAAATAAAAAAATTTGTAAAAAAAATTAATTATATAAAAGATATAGATCACACAAATTTACCAAATTTTATTACTATTCCACAAAATTTACAGTTTTTTTGCGACTTTTATTGATATTGCTGGAGAAGAGAATGGCATTTTTGTTATCAAATATATTAAAAAAAATCTCACATTACCCTTGAGTTGTTTTAAATAATTCCAGAGTTATTAAGGAGGACAAGATAAAGCAATATTATAATAAAATAATAATAATAAAATTTTCAAATCTTCTACAAAAAGCTAATTTTATTGCTAAATAACAAGGCCTACAAACTATTTGGTCAACGTCAAGTATGAGTAATAAAAATAAGTAAACTGTACTCAGTATTACTCATACGTTAACTAAGAATTGTAAAAACGGAGTCCTTCCTATGATTATTTGTAATAGCTTGCTTCCACGTAAATCATCCAAGAACTTGAATTCAATAAATTTATTAAATTGTTCTAATTCACGCATGAAGAAAGTTTTACTCTATCACCCTCGTGGACGTGGAACCGACAAGGAGGGGAGCCAATACCTCCTGACGTGGCTATAGTTAATTCATTTGGTCCCGGCTTAAGGTTGGCTGCAATGTAATGTTTAAAAGATGGATCTTTCAAAAATTCAGAAGAATTGTTTATTTGGTGCTCCGCGATTAGAGCTGTTTTTTCAAATTACACTCAACCTCTTAATTCTATACTTAACCCAATTAATCCATATCTTAACATTAGGAAAATACCAGGCAATCATGAATTTTGATTAATTTACTAAATTCAGGATTAAGTGGAAATATAAAATTTTTATTATTTTTAGTTTTTACAAATTTACTTAAATAGAACAAATATTTTGTGTGCACTAGACAAGTGCTGATCGTTGCATTATTTTGCGGACCACTTAGCTCTTGGTTTCTTCAACTGCATGTGGGCAGTGTAACATGAGCTTATTGTTATTTATGCCAGTGTGTTAGCAATTAAGACTGTTTATTACACAGTACTTATGTGATAGTCACACTAACTAACCGATCAGTCACACTACAGCAAAGTAAACGGCATGTATCTTAATAATGTCGGCAGAATACATTCACATGACTAGCTGGTGGGCACTGGCGATACGGTATTCAAGTACGCAGAAAACCCATCTGTTAAAGAATTATTGCACCAGCTGTCGCGATACGGAGAAGAAGTACACGAGACAAAAAACTTCTGTTTTCCTGTCTTTTAATCTTTGGACAACGATGTCTCAGAAGCCTATTCACTATATAGATATTAAACTAAAAAGGGGTCCCTCTAGTGTAGCTTAGGCACAAACTTTTACTTAATGAAACTTTTTCTAATTTATCTCCATAAATGTTTCTTTATTTATTAATTATTTATCAACTGTTTTCCGAGATTTAAAATATTTTATTCCAACCTGTCCTTAAGTGCATAAAACAATTGATAATTTTTATGGTTTCGTACTCAGAAGGTAAAACAGTAACCCTGTTGTTTTCGCTACAATCTCTGTCCGTGTGTTATCGCCTTCTATCTGTGCCACCGTAATAGGTTAAACATTGAAACTTTTACAGAAGATTTATTACTATGGCCGCTATAACAAAAACTAATCAAGGATGTGCTGATAGCGGCAAGATATCTATGTGTATGGCATTATTTTTTAACCATAACAGGCAAATACTTAAAATTTGAAATCCGATAACGCATGTGTGTGCGGTGCGTATGTGAAGTGAGTGTGTTTTTGCCGCAGGCATTTTTTCTACCGCATACAGCATTCATTAGTATTGAATACATTTTGGTCGTTTGTGTATTGGAGAGCATTGCACGGAGTGATGCAAATAGCAATTTGTTATCATTTCTCTTTTCTCTTTGGACGTCATTGGTGATTGATCTTATCATAATCGATTTTTGAAAATTTTAATTTCTTCGCATTTCTTGAGGTCATGCACAATTTTAAAGGGGAAGTTTAAAGGTGAAGATGTATTGATTCAACGAATTCCAATGATTCCATCAGATTTACATTTTGAATTCAAAAGACTACAGTTTCCAATACGTCTTTCATTTGCTATTACAATAAATAAAGCGCAAGGGCGATCGTTGGAATTGTGTGGAATTGATTTAGAATATCCTTGCTTTTCACACGGCCAGTTATATGTTTCGTGCTCACGTGTTGGCAAGCCTTCAGTTCTCTTTATCTACACAACAACTCATAGCAAAACCAAAAATGTTGTCTACGAAAGAGCCCTAAGATAGTTTAAGTGATACATAGTCTAAGATTGTAAGAAACTAGAATTAAAAGTTGAATAATAGGGAACAAAACCAACTTTATTAAAAACCAGTGTGATTCTTTTCTTATTTTGTTTTGCCGTGCGAAGCAGGCAACGGGCCCGCTAGTATACATATAAACAACAGGCATGAAAAAACTAAAATCTTATATTTAAAAATCTGTATATTGAACATAGTACGGAACCGTAAACTTTTTTTCAAGACAGCACTAGCTACGAAGCTTTTTGCTTGTCTGCAGAAAACAACCACAGTCTTGGTGGGAATTGATTGCGCAACCCTCAGACTAATAGACTAGCGATCTACTAATCGATCTATGGAGGTACTCGTGTGTGAGTCTGATTCGCATTGACTGATTTATTTCACTTCATGTATAAAGCGCTTATAATTTATTTCTAAAGTGGATTTATTTTATGTGGCCAAAAATAAATTAATGCTACAAAAATTGAAATCTGCTTGCATAAAAGACACAAAATATACAATATAATAAAATGTTAACAATAAAGGACAATTAAATATCTGCTGTACAATCAATGTCACCTTGGAGTGAACTTGCCTTCTGACTGTCATATAAAATTTATTTCTGTTATAATACATTCTGCACTATACAGAAATTCATAACTATTTCCAGCTAGAATCGAAAGAAACCGAGTCCAGCTACAACCTGCTTAATATCCAAGAAAATCAATTATTAACATTCTAGTTTTATCAGTATTTAATTAAATTTGAGTTTTCTGCTTAAATTCAAATTAAAATTTTTGTTTAAACCTCAATTACGCGTATTATTACCGAAAATGACTTCTTTTGTTGCTGGGAATCATTAACGATTCAGTAAATATAATACTATTTTTGCTAAAATTTAATTGTGGCATTTGTAAAATTTTATGTATTTAAAATTTCTAACTATTCATCTATTTTCAGTTTCAATTATTTATTTGTGGTTTATTGCAATCGATATTAAATATTTTGAACAAACCACAAATAAATAAAATAAATATTTTAGATTCTGTTTTTCTGTTTATTTAATTTTTTTTATTTTCGTTTTGTTTAATGATAATGGATATAGCAAGCGATTTAAATAAATTTCAAATGCAGCAATTTATTATAGAAAAATTTCATTGGCTGATATGTTTAGAATTCAGGGAAAATTTGCAAAATATAAAATTTGATAATTTAGATTGAAAATTAATTTTTTTGTTTTTGTTACCAATTAATTTTTATTTCTTATATTTTTAAAGGCAATTTAAAAAATAAAAAGTGCTTAATTTAAAAAAATTTTAATAGTTTTTAAAACTAACAAAATTGATCAGTTCAAATTTTTAATTGTAATATTATTTTGTTACTCAGTTATATGTATATAAATCAATGAAACGTTTAGGAAATTTTACAAATAAATTTATTTTTCTCTGCTAAACTGTAGCATGTTGAAAAACCTTTTTATTTTATTAAATTTTGTTGATTTTTAATTGTTTTTTATGGTTTCCGTTTTTTGTCACAACAACGAAAAAAAAAATAATTTTCCATTGATTTGATTCGCAACCGTTTGATTTGTAACAATTTCGCTTTTAGTGTTCAACGGAAGTGTGGCAACAAACGGAAATTGTCAGCAGACAGTTGTTAAATCTACCACGCTGGTAGAACACAGTCTAATAAAAAAAGAAGACTTAAAACAAAATAAACAAACAAAAATATAAATAAATTAATCAAATAAATTTGTTAAACAAAGTTTGAAAATTAAAACAAATGTTAGAAACAACTCGGCAAAAACAGAAGAGAATTTGAAAACAGATATTTGCAACAAAAAAAGACTTTTATTAAGGGTATGTAGTGTAGAAGAGATTAATCCAACCAGTAGAAAATAAAGAAAACAAAAAGAATTAAATAGTAAATATTATAACTAAATTTGGTCGTCAAAATTGGGATATTAAAATCTTGATATATAATGGGTGATTTTTTTGAGGTTAGGATTTTCATGCATTAGTATTTGACAGATCACGTGAGATTTCAGACATGGTGCCAAAGAGAAAGATGCTCAGTATGCTTTGACATTTCATCATGAATAGACTTACTAACGAGCAACGCTTGCAAATCATTGAATTTTATTACCAAAATCAGTGTTCGGTTCGAAATGTTCAAATGTGACAAATTTTGTTCAGCGATGAGGCTCATTTCTGGTTGAATGGCTACGTAAATAAGCAAAATTGCCGCATTTGGAGTGAAGAGCAACCAGAAGCCGTTCAAGAACTGCCCATGCATCCCGAAAAATGCACTGTTTGGTGTGGTTTGTACGCTGGTGGAATCATTGGACCGTATTTTTTCAAAGATGCTGTGGGACGCAACGTTACGGTGAATGGCGATCGCTATCGTTCGATGCTAACAAACTTTTTGTTGCCAAAAATGGAACAACTGAACTTGGTTGACATGTGGTTTCAACAAGATGGCGCTACATGCCACACAGCTCGCGATTCTATGGCCATTTTGAGGGAAAACTTCGGAGAACAATTCATCTCAAGAAATGGACCGGTAAGTTGGCCACCAAGATCATGCGATTTGACGCCTTTAGACTATTTTTTGTGGGGCTACGTCAAGTCTAAAGTCTACAGAAATAAGCCAGCAACTATTCCAGCTTTGGAAGACAACATTTCCGAAGAAATTCGGGCTATTCCGGCCGAAATGCTCGAAAAAGTTGCCCAAAATTGGACTTTCCGAATGGACCACCTAAGACGCAGCCGCGGTCAACATTTAAATGAAATTATCTTCAAAAAGTAAATGTCATGGACCAATCTAACGTTTCAAATAAAGAACCGATGAGATTTTGCAAATTTTATGCGTTTTTTTTTTAAAAAAGTTTTCAAGCTCTTAAAAAATCACTCGTTAGAAAACCTTGATTTTTCTATATATCTGTAAGTATCATACGACAGGGACCTTATTATGGCAGGGGTCGAAATAAAGTTTTCGAAGTTTTTCGATAAAGTAAAAAAACTCTAAAAGAACGAAACAAAAAAATGTCTAAATACCTAATAAAATAGAACAAAATTTATAAGATATCTCTATGGTTTTTTTATCAAGAAGAAAGTCTTATTATTTTAATAAGAAAAAGCTTTTTGAAAAAATCAAGAGGAGACTTAAGGTTTTTATTAGGAATTTTTTTTTGTTTTTTTCAAAAACGTTTTCTTCTTGATTTTGTTAGGCTTTATTGTTCTTTTTTATAAAAACAAAACAAAAATAACAAAATATTTTTTTTAAATAAAAACTGAAAATAATTGGTATATTGCTTTTTTGGCATCTCCTTTTTAATTTTTTGCTAATCAATCTTTGATTTCTTTCTACCTTTTCTTTTTGTGGTGGCAGATGCCTGACATTTTATTTTGACTTCATAATATCATAAATTTTTCCAGGGGGTGGAAGGTTAGGGGAGCTTCTTCTGATGGATTGTCTAGAGGGGATTGAAGCCACTTAATTTATAAAACCCGAAAAACCATGGTGAACATTTGTTCGTCCTCTGCCAGGAATCGAATCTGGTGTGCTACGTCTTATAGGCATGCACTTAACTACTACGCCAAATGTATATTTTATATTTTATGTTTTAACAAACAGTTTCTATGTTGATTTATATAAACGAAATAACAAGAAAGCTAATATAATCAAGCAGATATCCTTATTAAGAAAATTAAAAAGATGATTTACAATGTTCATATAGAAACCTAAGGAAATCAATAAAAGATCCATTTTTTATACAATTCAGAAGAAAACCTAATAGAATCAAAAAGTTTCTGTCTATGGATTGCTCTTTTTTTGTATTCAAAATGATTAAAAAAAATTGTGAATAACAAGTTTTCTTATTGATTTAATAGGATTCCCTTTTTGATAAATTTAAAAAGATTCACCACATAAAAATAACAATGAATCCCTTTCGAAATATCTTCCTTTCTTTCTGCTGGCATACCCCTTAGACTAAAAACATTTCATAGAGAAAATCTTTTTGATTCGATTAGGCATTTTTGGCTCTGTGTATTTTTGAGTTTTTTTTCATATTTTTATTTATTGTATTTTCAATATATTTGAACTAGCAATAATTACTCATCTCTTAAATCTAAATTAAAAATAAATATTCTTGTTAAGTCAAAAAAAAATTGTATGTTTCACGGTTGCTGTTATTATTTTCTGATCATCATTCTGATGTACGGACGAAAAAAGCAAAATACCTCCTTCTTAGTCGAATGTTACCAGGTTCATTTAGTAAGTTACGGGCCAACGGATTTGTAAGAGTTTCAAACTTTTTTAAATACGTTATTGCATGTTTCCCAATTTCAGATTTAACTGTTGGTACGTTTAAATCTTTGTGGATATTGGAGTTTTTAATATACCAGGGAGTAACTGTGACTATTTGTAGAATCATATTTTGGCGCCTTTGTATTTTTTCTACATTGCTAGCTGAGGCTGTGCCCCATGATTGAATGCCATAACACCAAATTGGTTTTAGAATTGATTTTTACGCTAAAAGTTAACTATCTTAGGTGAGAGTATAATTTCTGGCAATAAGCCAGTTTAGTTGGACCGATTTTATTACCTTAGGTTTTTGTTCAATAAAAACTGATTTTAACTTCATTTGTGTTAACTTTGATTCTATGTGTGGACTCGGTTACTTGTTGGCATGTCTGATGTATACAAGGGCCGCAATATACTACCCTGGAGGACTCCGGCTTCATTAGACTCAGGTGCGCTTAAAAAAGTCCTTCTTTCACAATGAATTTTCGATCGGTTAAATAACTATCTAACAGCTTATATACGTTTACGGCAAATTCAGTTTTAACTTGTATATTAGACCAGCGTGTCATACCTTATTGAATGCTTGGAAAACGTAGATAAAAAGCGCCGAGCAGTATATTTATTTTTTTTTTTTTTTTTTCTCAAAGGTCTTCTTAACAACATTGACTAACCTGTGAGTTTGTTCGATCGTATTATGCTTTTTCCTAAAGCCGAATTGATAGTTTGAAATACATCCTTTGTCGCTTAGATTGGGGTTCAGCTTAGTTATTAACATCCTCTTAAACAACTCTGACATATGAGATAAAAGGCTTATAGGTCTGTATGATTTAACCTTTGTGTGGTCTTTTCTTGCTTTAGAAAACCTGCAAAACTGGAGAAAAGTACTCAAGACGTAAAATGATAAAAAATAATTAGACAAATCCGTCGTCAGCATACTTCTTACCTATCTACGAGGTAGTTTCAATTAGTGCTGGCAATTTCTACTACTTTCAATTACTCGTCACTACTCAATACTTTTCAATTGCGTACTCAATAGAACTCAATACTTCCGGTTACATAATAGCAGCTCACATTTATCGTCGTAACCGTCAAACATTTGTATATATTTAATTCTAAAAACTCTACCCCAAAAGTATCGATTAACTGCTTTTGTGTATTGAGTACTCAAACAACCCACTACTCAATACTTCGACAGCACTAGCTCCAATTATTATAATTTCTCTATAAATACAAACTATACAAAGAAATCGGATATCAGAATTTTCAATTCTTCATTATATTACATAAATGAAAGAGATTTTTGAAATTATTTTACACTTATAAAATATAATGAAAATTTGAAAATTCTGATATCCTATTTTTTTGTATAATTTGTATATGTAGAAAAATTATATTAATTGAAACTACCTCGTAGATAGATACCAATAATGCTAACAAAGGATGTACAGATACATAAATTGCATTACATTCTGCTAGTGTCTACTTTTTCTTTATCTCTTTATAGTAAAGAACTTAAGCCAGAATAAATATTAATTCATTTAAAAATAGTTCAAATAAATTTAAATTTATATAATTAAATATTTAACTAAATTAATAAGAAAAAAATAAATTTATATCTGAAACTAAACAAAAATATCAATTTTTTTGTTTCGGTTTCGGAAAAAATGCCAGGTAGCCGAAGACTTTAAAAGCTTAGATAAATGGAAAAATTTAATGCAAAAGAAAATGAAATAAAGGGTGGTTAAATTTGTAAGGGCCGATGTTGATTTTGAATAAAACACAATTTATTTAATAAATTATTGTCATTTCTTTTTATTTTGATAATATTGGTATGGTTCAATTACATATGGAACAAAATATCAGTCAAATGGACGCCGCGACCTCGGCGGAACACCTCCATCTGATGCTCCAAATTTTCGATGACGCTGAGGCATAATTGAGGTTCTATGCCATTAATGTGCCGAATTATCTCATCCTTTAGCTCTTGAATTGTTGCTTTTCTTTCAAATAACCCCAAAGAAAGAAGTCCAACGGTGTCAAATCACACGATCTTGGCGGCCAATTGAAATCGCCACCACGTGAGATAACACGGCCATTGAATTTGTTGCGCAAAAGAGCCATTTCGTTAGTAGCGTGGCAAGTGGCACCTTCCTGTTGAAACCACATATCGTCCAAATCCATATCTTCCCATAAAAACTTTGTTATCATTCTCACGCTATCGAACACCATTCACCGTAACTGCCTGACCGGCCTCTTTTTGGAAAAAATAGGCCCGATGATGCCGCCAGCCCATAAACTGCACCAAACAGTCACTCTTTGTGGGTGCATTGATTTTTCGTCAATCACTCTTGGATTATCATTCGCCCAAATGCAGGTTATTGGCGAATTCACTGAGATAAAAATGTGCCTCATCACTGAAGATGATTTTCTTTGAAAATATATCATCCAACGTTGCCATTTCTTGCCAAAATTCTGACCATAGTGTATCTTTCCATGGTTCAAATTGATTTAGTCTGAGATTGAGAAATGTCAAATTAAATTCAGAAAAAAACTTTAGGTTTAGGTGTGATTCACATTCAACATCGGCCCTTAAAATTTAACCACCAGATATTAGCTAAAATAGGTATATGTCACATTAGAAGACATGTCGAAAACTTACAAACCTCACTCAGAGTGTGCAGTTGAAACAGTTAATTTGAAAATGATTAATAAAATCAACGATATATGAAATAAATTGAGTGTGCAAACGCTGATAGAAAAATATGCGCAGCGCAGCTTTTGTTTACAATAGAATATAAAAAATGTGATTGATTCGCTAGCTGACATATAACTAGAACACGGCTGTACTTCTACGTAACAAGCAACGAAATTAGTCTGCAGCATCCTTCTATTGGAAAGTGCAAAGAATTTTATAATTTTATGAAAATAAAAACAATAAATAGAAAAACACTACTATCAATATAAAACACTTTATCAATGCACCTTTGTCACCAGAAATAAACCCATTTCGATAGTCAATTTTAATCAAAGCCATGATAATTTTAAAAATGTTTTTGCATTTTGATTTTAATTAATTTTTTGAATTCATCTTAAATTTAAATATTTAATTAAAAAGAAAAACATTTTGTGCAGAAAATAAGCCAAACACAAAGTGAATTTTTATATGTGTGATTCTCATACTCAATGTAAAATTAATAAAAATTCTAATTTTCAAAACTCAACAAACAACTTTACAAAGAGACACACACACACTCAAGCAAAATTCTATCATTCGATATCCCCGCAAACACAAAATCAAACTTTTGAAATAGAAGGTTTGCTCTGTTTCTAACGTCAAACTTAAAACGAAACTGACATCACCACTCGTAATGCTGTCGAATTGATTTGCTCTAAAATTAGAATTATAAAATTCCCGGTAATGAGGGAAAACACGTCCGCCCACTTAAAACTTTATATGCTCCCGTAAGTCGATAAAGCCAGTGACAGGCCGCCACAGTGGTTATGTATAAGCCGAAAGTAACTACATAAATCATATATAAGTAAGAGCCTCAATATGGATTGCTTTCAAAGCAAAATAAGGACGCTAATGAAGTGGCGGGCACAGCTAATTATGAATAAAATAAATATTTTCAGATGAATTAAATACCATAAAATAATAAATTATAAAAATTACTTTTACAAAAGATTAAAAATTAATATTTTTTGAAAATTAGCAAAAAATTAAAATTAAAAAAAATCACATGGATGTCTCGAGCGGTGGGATTGGAGGGATACCTCACCCTACCTATAAAAACTTGCAAATTTTATTTTTATTGTATTAAAGCGTATGTAATCCATTTCTTTTAATAATTACTTTATTTTTTGCAAATAACCTTTTACGTCAACGCCCACAAAAGGGAATAGAATATAAAGAGAATATAGTTCTCTATATTCTCTCTAAGTTGAAAGAACATTACTTACAAATTAGGTGATTAATTTTAAAGAAAAAAATGAGAAAAATTGTATTTTAGACACCAGCAAAATGATAAACATTTTCTGCACCGCTATATTCTTGCTGAGCATTCTACGCATCTAAATACTTTAGATGGTGTTTGGTTGTAATCGTTACCTATTTTAACAACCAAACTCAGATAATAAAATATACGAGAAAATTGTGTTCAATCCTCACATTTTAATGTAGGGGGAATATCGAAGCAGACCACCACTTCAACTGGTCGCTTTTCGACCCCCTTCTGTGTTCTATGATTTTAGACAACCGAAATACTGTCTACTGGTAACTGTCGGCCTTGTTTCTCATCTCGTAGTCTCTAGTAATTGCTAGCATATGTTCAAGTCTCGGGTCCCCCATGGCATCCACATTTAAAAAGCTTCTACGAGTGGTCTTAAGTCTTATGCTAGGCAGTGCCATATGTACATAACTTAAAAATGAAAACAAATTACAAATTTTCAAGCAGTATAATTTAAAGAATATGTTAAGAATTTACTGAAAAACCATATTTTATAACGTAAAAAAATTTATAAATAATGCATTTTATTTGTCTTTCACAGTAATTTACAATATACACCAGCAAAAGAAATATTTTTTTTTTGCCATACAAAATCTCTTAATAATAAGCACATATACGCAAAGAAAAAACATGGTTGAGTAAACCATAATCTAAGAGCAACATGTTATGGTTGAATTATATGGTTATATTCAAACCATATTATTTTAAATCATAATACTATTGTTGTAAAATATAACCATAATTATGTTTATATTATAAACATACTATAATATAATATGTAAACGATTATATGTGACAACGTATATATTTATAAATAACAAAAACCAAATACACGAATATTTCGATTTAGACTGACACACATATTTTGATATTTTCTGATTACTTTTTTATATGTTTGATATTTTTAATTTAGAAGTATCATGTATAATAAAAAACAAATTAATTTGTTGACAACAAATGTGTATTTAATGTTTTTATGGTTTTAGATAAGCCGATAGCTTACACACATATTTCTGAACTGGAAAAAGGCCAAAACCAAAATATTTATTTTTAAAAGCCAACATTATTTGTTTATTTTTAGTCATATTACACATACTATGTTTAAAAATAATAATATATTATGGTTATAAATATAATTACATTTTTAAATATTCAAAAAATTAGGTTGTGGTTTGCATTTTAATATGGTGCAAAAAAAATTATCAAAATATTTTCAAAATGAAAAACTGAAAACAATTGGTATATTGCTTTTTTGGCATCTCCTTTGAAATATTTTGCTAATCAATCTTTGATTTCTTTCTACCTTTTCTTTTTGTGGTGGCAGATTCCTGACATTTTATTTTGCCTGCATTTTATCTATTATTTTTAGAGAGGGTAGAAGGTCAGGGGAGCTTCTCCTGATGGATTGTCTAGAGGGGGTTGAAGCCACTTAATTTCTAAAACCCGAAAAACTACGGTGAAAATTTGTTTGTCCTTTGCCATGAATCGCACCTGGTGTGCTTCGTTTTGTAGGTACGCTCTTAACCACTACACCAAATTATATTTTATATTTTTTTTGTTTTAACAAACAGTTTCTATGTTGATTTATATAAACGAAATAACAAGAAAGCTAATATAATCAAGAAGATATCCTTATTAAAAAATTATACAAATACACATGATCATTTAGGAACCTTAATGAAATCAATCAGTAAAACCTGTTTTAAAAAATCAATTAGGAAGCCTAATGAAATCAATAAGGAATACCTCTTTCAAATAATCAATGAGGTAGGCTAATGAAATCAATAAGAAATCCATTTTTATACAATTCATAAGAAAACCTAATAGAATCAAAAAGTTTTTCTCTATGAATTGTTTTTTTTTTTTGTGTCGAAAATGAGTAAAAAAATTGTGAATAATAAGTTTTCTTATTGATTTAATGGGATTCCCTTTTTGATAAAATTAAAAAGATTAACCACATGAAAATCATAAGGAATGCCTTTGAAAATATATTTTTTCTTTCTGCTGGCATACCCTTTAGCCTAAAAACATTTCATAAAGAAAATCTTTTGATTCTATTAGGCATTTTTGGCTTTGTCCAGAGATCAAAAAATTTAAATTTATGTGAAATTAAGACCAGTTGCAAACTTAGTACGACATGATTTAAGACATCAACACTTCGCTGAAATAATCGATTAGAAGAAAGTACTACTAAGTGGGACATCGCGAGCCAATATTATGTATATGTAAGCAGTTTCGTATGCAAAGCAGTATTTCTTCCTGGGACCTTTAAAACAAAATGAGGGAGATAATATTGGGTGGTTTAATTTCAAGGCCCGATGTTGAATGTGAACCACACCTAAACTTCAAGTTTTTTTCTGCATTTGAAGCATTGAAAGAAACAATATCGAGCGTTGCTTTATCTTTTGTGCGACAAATTGAATGACCGTGATATCTCACGTGGTCGCGATGTCTATTGGCCGCCAAGATCATGTGATTTGACACCGTTGGACATTTTTCTTTGGGGTTATTTGAAAAAAAAGGTGTACGTCGATAAGCCAGCAACAATTCAAGAGCTAAAGGATGCAATAATTCGGCATATTAAGAGCATAGAACCTCAATTTTGCCTGTGCGCCATCGAAAATTTTGAGCATCGTATGGAGGTGTGCCGCCGAGGTCGCGGCGGAAATTTAGATGATATTTTGTGTTGAAATGACAATAATTTCCTAAATAATTTGTGTGATAATCAACATCGACCCTTAAAATTTAACCACCCTTTATATAAAAATAAATTGCCGCATTAGGGACGAAGAGCAACCTAAAGAGACTCAAGAGCTGCCAGAAAAACGGTTTGGTTTTCCGACCGGTGGAATCATCGGTCTATATTTCTTTAAAACTGATGCTAGTGCGAACGTAACCGTCAGTGGCATGCCATGATAACCGACTATTTGATGCCTGAAATTGAAGCTCGTCATCTCGGCGACATTTGGTTACGGCGCCACTTCCCATACATCGCATCATTCAATTGATTATTGAGAGATTATTGAGAGAACATTTCGGTGAGCACATAATCACGTTTTGGGCCGGTCGATTAGCCACCAAGATCGTGCTATATCACACCGTTGGACTTTTTCCTGTGGGGATATGTAAAGTCTAAAGTTTACGCGGACAACCCCGCTTCGATTCAGGAATTGGAGGAAGGCATCACATGTGTTATTCGCCAGTTACCAACGAAATGCTCGAATGAGTCATCCACAAGTTGGTCTCAACGGCCAATATTTGAAAAATATTTGCCAAAGAATGTTATTTCAAATGATAGTAAACATTCTCCATTAAATTTTAATTTTCTGTGTTTTTTTTTTTTTTTTTTCCTTAAAAAAGTAGGGAACCTCGAAATGGATCACCACTTACCTATATCTTATATCTTTAAATACAATTTAAAATTTAATTTGAACTTAATTTGCCGGGCACACCCACAGTTTTTGATGGGAATCGAATCCACATTCCCCAGATTAATAGACTGGCCAGATATCTACTACGTGATAATAAATTCATTTTTCAGGTTTAGAAAATGTTCCACGTTTTGTTGAAGAAACTCAAAATATTTCCAAACAATTATCATTTGACAATGTGTTTGATTTCAAATTATGTTCTAACTTGTTTGCTGGGCTAATGTACATCTATTCAAAGCTAAGGATCTTATGAATTAGTGTGCGCATATTAAAAATTATTTGCGAATAAAAACGACTTTTTTGAGGATAAAATTAATAATGACAACACGCATATGGTGGACAAGCCCATTAACGCAGCAACACGCATATCCCTTCCTATTTTATGCTTTTGTAGAAGAGATTAAAAGTTTGTATGTATGTATGCTATGATGGCGTTTCATTATATAGAGCAATAAGTAAACATAATCAACATTTTTAATATGAAGTTGGTGAACGTTGAGCAACAAGCAAACAAAAAAATAAAAAATAAAAACTAAAATAAGCGAAATTGTTTTTCTTCATTATATGAAAAAGTTTCTTATTTTTATACATATTTTGTTTTTATTAACATTCTTTTTATTTTTTTTTGCATAATTATGTGAATATTTGTGTAAAGCTCCAGCTATACAAGGCACATCATATGAGAATAATGAATATTGTTACCATTTTGTTTTCACAAAATGGCACATGTGTACGTGTGTGTGTTAATATGCAACTTATTAGTTTCCTTATGGCACATTCTGTTTATTTGTTTTTCAATTGTTTTTTTTTTACGTTTTAATATCACTATGGGTGTATCATACGTACATATATCATATTAACATTGAAGGTCGGTAGAGTGATACGTTTTTGTTTACATAATTAAATTAAAATAAAAAAATCTCATTAAATGAAAAAATAAAAAAAATACTAAAATATAAAAGCAAACCGTGGCCTATTTGATAAAATATTTGGGAATTTTTAATTTAGAAACGTGGATCACAAAGGAAAAAATTCGTCATTGAAATCTAACCATTTTGTTTTAAAATAGGATAGTTTATAGTGACCAAACTACTGTTAAAGACAACTAAAGCTTGTCAATCGCAACCACATATTGTTACAAAAGAACATAATGTGGTTCGTGTGACCATAACACAACCATGGTTTTTCTTTACGTGTAGATATCGTGCAGCATAAATGTTAAGGTATATAATGGGTGATTTTTTTGAGGTTAGGATTTTCATGCATTAGTATTTGACAGATCACGTGAGATTTCAGACATGGTGGCAAAGAGAAAGATGCTCAGTATGCTTTGACATTTCATCATGAATAGACTTACTAACGAGCAACGCTTGCAAATCATTGAATTTTATTACCAAAATCAGTGTTCGGTTCGAAATGTGCAAATGTGACAAATTTTGTTCAGCGATGAGGCTCATTTCTGGTTGAATGGCTACGTAAATAAGCAAAATTGCCGCATTTGGAGTGAAGAGCAACCAGAAGCCGTTCAAGAACTGCCCATGCATCCCGAAAAATGCACTGTTTGGTGTGGTTTGTACGCTGGTGGAATCATTGGACCGTATTTTTTCAAAGATGCTGTTGGACGCAACGTTACGGTGAATGGCGATCGCTATCGTTCGATGCTAACAAACTTTTTGTTGCCAAAAATGGAACAACTGAACTTGGTTGACATGTGGTTTCAACAAGATGGCGCTACATGCCACACAGCTCGCGATTCTATGGCCATTTTGAGGGAAAACTTCGGAGAACAATTCATCTCAAGAAATGGACCGGTAAGTTGGCCACCAAGATCATGCGATTTGACGCCTTTAGACTATTTTTTGTGGGGCTACGTCAAGTCTAAAGTCTACAGAAATAAGCCAGCAACTATTCCAGCTTTGGAAGACAACATTTCCGAAGAAATTCGGGCTATTCCGGCCGAAATGCTCGAAAAAGTTGCCCAAAATTGGACTTTCCGAATGGACCACCTTAGACGCAGCCGCGGTCAACATTTAAATAAAATTATCTTCAAAAAGTAAATGTCATGGACCAATCTAACGTTTCAAATAAAGAACCGATGAGATTTTGCAAATTTTATGCGTTTTTTTTTTAAAAAAAAGTTCTCAAGCTCTTAAAAAATCACTCGTTATAAGGGGTGATCCCTTTCGAGGTTCCCCCCTACTTTTTGTAAAGGAAAAAAAACACAGAAAATTCAAATTTAATGGACAATGTTTATTATAAGTTCAAAGAAGATTCTTTAGCATTTATGTTTTGAAGATTATGTCTATCAAATGTTAGACGTTGCTACGTCGCAGATGGTTCATCCGTTTCGATGACTCGTTCGAGTATTTCGACTGGTAACTGGCGAATGACACGCGTGATGTTTCCTCCAAGGCCTGAATCGAAGCGGGTTTGTCCGCATAAACTTTAGACTTTACATATCCCCACAGGAAAAAGTCTAACGCTGTAATATCACACGGTCTTGATGGCCAATCGACCGGCCCAAAACGTGAAATTGTGTGCTCACCGAGATGTTCTCTCAATAAATCCATTGATTGATGCGATGTGTGGAAAGTGGCGCCGTCTTGCTGAAACCAAATGTCGCCGAGATTACAAGCTTTAATTTCAGGCATCAAATAGTCGGTTATCATGGCAAGCACGATAACGGTCTCCATTGACGGTTACGTTCTCACCGGCATCATTTTTAAAGAAATATGGACCGATAATTTCACCGGTCCACAAACCACACCAAACCGTTGTTTTTTCTGGATTATGTGGCAGCTCTTGAATCTCTTCAGGTTGCTCTTCGTCGCAACTGCGGCAGTTTTGTTTGTTTACATACCCATTACGCCAGAAATGGGCCTCATCGCTAAACAAAATTTGCCTCGAAAACGTCAGATCTTCTTGGAACTTTTCAACAGCCCATAGAGCGAAGCTATTCAAGCGTATGCCTTTCCATTATGAAATGCCAAACAATACTATACAAAAATAACATGACAGCATGACACGACTCACACGTGATCTGTCAAAAAAAGGCTATTGAAAAAAGTACCTCGAAATGGATCACCCTTTATATATAATCCTTAAAATTCCTATAAGAAACATAGGACGTCAATAAGTGATCTCCATCGAATTCTCTCTCATGTTGCTCTTTTGGATTCATTCCACGTTAATCCAGCAGTTTGTAATTCGACTTGCACTTGGCGTCTTGGGTTGTATTCAAGGGATTTGCTACAGATATCATTGGCTGGCTTACCTAGGGTATGACCCCACCATTTGCGTATTTTGATCTAATGGTCAATGGGAGGTTGTTGCGTTCTAAACCATAGCTCCGAATTTGATATAGTTTGAAGCCAAAATTCTTTGAGGATTCGGCGAAGGCATTTATTGAGAAAGACCTGTAAGTCAAGTATGGTTACATTGCTATTGAATACTTTTATTTTTGTAGATACTGCAATGTTAGCTGATCTTCAGAATTTATTTAGAATTTTAAACGCTTTTTTAGCCTTAGTCAGTTGGATTTGAATATCTTCGCTAAAAAAAAAGCAAAAGGTTGTGACATCTACAAGCTCTTTCTCCAACAGTGAAAAGCGATAGCTGTTCAATGCATTGAAATGTATTGATTTAGTTTTCGAAGTATTTATAATCAGACCTGCATTCGATTTAGTTTTTGAGGTATTTATAATCAGACCTGCATTCCCATATCTTGCTGATTGTGTGAGATTAAACAGATGTCATCAGCATAGACAAGGTCTGTAAGTCTTCCAGCCATGCCTACTGTGATCCCATGCATGGGATTTACAGATTGACTCACAATAACATCTAGCACGATATTGAATAGTATAGAGGATAGGACACAGCCATATCTTAAACCTATTTTAACGGATATGGGGGATGGCGTCTTTAACAGAGGCTGAAAGGTCTCTGTCTGCTATCAACTTGGGGATAGCAAGAAACGATTCCTCTCAAGCAGCTACTTCCGAAAACCGAAAGAAATAAGAGTTTAGGTCCCTATCCAAAAAAAAAAATTAAGTTCAATTTAAGCATACTTTATTTCGAATTTTATATGAAAGTTTTGTCTTAAAGTACACTTCAAGTAGACTTTATTTCTTTTGCATAAGGAAATAAATCATATAATATCGGCGGCAATTTTACCTCACCTCTCTATGAAATATTAATACATAAAATAGTTCTTGCAAAAGTCGAATACGCACATATTTTGAAAGGGAGTAATTAATATACCAGCATTATTTATTATTTTAGAAAACAATAAAAAAATAAACAATATGCATTTCTCATATGTTTTGTATTGGAACACCCTTTTTTTTCAATTTTAGTTTTTATATCGTTAGAGAGGATACGATAGGCTCATATACGTAAAAAAAACCATTAATATGGTGCACCCTTTAGTTTTAAATTTTATGTTTTAAATTTTTTTTTATATTAGCGGGAACACACTCTATGTAAATTTCAAGTGCCTGCCTATTACGGTTCAAAAAATAAGCCATATGCAATTAAATTGCATATTTTATGGCGGCACCCTTTAGCTTTAATATATATTGTTATAGCGGGCATATCAATACATACACTATGTCAATTTAAAAAGGCCTATCTATAAAGGTTCTAAGGATAAGGGTGTATAAAATAAAATCAGCTATGGGGCCACTCTTTAATTATAAGCTATGCCCACGCACGTTGTGTGTGTTCTGACAATATTTTGTTGGATTTCGCTTTGAAAGTAATTCACACCAATTTTTAAGACTCTTACTTTTATAGTGCTTTACGTATACGCATTTACTTCATATAAAGGCACCCATCCCTGGATAAAATAATGGTATTTTTATAAAATTCTAAATTTTAAAAATTATTGTAAAGCTCTGTAAAAGGTGTTTAAAATATTTAATCAAAATGTTATATCACAAAGTAAAAAAAACTAACGAAATACAAATTTTATTCAATTGGCTATTTAGCAGTAAGTAATTAATCGGTTGCGCCATCTATTGCGAAACCGTGTTAAAAAAAAATATCCCGCTTTCAATTCATTTTGTCATTATTTGAAAACAGCGGCATATGTTGCGTAACTGTGTTTAAAATATACCGCTGTCAAAAATAATAGTTGCCATAAAGTATGCAGTAAATTTAAATCGGTAAAAAATAGAATTATTGTAAGGCTCTGTAAAAGACAGACAGAAAGCTTTCAAAAATAAAAGATGCCTTAAAGTATGCAGTAGCTTTAAATACTAGTAAACAAAATCGGCATACTTTTTTTGCTTTTTCTCCACTTTATCTTGGAAATAAAATATTTTTGCGGATTAATTGAACATTGGAATCAGGATACTAAGGTGCCTCCTCACAAAATTTTGTAAAAATCCTTCTAGTAGTTGTTACGAGATTTGAACACAAAAAAAGAAAGACAGACAGACAGACATACAGGAAATGAGTTACTATTTTATTATATGTATAAATGTTATAACAAACATAGTGGACCACAATTTGAATAAATTTCAACTGTCTATAGCGGGTGCAAGATAAGGGTACAAGATAAGGTACAAGATAATGCTGTAACCGTTAAGGATGTAAAGGCCATATACGTCAAATAACGTAGCCCTTTAAATTAAACTGTTTAATCTTGTTATTGAAAATATGTTATATATAAACCCTCCTTGCAAATTTTTAATATCTGTCTATAAATTACGTTACCCATAGGGACACCCGTTAATTTCTAATTTTAGATTTAATACTTATTTTTTTAGCGGACAAATAAATCAACATATATTCTGTGTTTAGTTTTATTGGAATTATGTACTTAACACCAGCCCCACTGTTCATTAGTTATTACAGAGTAAAAATTACATACACATGCTTGCAAAAGTAGAAGTAGACACATCAACTATAAGAGTATAGGAGTATACGTAGGAGTACAGCAGAAAAATTTCTATACGATTTATAATTGAATGTCAATTACAGCTATATCAAATTTTAATTAAAAAAAAACTATATGTGACCGCGCACAGAGAAAGGGAATATTTTACTGGATAATCGAATGGTAGTGGTTCCGAACTACGCTTTTAATTAACAAAAAAAAACTATATGGGACCGCGCACAGAGAAAGGGAATATTTTACTGGATAATCGAATGTTCCCTAGCCTAATTCGTTTCGAAAATTTGTGTGTTTCTGCATGTAAGTCAAGTACAGAAAAAAAATTTTTTTTTAAATTTAGCTTGAAAACTGTGAAGTCTTTCTGTTAGTCGTTTTTAGGGGGTAAAAATTAGTAAGAAATCGAAATTTATTAAGCTCTCCCGTAGTTATTTTTTAATCCTAATTTGAGTGCCAAAGAAATTAATGAACGGTCATAATCGGTAATTTCGGAGTCATGACAAGTATATTAACGGCATTGACACACGTAAAAAAACAAAAGAAAAAAATTAGAAAATTTAAAATGGCTCTCCTGTAAAATTTATTTTTTTATTCTTAGATAATTGCGTGGTCATATACATATAAGACCAATAATGACTTAGGTTTTTGATACAGATGACGTTGCCACTGTTGTTATCAATAATAACAACAAAACAAAATGCCCAATGATCTCTACTCTGCGTGTTTTTTTTTTTTTTTATGACCTCTTAAGCAGCAACCAATATGATGGTCATACCAGGCCAACCCATTTATCAACTTTAATATTACCCACTTATACTTATTTACACACATACGGGTATTTGTTTATATACGTAAAGAGTAGATATAATACGCGGCATAACACATCCTTGGGGGTAAATACTTTTTTCATGATGTTAATAAAGCCAATATTTAAAGTGTCCAGGGGAGGCAACGGAAAAAGAAGAATTACCAAAAATTTTAACAATATAATCCTAGGTCAAAATGTTATTATGTTAGTAATGTGTGAGTATGTGTGAGCTCGTAAGGAAAAATAATTTAAACTTGCTTTTATGCAAACAGTAACATAAGCAAGCAAACATACAAAAAATAAAAAGTTGTAATAATTTTATTTAAGTAAAGTATGCAAAATAAATAATTTATAAAATATAGTAAAATTATGAAGAGTAGTAAGCACCAAGGATGCGGCCAAAAGGAATTAAAAGGTATTTTTAATAAAATGTAGCTTTTTCTGGGTCATAGAAATGACTGTTTGCAGAACCGCTGAAATGGAAATTAAGGTTGCTGTAATTTAGATAATTAAAAATGTAATTAATTTAAAAAATTCAATTTTTCCAATTTTTCTACAACAAGATAATACAAAGAAATCGTATATTATCTTGTCGTGTTAAGCTACCTTTTTTAAAGACATTAAGCTATTATAATTTTTTTTCAGAGTTTCCAACACTTCGCTGCACAAATTTAAATCTTTCAAAGAATTTAGGGAATTTTTAGCATTAATTTTGTCACAATTTTTAACAGTTTCAAGTGAATTATGGTTATTTTAAAATAGAATATTTTGTCACAATTACATCTATATTTTCTACACAAAATTATTATTAAAAGCTGTGGTCAATTAATTCCTTACATAGAAAATATTCTAAATATTCGGAAAATTAGTAAAAAAAATTAAACAATAAAAAAGATAATAAATAAAAGTAATAAATTGGCAATTTCCTTAGATTTTAGATTTGAATTTTTATTCAATGATTTTAATTCGTTTTAATATCTATGGTTATATAAAAGTTGAAGGAATGTGAACATAAATGTAAACATAATTTTATATTTAATTATAATTTATGTTTATTGTTGCCATAAATTTGTTTAACTGTCACATAACTAAATTTACAAATATTAAAAATACATAAAATAAATTATAAATACAAGCAAGCAGCAACAACAGCATTAGTAGCACCAACATAACGAAATCATCATAAAAATAAATGGATTTTCTAAACTCTAAAATATATACGCATGCAATTTAGCACACACACACACACACACATACACACTCATACAACTAAACCTAAATTAAATTACCCAATAAATATTTGTTGCTTAACTGGGTCAGAATTTGTACGGACAGTATAAACAGGTTTCCGATTTAGTGTCCGTTGTATTTGCTGTTGTACATACATGCGTTATAAGTTATTTTTAATAATTATTAAACAATTACCAATTATATTAAAAGGATAATCAAGCAGAGTGCCTCGGAAAACTAGTAGTTAGTGTGCTAGTCTAATAGGCTAGGGGATGTGGGTTCGATTCCCACCAAAGACTCTGGTTGTTTTACTACAACGAATGCAGGTCTTCGTTACTATGCTTCATAATTTAAGTTAGAATATAACGAAAAAGAATTTTTAAAGTCAGGCTTAAGTTCGTTTTATACTCTCTAAGTTGAAAGCATATATTTTACCAATTAAATCACGTAATCTTATGCATAAATTCTAAGATTAAATAAAAGTTTAATGAGTATAGCTGCCAGGGCTATCTATCAGCTCAACTAACTTTAAATTATTGAATTTATGAGAAAGTATAAAAAATCCGCACAAAAACGTAAATGTGAAAATAGGCTGCATGCAAAATGACCCTATGAAAAATCGCCCAAAAGCATAAATGAAAAATAGCCCAAGAAATCTTCATACAAAATTGGGTAATATTTCATATGAAAAGTAACCCAAAAATGTTGGGTGTATTCTCGTCGTTTTTGGAGAATAATTAATTTTTATATATTTAGGCGATTTTCAATAATGAAAAATTTCACAAATGTTTTTAGAAAAGACCACCCATTTTTGATAATAAGAGTGAAAAAATAATGGTTTGTCTTAAAAACGATATACATATTTTTAATAAAAAATGATCACTGATAACAAATTGTTATCAAGTTTACCTGAAACCGCACGAGTGGCAACATTAAAAATTTATCACGATATAAACTTGAAAAATAAGCAATTTAGTTTCTGTCTTTGCTGTTCCAAATAAGTTACTGATATGAGTTCAAATATACAATTATTGTTATAAATGTATATAATAAAATTACACAATAATTAAATATTTCTACTCATATTAGCAAACTAATTGATGTAAATCAATGGTTTAATTTAGCAACGGTTGTAGCAACCGTGACTACGGTTACTCAGAGTTTCTTTAGCAGCACCACCACGAGCAGCAGGTGTCGCTGCTTTCTGGGATTTTGATCAAAGATTACACACAAAAGTTGCAATATCGAAATAAAAATATTTGTTAAAATTTATTTTTTTGAAAATTTAAATTTTATTAGTCGAACTAATTATATTACACACATATGAAATTTGTAGTGAAGCTTAAGTTCGTTTTTATTCTTTCTAAGAAAGAATAATTTAAATTACAAATTAGGTAATAGTATTAAAGAAAAGTTGGGAAAATTAAATTTTTAGGCACCAGCAAAGCGGAATGCACATTTTTTAGACAGTTACGTCCGTCATCAGCACTCTTTGGGTAGTGTTTAGTTGTAAGCATCATCTATTTAACCAACCAAACTCAGATAAAGGAAGGAATACGATAAGACTTGTATTCATTTATTAATCGTCAGTTGCTTCCCTCTTGTTGAATATTTTTACTTTAATTTTTACCATCTTATATTTGTTGTTGCTTCAGCCAACCTTCGGTTAGCAATTTTGGGTGAAAATGTGATTTATTGACGAAACTTTATGTTTCCTCAATAAATCACATTTTTGGGAACTTTTTAATTATTAGTAGTTTTTAGTTTTTTTTTTGGAAATTTTCGGTTTTTAAACACATTTAATTTTTGGGCGGTATAAAAATTTCTTGCTAAAATTTCTATTTTTATTTTTTGTAATTTTGGAAGGAAATGTCATTTTTGGTGAAACTTGAAACCTTAAGAGAACTTTTTAATTATTAGTAGTTTTTAATTTCTTTATGTGAATTTTCGGTTTTTAATCAAATTTTAAATTTTGATCGGAATAAAAATTTAAGGGGAAATATCAACTTTTAGGTAAAATTGTGATACCTTTATCGTAATCTAGAGAAGTTTCGGTTTTCAAAAATCAATAACAAAGTACAAAAAACAACTAAAATATATGAAAAAACACACGTACATACATAGAAAATACGAGGCGATCTCATAGCGCTATAATTTTTGGACCGTTGGGGCTGAATTGCAATAGCAACGTGTTTTAAACTGTGGCTGGCAGATTGGTGTGTTCAAGGTGTTTGTATCTCTTTTTGTGCCTTGGCAAAGTTGATTTCAACCCGAAACGGACAGACGGACATCGCTTAATCAACTTCTCGATGTATAAGGATCCAGAATATATATACTTTATAGGGTCGGAAATTAATATTGTAGAAATTACACACTGAATGACACAATTAAAATACCCTTTCTATCTGTAGTGAAAAAAACTTTGGATAACGTTCAATACATATTACATTTTTAACTTAATTATTTTTTTAAGCAAGAAAAAAAAACGTTTTATATTTTTTTATTAATATTGGAAAATAAATTTATTTTATCAAGGACTATATACAGGCTACTGTCATAAATTTCGGTTGTTATTCAGGAAATGTGTACAATCCGTTTATAGAATTAAGTTTCGAAGTAAAACGCCTAGTAGGTTGTTTCGTTGTGCTAGGCAATCAGTCTGGGATTACGAGTCGATTCCCACTAAAGGCTCTGGTATTTTTCAGTACAAGTTGGCAGAAAGAAAAATAAGATGTTTCGATATAATCTGGGTGCCTACAATTGATTAACTGCAATAGTGGCAGGTCATAAAAACTTCAAGTATTATTTGACCAAGTTAAAAATCGATACTTGCAGATTGTGCTTGGAAAAAGGCTAAGAGGGCAATACAAATTTTGTATAGATGTCCAGCAGACTGGCTAACATAAAGGCTTTGGACCAGGGGCATACTCATATTAAATGTAGTTGCTGTGAAGACCTCTTAGTCTTATGCAAATGTTGCCAATAATAGTCTCTGTGATGAGGAAGAATATCGACATGTATCAGTCAGTAGTCTGAAATCCTAGAGTGGAGAGTAAAAGTCTAGTGTCAGCACGAGACTCAATGAAAGTAAGTCGTATATTACAAGTTGAGAAAGGAAAGGGGTGAAAAAGGGACTCATGAAGTTAGTGGTCTGTTTCCGCATCCACCCGCATAAACTTAGACCCTTGTTATATAAAGTTTCGTATTATTTCTAACATCAGATATGTCGCTTTTAAATGTTCTCTTGGTGTAAACAGTGCATCAAATTGCAAAAATATTTTCTTCGCTTTATTATATGTTTAGTAATTTACAAATTTTACAAGTTAAGTGCATGTAAACATATTTTCCCTTTATTTAAAATATATCATTTTATGCGTAGATATTAACAGAGTTTTCAAATGCATTTATTGTTTGCATTTCCTGTTTGTTCCCCTGAATGCATGTGTGTGTTTGACTTGTTGTAATTTTGTTTTAATTTGTGTTATCGCTGTTATTGTTTGTTATAATATTGTTGCCGTTGTGTTTGTTGTTACTTTTCAATAGAGTAAATTGCTTTATCTTGCGTGCAATTAGAATATCATTTATTGAAATATTAATACGGAAAATAATATTATGTTCTAATTGTGTCCATACTTTTTTCACATACATTTGTCAGGTTTTTCAGCTGCATTATTTTCTATATAATATACTTTTGTAGATAAATATATTAATCAAAATAAAGAGATAATTTAAATACTTATTTATTTATATACAGAAAAAATGAAAATCTGATAAGCAATATAATTCAAATACAGTTAAATATAATTAAGTTTTTTACGAACGTTTGATAAAAGAAATCTTAAAGTTTGCGAACTTTGAAGAAGTGGTTAAAAAAATAATTGGGTTGAGCATAACCTGACCATTTTTATTACAAGACTTTGATACATAACATAATTCATAACATAATATAATTTTCTATAATAGTTTTATAATTAAGCATTAAATACATAGACAACAGCAGGATACCGACTACAACCTGTCACAATTAAAATACACACGTTTATATGAAAAGGATTATTTTGGCGACATCATAGCTACATGGCTACACGATCATCGTTGCGGCTGTATCTAACTAAGGCTAATTTCCATTTTTGTTTTGGATAATTTTATTTTATTTAACAGAAGAAAATATAAATTAAAAATAAATACAAATACAAATACAAATACAAATACAAATACAAATACAAATACAAATACAAATACAAATACAAATACAAATACAAATACAAATACAAATACAAATACAAATACAAATACAAATACAAATACAAATACAAATACAAATACAAATACAAATACAAATACAAATACAAATACAAATACAAATACAAATACAAATACAAATACAAATACAAATACAAATACAAATACAAATACAAATACAAATACAAATACAAATACAAATACAAATACAAATACAAATACAAATACAAATACAAATACAAATACAAATACAAATACAAATACAAATACAAATACAAATACAAATACAAATACAAATACAAATACAAATACAAATACAAATACAAATACAAATACAAATACAAATACAAATACAAATACAAATACAAATACAAATACAAATACAAATACAAATACAAATACAAATACAAATACAAATACAAATACAAATACAAATACAAATACAAATACAAATACAAATACAAATACAAATACAAATACAAATACAAATACAAATACAAATACAAATACAAATACAAATACAAATACAAATACAAATACAAATACAAATACAAATACAAATACAAATACAAATACAAATACAAATACAAATACAAATACAAATACAAATACAAATACAAATACAAATACAAATACAAATACAAATACAAATACAAATACAAATACAAATACAAATACAAATACAAATACAAATACAAATACAAATACAAATACAAATACAAATACAAATACAAATACAAATACAAATACAAATACAAATACAAATACAAATACAAATACAAATACAAATACAAATACAAATACAAATACAAATACAAATACAAATACAAATACAAATACAAATACAAATACAAATACAAATACAAATACAAATACAAATACAAATACAAATACAAATACAAATACAAATACAAATACAAATACAAATACAAATACAAATACAAATACAAATACAAATACAAATACAAATACAAATACAAATACAAATACAAATACAAATACAAATACAAATACAAATACAAATACAAATACAAATACAAATACAAATACAAATACAAATACAAATACAAATACAAATACAAATACAAATACAAATACAAATACAAATACAAATACAAATACAAATACAAATACAAATACAAATACAAATACAAATACAAATACAAATACAAATACAAATACAAATACAAATACAAATACAAATACAAATACAAATACAAATACAAATACAAATACAAATACAAATACAAATACAAATACAAATACAAATACAAATACAAATACAAATACAAATACAAATACAAATACAAATACAAATACAAATACAAATACAAATACAAATACAAATACAAATACAAATACAAATACAAATACAAATACAAATACAAATACAAATACAAATACAAATACAAATACAAATACAAATACAAATACAAATACAAATACAAATACAAATACAAATACAAATACAAATACAAATACAAATACAAATACAAATACAAATACAAATACAAATACAAATACAAATACAAATACAAATACAAATACAAATACAAATACAAATAAATTAAAAATACAAATTCATTTACAACCAAAAGCAAATATATTTATTTCTTTTGATATGATAAAAATATTTTTTGAAATAGTAACTTTTTTTATAACTTAAATATGTATTTCTACAATATTTTCATAGTTTTGAAGTATGTAGCTGTCGTCTTGAACATAATATAGTAGCTGACTACACGGCGACGATTGTAGCCAACGGCAATTGTAGTCGTGTAGCGGTGTAGCCACTGTTGTCTATGAGTTTAAAGCTTTACTCATAACAAGGAAAAAAGGTTGCATTGCATATAAAATGACCCTATGAAAAATCACCCAAAATCAATAATTATTTTATATTACACTCAGGCGTGGCATCTCCCATATAAAGTAAATATATATTATCCTATAGCTTAGTAACAGCAATAGGTAGCGCTTTAAATTTTCCATCCGTAATCTCTAAATTAACATACAGAGTTTAGAGAAAGATAGACTGAATTGGAACAGTAGGTGGGGTACCTCCTGGAACAGTAGGTGGGGTACCTCCCATACAAAGTGAAATAATATTATCGAGTTTCTGGCGAACTACAAAAGATAGCGCCTTGAAACTTTGCATAAGTAACCCCTGTACAAATGTGTATAACCAATATACAGAATGAATTGAGACAGTGGGCGAGGTACCTCCCATTCAAAGTAAAATATTATTATCGTGTATCTACAGAAATGAATTAGAATTAGCATCTTGGCATTTCGCACCAGTAACCCCAATATTAACGGACACAGTCAAGCTTAACACAGGCTGCATTAGAATAGCGGTTGTGGTACCTCCCATACAGAGTGAAAAATATTATCATGTTTGTGGCAAACTACAATAGATAGTCTTTAAACTTTGCACGAGTAACCCCTATGCTAATGCGCACAGTCTATTAAAATACAAACTGAATTGGGGTAGTGGGCGTGGTACCTCCTATACAAAGTTAAAAACTACAATAGGTAGAGTCTTGAAACTTTTTACAAATAACCCCCAGAGTAATGAGCATTGTCAAAATACAGATTGGATCAGGATAGTGGGAGTGGTACCTCCCATAAAAAGTAAAAAATTATTATCGTGTTAATTCGCATAGTCTAGCAAAAAAAAAGATTGAAGGGGAACAGTGGGCGTTGTACCTTGTATATAAACTGAAAAATTTTTGTCGTGAGAATAGCGGGCGTTTTGGAGTTAAAGGTTAGTCATACTTTTCTTCCAAGTGTTTATTTTATTTCTTGTGGATAAGTTAAGCAATGTGCAATATATATAGTATCGTACCCCCGGGGGTTCCAATTGTCACTGCAGTAATGGCAAATGCTTTGACGAGGTTCACTCGGGGAAAATATGGGCACCAGACGCTAGGGTTCCTAGAGCCTAAAACTGGAAGAAAAGGTCTGTTGTTTTAACACGGGTCCTCTTCGAGGCCTGACCAGTGCCCAAAGGAATGGTACCACGGGAATCGGTGGCCCCACAGAGAGCCTATCCTCTCTGTGACCGGTTATTGGTGAGGTCCCCTTCGGGGGTACACGTGGTGGTTGTGGTTTAAGATCGATTAAGTAGGTAAGGTGCAAGGTCGATCAAGTGTGCTGTTGCACTCTCAACAGACGGAGTTTGGATAGTCTCCAAACCCCTAAGCAAGAGGTTATAATATGGATCTAGGCTTGCCTTGGAAAGGCTTGCCATATTATATAAATTGCTACTCATTGTGACTGTATCACACACAAAAAGCGATTGGTGGCAATCGTAAAGTATTGTTATACTACACAATGGGGGCGCTAGTCTACGCCTAAGTTTTACTCGGTGGTAAGACCACCGTGAGGTTAGGCCGAGTATGGCAGGTACTCACGTTAATCTTGTTCCACAAATATATAGCATCGTATAATAATATGCGATGTAAAAATATATACAACAAAATGTCTTTGGTACCATTGTTGAGTGAATTGGATGCCTTCAATGATGCGGAAAAACTGTTTAAAGATAATTATGGTAGACATATTCCGTCCTTATCAACGTTTACTGGCAATGCGTATACCACGTCGCAGTTATAATCCTTACTTGTTGGCTAAACTTCAACGTCCTGGACTAGATCTAACTAGTTAAATTCTAAACTTATTTCACATGTTGATATAGATGACTTCCCAGTTTGTATGGAAGTTTCATAATTCACACCTAATGATTTCAGTGTAAATACCGTTTAAGGCAAGCACGAGGAACGTGGAGATGCACATCTATTAAGCCATGTGCATTAAACCAAGACATTTCATACGTAAATATTCATTGCACAAAGGCTATGATCCCAAAGATGTTGTCTCTACTATATCAGCTACTATATTATCGGATGGTGTTCTGACAGTTAAAGCTCGACCACCATCCAGAGTCCTAAACAATTTTTTGGTATAATAATATTATGTATTATGACTCCTGAATTAAGCAAGGGTATAACTCAAGGGAAGGCTTATTAAATTACAAGTATATCAGTCAAGTGCGAGTCAAACTCCCGCATGTAGCGTACCGCACTATGTTCAATATACAATTTTCAAAGATATTAAATTTTTCACGTCTTTAAAAAGTATCCTTTCATTTTTTGTTGTTGTTCATAATAACGTCTTCTATGAAAATACCCCTTAACTTTTAAACAAAGACATGTTCAGATTGTATTGGTACTTTCACAAAAGTTGTTCAGTTTTACGTGGCTACAATTGTTAGTGAAAGTAAGAGTCCCTGTAATGCATTAAACAACTAGATAACATCAGGCTACAGGCTATAAACTGTAAAAATTAAAATACAAATTTTAATAGGAATACACGACCAACGTTGTGGCTGTAGCCAATTTAGGCTTATTTTGATTTTTGTTTGCAAAAACTTTATTTTATTCAACAAAAGAAAATGTCACAGAATTGAAAATACCATTCCTTTACAATCAAAAAGTTTTGAGCAAATATAATTATTAGATTTATATTTATTTGTTTTGCTATGATAAAAATATTTCTTGAAAAAGTAATTTTTTTTAGGAAAAATATCTCTTTCTACAACATTTTCATACTTTTGATGTATGAAGCTATCGTCTTCAATATAGTTCAGAAGCTGACTACACGGCGACGATTGTAGTCAACGTCTTTTGTAGTCATGTAGCCGCTATCGTCTGTGTGTTTAATGCATAAGTTATGCTGAAAAATTAAAAAAAAAATATTTTTTAATTTTTAAAAAATTTTTTAATTTTTTTATTTTTTTTTAATTAAGTGCAGGAATTTTTTTTTTTGTTTTGTTTTTTGGCATAAACTGTTACTCGTTTTTTTCAACGAATCCTCAGTTACATTATTGTCAAACAAAGTTAAACGCTACCAATAACATCTTTTTGAAAGGGGTCTACTGATTTTCCGAATCTCTCGAGGCCCAGGATCGTCACCAATTTTGCCAAACTGAGTATAGGGTTATTCTAGCATTTGATAGTAGAATCGAACTTATATTTTCAAGTTCGTATATTTTTTAAAAAGTTTTTATTTGTTGCACTGTGTTTTTATCAGCGTGTTTTAGTTAGCAATTAAAAGAACCCCACGATGAAATGAAACAAAACCATACGAATAATATGTTTTCGGATGCTATGTTCACTCAACTGCTGCCAATTATTACATGATTGGATTTGCAAAACTATATTTTTATATTTCAAATATTTTTATAAAATTTATTAAAACTTTTTTTTGTTTTTTCATAAATCAGTTCACAGCTCAATCCTCTAACGGCCACGAAAATTTTATTTTCATTACTTTGGAACTCACTTTGATTATAGAACATTTGTGAATTTTGAGTTTTGACTGTTAATGTTTCTGTGTGCAATATGTGCATCTCTATGTCAAGCACTCCTTAGATTTTTAGTTGAACAATTGCTAAACAAATTGAGTGTATAATATATTACACTTCACTTTTTAGCAAATGCTAAAGAATTAATAGATTTCTTTAATTTATTATTTTAGTATAAAATATTTTTATACTTTACAATTTGCTTTATAACGACAAATAAATTATAATTGCATTTTATTCCTTTTTTTAATGTTGATTTAATGATATTGAATGCAGTGAGTCGTATTCAAATTTAAACAATTTTGTATTTGTAAATAAATTTATTAGAGTTGTACAAATTTTAATTTTTGTTTATTTTTGGGAAAACTATTTCAATATAGTAAAACAGCAATAACAGTATTCTGCTAGCATTTCTCCATTTTTTTATTAAATTTTTAGGTTTACGTACCCGTACAAAGTCGTTGTGTCTGTCTCTAACTCTCTAGCTGTATAAAGCTTTAAAAGCAATAGGCCAAATTGACTCCAGAGGTGGTGGAAAAATAATTACGACATGCAATTTCAGAGTTGCCAAAGGAAAGCATTCTTCCTTAACTACACCACCTGTGTCCTATCTATGAGGGTTACTTCTTAAGAAAAAATATCGTAATTAAAATGAAAGCCACTACCCTAGAAGTCGAGATTTTGAAGTATTTCGCCTTATTTTGTCAGCTTTATAACCAGACATTTGAAATTTAGACAGCGCATGTAGAACTATGCTCACTCTTATAAAAAGTTTAAAATAAAATTGTTAAAGGCTCCCTGGATAAAATTCTAAAATTTATAAAAAATTATAAAAATGAATGGAAAGCTCTGTAAGAGGTGTTTAAAATATTTTAATAACGTTGTTATTCCACAAAGTAAAAATACAAATTAAATACAAATTTTTTTGGAATTGGCGCCTAATGTTACGCAATTAAAATATCCCAGTTTTAAACCGAAAATTTCAGTATCTTTTCCTTGAAAATGAGATATTTTTGCGGAAAAAGGTATCCTATATTAAAATCATAATGCTAAGGTACCTCCTCAAAAAATGTTGCTTAAGTCGATCCAGTAGTTTTTACGTGATGCGAACACAAATGAAAAGCAGACACACAGACAGACAGTCAGATAGACGGAAATGAGTTACTATTTTATTATATGTATAGATATGTATTGTTACGGGTAGATAAATAGGTCAAGCTACTCATAATTTTGAATTTGGTTTGAAGATTAACTAAAACAAAGGTTACTAAGGAAACTGGAATGCCTGTTACTGGGGAATATTGAAAGCTTTCATAAGCTTTCAAAAAATAGGTTCACTTTGAAAATAAAGCCAGGTAAAAAAATCAGAATAATCAGGTAAAAACTTCAGAGTTTAAAAAATGTTCATAAAAACTTTCAACTAAACATTTTAACACAAATTGGAGCAAAATTTTACAAATAATATTTTCAAATGGGTCGCTCGAAACATTGTACTGAGGAAGAAAAATAATAATAAAGAAGCGCCACAGTAATGGTAATAGGCAATGTAAGATTGCACAAATTATTGGAAGGTCACAAGATATGCTAAATAATGCTCTTCAACCCCCCACAAAATTAAATCTTAGGAGAGGTCAACCACGAAAAACTTCAAACAAGCGACGATGATCCACTAAAGGTGTTATCTACGCGATTTTTCTTTTATGTCTGCAGTATATCTGCAAAATGAATTACAGCTACCAGTGTCAGAGTGGACTATTAGGCGATGGTTGCGGGAAAAAAATTTGTTTGGAAGATCTGCGCGAAAGGTTTCGCTGTTAAACAACAGACAAAGAAAATCTCGCTCAAATTTCGCAAAGCTTAGATTGGGCCTGAAGGCATAAAAAATGGAAATCATCCTGTGGTCTGATGAGTCGAAAATTAACTTAGTCGGGCCTAAAGGAAGAGAACTTGGGTAAGTACAACACAAAGACCACGTTTTTCTTGCCACGGCATTGGACCAATATTTTGGATCAAGGAAAATATGGACAAACATCTTTATCTCCAGATCCTTAATGATGTTATGCTAACGTATGCCAAATGCCTCTGTGATGACAATATCAACAAGATAATGCTCCTAACCATACCTCTATAGTCGCAAAGGAGTGGTTTGGGGGGAAAAATATTAACCTGATTGAGTGGTCTTCCCAATCGCCAGACTTAATTCAAATAGAGAATCGTTAAGGAAAAAATTGCTTCTCTGAAAGCAAAAAATAAGGAAGATTTATGGACAATAGTGCAAGAAGCTTGATATTCAATTCCATTAGCTCTGGTTGAATCAATGCCTCGTAGATGCTTGGCAGTTAAACCAAATAAAGGATTTTCCACAGAAATACTAATAAATTCAAAATAATCAGAATTACTTTGTAACATTTTGTTTAATGAACCTATTTTTTTTGCTCGACAGATATCAATGTGACTATTTAAAATAACTTAACATATATTAATTATTATAAATTTTTTGTAACTTTTTGTTATTTATTGTGAAAGCTTACAATATTCCCCAGTAATAAACGCAGCAGTTTTATTTGTAACCTCTGTGTTAGGTATCCATCAAATGAAATTAAAAATTGTCAGTTGCTGAACCTATTTATATAAATAATATAATCTATACATCAAATAAAACAATAACTTATTTCCTGTCTGTCTGTCTGTTTGTGTTCGCATCACGTTAGAAATGCTTAATGGATTTTAATAAATTTTTTTGAGGAGGTACCTTAGTATCCTGATTCCTTTTTTCCGAAAAAATATCTTATTTCTAAGAAAAAGTGGAGAAAAATCAGTGAAAGAACGCCGTTTTTTTACCAATTTAAAGGTACTGCATACTCTAAATTACAATTACATTACCTGTAACTGTAATTGTAATTGAAATGTAATTGAATCCCCCCATGTCTGTTACTTTCAAATTTTTTTAATATTTGTACTTTTAAAGTAAGTTTGTGAATCTGATTCTCACTTGACTTGGATTATTATCTTTTTTTTACAAGAAAAGAATTGTTTTAATATTTTTTTTTTACTATACACCAAGTGATGCCCTAATATTTCCCTTTCACACTAGGCATTGCAACGTAATTTATTTATTTGTTTATAAAATGTTTAGTAATTTTTAAAATAAAAATTAAATGGATCATTAAATTGCTATATTTGTATCATAAATTTAAATTTTTGAATAAATAAGAAATAATTTAGATGTCACTTGCAGGCATTTTCATATCCTCATTGTAAGTTAGGAAAGTGTTTTTTTAGACAGAAAAATTTAATTATTTTTGTTTCATTTAATTTAATTGAATACTTTTTTTGTGATTGCAAATATATAAACAATATATAATATTGCACCATTACCTACATAGAATGGAGAATACAGGCAAATAGCCATATTGTTCGGAAGTTCTAAAAAAAAAAAACTTAGTTACCAATAATTTGCTAATCAATACGCAGACTGATTTTTGTCAGAGTCTCTAGTAAAAGTTATTAAAATTATACGATAAGGATTGAAAAATTGGAATATCAACTTTCTAGTATAAATAATTGTTTCAGGAATGTTGAATTGATCTAGTGGCAAAAATCTTCTCTGGACTTCCGCAATTTGTGTCCTTTCGGTGCGAGACTGAAATTTATTTTCATTTTTATACCACAAAAATATTAAAACCTCGAAAATCTACAATGATTTCATTACTGGTGATGAAAAAATGTTCGAAATTGGTCGATGATATATTTTATGAGCTGATATTAAAATATATCAATCCCTCAGCTGAAGAAAGAGATGAATGCTCTGCTTTCGGGGACAAGAAAGGCTCCACTTTATATTTGAAAGACTATAAGAAAAATGTATTGGCTGAATTGGAAAAGAGATCGCCCAATCAAATTGATATCTTCAAGAACAACAAGAACAAAGTAATGAAAGAATTCTTGAGCCGTTTTAAGGATTTTCAATTCTTTAGTGGCTAAACCATGAACTGCGATGGTATGGCATTCACTGTGAAGTCGATAAACAAACTGTTCTCCCATGGTGTTCTTGAAACACGGTTTGGAAGAGAAAAAATGCTAATTCAACGTTATCACCAACTAATTATTGTTTTCTTTTTTATGTAAATATCTATACATATAATAAAATAGTAACTTATTTCTGCACGCACAGAAAAACCATGGTTATTGTTTGGTCACAGCAACCTGACTATGTTCTCTGTGACAATACCTATTTGCTGTGAACATATTATAGTTATTTTAAACAATACTTTGGTCACGAAAAACAAGTTTTTGTTAAAAGTTAATCATTTAATGGTTATACGCACCAAAAAAGCAACATGGTTGATTTGAACCATATTAAAATTCAAACCACAACCAAATTTTTTTTAATATTTAAAAATAAAATTATATTTATAACCATAATATATTTTTATTATTATTAAACATATTATCTTAAGTATGACTAAAAATAAACAAATAATGTTGGGTTTTAAAAATACATATTTTGGTTTCGGCCTTTTTTGAGTTCAAAAATATGTAGGTAAGCTATCGGTTCATCTAAAACCGTAAAACATTAAATACACATTATAAATGATAGTTTTAAATTAAAAATATCAAACGTATAAAAAGGTAAGCAGAAAATATCAAAATATGTATGTAAGTCTAAATGTAAATATTCGTTTATTTGTTTTTTACTTGTTTCACATTGTTATGGTTGTATTTTACTTTGTTATTTTTATGTAAGACAATAATATGTTCCAATCACAACCATATAATTTAACCATAATATATTTTTCTTAGATTATGGTTACCTCACCCATGTGTTAAAGTGACAAGTCATGTGTTATTTGTAATTCTCTAGGGTTCTTTAGACAATTTCTTATCTTAATAATGAACAACTTTGTATCAACTAAACAGCAGTATGCCTATAAATTAAGTCTCTATTTTAAAAATATAATTTGCAAAACTATGATATTAAACATTATAGACTTTCTCCAATCTTATCTCATTACTATTATAAAATATATTCCTTGATAATTGCAAAATTTAATTTTAAAAATTTTAATTTTAGACAGAAATATTTTAATGCTGATGAATTAGTTTTAGATATTTAAACAAATTTCTTTTCTACATTCATTTAAAAACTGAATACAGACACAAACTATACTTAAATTAAAATACAAATTTAAATTTAAAAAAAATTGCAACAGCATATTATTTATTTCAAAAATTTTATATTGCAAATTTTCAAGGATTTTATATATTAAAAATAAAAAAAAAATTAAATCACCAACAAAATCTCATATATTTTATATTCAAATATTGCTATAACATGTGTATAATGTTGCAAAAATTGCAAATAAATATTTAAATAAAGGAAGATTTATGAAATGATATAAACACTTAAACATGGGGGGGTGAAAATAAAACAAAATAGAAAAAATATTATCTAACAAAATTTTATTATAACCTCTGGTTAAATAAACATAATATTTTTTCAATATAGGCACATATACATACATACACACATTTATACGATAAAATTATATCGTTGTATACTATGGATATTTTTGACATCGAATCCATATCAAATAGACAAATAAACAATTTCCTTTTTGTAGATTTTATTGTTAAATCAAACTTATGAAAAGGCTCACACTTTATGACAGCTTTACACACTCACACTCACCTCGCAGTAAAGAAGTAAGGAAACGGATGTTTTTGGGAGTGTGATGTGTAAATTTATGCTCTTTGAATAACACTACATGGCATGTTATATAAGATGTATAACAGGAAATCTAAATACAAGTATTTCTTTAAGTCAAATGTTGTTGTGCCACTGATAGTTTTTCTCATTCCGAAATATTGACCACCAATCCATAGACCAAAATGACTCGCAGAAGCTTCAACAACAAAATTAGACGAATAACAAAGAAAAAGAATGGTTAACATAACCATAATCTACAGGACCAATATATTATGATTGAAATATATACTTCTAGGTAATATAATTACCATAATAATATTGTTATGTTACAACCATATTATTGACTTACTTAAAACTAACGTAAAATATAATGTGACCATAATCTAATGAAATTTATTTTTATTATGTTTGTTCTTATTTATACTGTGGCTACATACGAGCAAACTTATCATAATTTGGTTACTAATATTATATTATGGTTATAAATACAATATTATTTTGGATTGATTAGGATGATTTAATTTTTAATTTCTGCACGATGGCACACCATGCCACAGAGCCCATCAAATAATCGATCCTTTCGGCACTGAGTTCGGTAATTGTGTTATTAGTGGTCTTGGGGATATTAATTGACCGCCTCTGAGCCGGAGCTCGTAGCGATTTGACTTTTTCTAAAGAGGTTAAGGCTACCGGAGACCTGTAACAAGAAGATATAAATCTTTATTGTCTGACCAGTGTCCATACGAATGGTACGATGAGAATCGATAGCTCTATAGGGATTTCCCCAAAGATCTGTAGCCGGTTATTAATGAGCCCCTTGGCGGTCTAACCTGGTTGCTGTGGTTCGAACCTAGATCGCAGAAAGGGCGATTGAGCACGGTGTGGTGATGCACTACTCAACAAAGGCTCCAATAGCGTGACAGGACTTTTAATAGTCTCCAACTCCAAAACAAGGTGTATAAGCATGGATCTGCCAACCATGTTCTTAAATTGCTATCTTTTGCACCGCTATGAACGACACGGGCGTTACTAGATGCACTGATTTCACAACACATTAGACACTGACGTAAATCTGTATCACTACAATCTAGAAACGATTCACATCCTTAAGGCTAATATTGTCCGATTCATTCGTTAGATAGAACCAGAAACTGTACACAAATCTAGGAGAATTGAACTGACATAAATTAAACTGTGTTCCATAATTAGTTCGAAATATTTGCTTCTACTTGGACCACCTGTTATATACAGGTGTACATATCAATGCAATGTAATACATATTTTCGAACAAAATATATTTCACTTTGTTGTATGTAAATAATATTATTTTTGTTTACACATCTCCATGTCACTTTCTATCTCTTACTTCATACTGCTGTTTATATTTCCCCCGATATCTATAAATTCACAAATATAGAGAAATATATTTTAAAAAAAAATGCAAGTCACAAAAATTACATTTATAAAAATGTTAGATGTTTTGCTGTTTAGTCAAAAGTGAAATTTAGTTTGAACTTCCTCATTTTGTTAGAAAACGTTTTAATAAAGGCAACCTCTTACTTATTAACTGAAATTTCACTTTTCAAGTAATCCAACTATGCACGGAACGATGCAATGGGCAAATAGCTGACTTTTTTGATGTCTTGTTTGAGTTCTGAAATCGCGATTGGGAGTTTAATATCATACGATCTAGGGGGCCAAACTATGTGACGATATCATGAAAATATGCAGCCTGCATTTTTTTGTGCGGAAGTGGTCCTCGATATCCACCTCCCCTAACTGGTACGAAAAATGATTATTGCATTCAAGTCCTTTTTTTTCTATTAAATTTATCTCTATTTGTCATTTATGTGTTGTCTTTCGTTGCATTAATAATAAAACTGTTATCGTTGTCATTGATGACCAAAAAGCCTAACATCACAAGGATGGCAAGCGTCACAGTGTCAAAACCGAAGAAACTTGCCATAGTGTTATTGTAAAATTACACCAGTGTTATGATAGTTTTTCTATCACTGTACAATGACTGATAGAAACACCATCATAAACATCATCATCTACTCTAGATTTTTACTAACCTTCTGTACACACAAAGAAAAAACATGTTTATTGTATGGTCACGGCAACCACACTATGTTCTCTGTAACAATACATGTTTGCTGTGAACAAATTATAGTTATATAAACAATACTTCGGTCACGATAAACAAGTTTTTGTTAACAGTTAATCATTCAATGGTTGTACGCACCAAAAAAGCAACATGGTTGATTTGAACCATATTAAAATTTAAACCACAACGAATTTTTTAATATTTAAAAATAAAATTATATTTATAACCATAATATATTATTATTATTATTATTATTATTATTATTATTATTATTATTATTATTATTATTATTATTATTATTAAACATAGTATGTTAAGTATGACTAAAAATAAACAAATAATGTTTGGTTTTAAAAATACATATTTTGGTTTTGGCCTTTTTAGCGTTCCGTACACAAAGTGTAAAAACGTAACCCTATTAATTTCGCTAAAATGTCTGTCCGTCTGTCAGCGCCTTTTATCGCTGGAACCGTAATAGGTAGTCTCTTGAAATTTTCACAGATGATGTATATCTGTTGCCGCTATAGCAACAAATACTAAAACTTATAGGGTGTTCCGATAGAGAGGTGTTATTCACGAATATGTGCCTATTTCGTGAACTGTAGGACTCAAGATTTAAAAACAGTAATTAAAACTTAGTTCGCTATATAAACAAGTATAAAAAATAATCCTAAAACTTATCGGGTGTTCCGAAAGTGCGGTGTTATTTCCCGTTATGTTTTTATTTCTTGAGCTATAGGAGGCAACCACTTAAAATTTACAGGCAGTAATTAACTCTATGTTCGCTATCTATTAAATTAAACCTTAAAATCAAAGGGTGTTTTGAGAGTGACATGCTTGGCGTGTATATGGCCTAAGTTTTGAACGATAATAAGTAGACTCTTGATGTTTTTACAAGAGGTTTATTACTATGGAAACTATAAAAAATAATAAAAAGTAAAGGGTGTTCCCACAGAGACATGATTTTTACTTAAATAGCCTTATTTTTTGAACCGTAATAGGTAGACTCTTGAATTGTTTACAGTAGATGTTGTACTTCGGACACTGTAACAATTACTAATTACTAAGGGTGATCCATCAGTGACATGTTTTTCACGTATATTACCTTATTTTTTTAACCGCAATAGGTAGGCCTGATATTTGTTGTAGAAAGTGTATTACGTTTATATTATAACAACAATTCCCAAAATTTAAAGGGTGTTCCAATAGCGATGCAGTTTCGGCGAATATAACTTTGATTTTAAAAAGAAAAGGGTGCCCCATAAGTCATGAAAAAATTAATAACTTGAGTTTTTAAAGGCGTACTAAACATAGTACGGAACCCTAGTATGTAAAACTAACTCGCACTTGACTGATTTATTTCTGTTCAGCTATGTGTCAGCTATCGGTTCATCTAAAACCGTATTAACATTAAATACTAATTTGTTGTCGAAAAATAAATTTGTTTTTTATTATAAATGATAGTTTTTAATTAAAAATATCAAACATATAGGAAAATAAGCAGAAAATATCAAAATATGTATATAAGTCTAAATGGAAATATTCATGTATTTGTTTTTTTGTTATTTAATAAATATATTCATACGTTATCACATATAATCATATAATCACATGTTTGACATTATATTATAGTATGTTTATATTATGAACATAATTATGGTTGTATTTTACAATGTTATTTTTATGTAAGACAAAAATATGTTCCAATGACAACAATATTATTGTTATGGTTTAAAATAATATGGTTTAAATATAACTATATAATTCAACCATAATATGTTGTTCTTAGATTTTGGTTACCTCAACCATCTTTTTTCTTTGCGTGTAAAAAGTGAACAGTAGGCAATAGTTGCCTCAGTGTTATTTCTCTTAAAAAAAATAAAGCAACTAATTTTTTTTGAATATCAAACATTTAAAATAAAACTTGTCATTAAATCACAAAAGATGATTACTGCAGTAATATCCGTTTTTTTTGTCATTTAATTGATTTGTATTTGACATTTAATAGATTTCTGTATGTTATTGAATTATTCAAAGAACTGCGATCGCTGCCCTTGATGACAAACTGACGTAGGGGTTAAAATCAAAAAGATGACAAAGTGTCACCGCATCAAACCGAAGACAATTGCGATAGTTCTAATGTAAAATTACATATACAATATCTACTCTATACTTTCTTACAAAAAGTTGCTCACTTGATTAATAGGCAACAGTTTCCTCAGTTTTATTTCTCTTAAAAAAAAACAACTTATTTTATTGAATATGAAATATTTATTATATTGATGACAACTTGTTATTACATTATAAAAGTTAATTATGGCCTTGATGGTATTTTTTAATTAAATTGATCTCTATTTGTTATTTATTTGATGTTTGTATGTTGTTGAATTGATGAATGTAAAATTATGAAAAAGGTATCAAACCTTTTTCTTTATCATATTTAATTTAGTACTAAATTTTTCAATATTTTAAAAATTGTATTTCATTTTCTTTAAAAAATCCCAACTAAATTTTAAACTTTTTATTTTTTTAGTTCAATCTAATAAACACCAACCAATTAAGGTAAGTGAAGAAAATCTCACTATTCCATCTGTCAAAAACAGAAAAAAAAATAAAATTAAATTTACTAATCCCTAATTTATTTCGAAAACCCAATAATTACAAATGCGGTTAAAAGCTCGACTCTTTAGTTTTTACTATCAACCCGTTTTATCTCTGATATACCTTTCCACAAAAACAAACTGAGTTCACAATCATAAACTTTAAATATTAGTGGTTTTAGCTCAAAATTTTAAACAAAAACCAATCATGCATTAAATGAATGTATGTATGTGAGCTTCAGTAAAGTTGGTACTTTTTTGGTACAAGTTGAACCAAAATAGTCAGTGGAAGTCAATAGAATGGTGGACCGGAACAAGTAGAAAGAAATTTGTGGTGGACCTTCTTTTTGTTGTTAGGAGTTGTTAACGTGCTAGTCCTTTAAAGGCTATATTATACTTAATTTTAAGATATAGTCATCGAAATGATGAAGATCTAGGATGTCTTACCATCTTAGAACATCTGCCCTGGAAGTAGAAAGCGAAAATTCTGACTATGTGATATTTCAATTGAACTTTAATAGGTTTTCTTTCACGAGGAAATAAATAAGGATAAATATTGTTACGAAAGAAGAATTTATTCATTATAGGCTCTGAACCACAATACTCTCGAACAATAACAACATTAATGGTTTGTTTTCTTACAATGATGAAAGAAAGAAACAAACATTAAAGAGTAACGCCTTAAATAAACACTCATCAGTTAAATACTCAGCCACATACATAAATACAAGCATAAACAAATAAACAGCCACACATACAGGTATAAAGAAATAAACAACCACACAAACAGAAAACAAGAGCAATAACAATCGAACCTGCCAGACCTGTCTGGAATAGAACATTCTGGTGCTTTTAAATCACCTATATAAGTGAATCGTGCTGGCGAGTAGTATGGCAGTATTAATTTAAAAGTCAAAGAGTTAAGTTGTCGAATTTTAAGAGTGTTTAAAGCGACTTACAGTAAAAGTAATAACAGTGTGTATTTATTTTGCAATTAAAAGAACCCAACGTAAAGCAAAATCGTAACAATATGTATATAAGCATGTTAAGGTTTGATCTCAGGTATATTACAAAATATCGAAAAATATTTATGGACTCCCTCTATATATGGCGATGGCCTAATATTACTCGTAGGGTCTTTTTTATAGAAAGTATTAGAACTCGAACCGGTCCGTATCACTTAAGAATTAGTCACGTGACAAGTGCTAGGCTGTTAAGAGGTTTTTTGATGAGGTTCGGTAAATTTTTACGTAGATACATAACTGTTGAAGAATCGTAGACTGTCAATACTATTAACTGATTTTCCTAAATTTAAAAAATCTCTAGGTGAATAAGAAAGTAATCTCTGCAAGAGCTGTCTGTTTCTAGAACCCTTAGAAATCTTAGAAATCACAAACTTGGATTTAAAAAGGAGAATTGCCGACTGAAGTTTATTGAACTATAATGAAGAATCGGCCTAACCAAATTTGTTTTGCTGGACTAATAGACTTTTCGGCAAATAAATAATAAAAAAACACAGTTTAAGACGCTTGTGTGAAGCTAGAGATCTCTTTAAACAGTAAGTATGGCGAGTAAGGTTAACAAATATTAGGTGGTCAAATTAACTGCTTGCTCCCCGACGTCACAGGAATTCGTTCCTGCATGTATGTACATACATATCACAATCTCGTATTCTGTAGAAATATGCATTAATTTATATACTCGTTACAGCGAGCATGTAGGGTATGTAGTACCGCATTGTAAATGTCAAATATCTGCCTATAAAGTTTTAAAAAATTAAAATGATTTATATAAACAAAATAACAAGAAAGCTAATATAATCAAGAAGATATCCTTATTAAGAATATTAAAAATGTGATTTACACATGATCATAAAGAAGCCTAATGAGATCAATAAGGAATACCTTTTTGAAAAAATCAATGAGGTAGGCTAATAAAATCAATAAGAAATCCATTTTTTATACAACTCAAAAGAAAACCTAATAGAATCAAAAAGTTTTTCTTTATGGATTGTTTTTTAAAAAGATTTACAACATGAAAATAATAAGGAATCTCTTTGGAAATATCTTCTTTTCTTTCTGATGGCATACCCCTTAGCCTAAAAACATTTTATAGAGAAAATCTTTTTGATTCGATTAAGCATTTTTGGCTCTGTGTACTATGTGTGTAAATTTCAAGTGTTTGCCTGTTACAGTTCAAAAAACAACACATTTGTATGTACATAACTTACGGAACATCCTTTAATCTTTTTATTATAGCGGACACAGTAATATAACTTTTATGAGAATTTTATGAGTCTACCTATAACGGTTAAAAAATATACGTCACTATCGGAACATCCTTTATTTGGAGTTTTATTTTTTATACTTTTTAGTATAACAAACTTATTTTAAGTAACTTAGACAAATAATTATACTTTAATTGAAATTAAAAGAATAAATGGAAATTAGGAACATATATTTTTTTCGAGTTTATAGTTAAAAGAAATAAAAATGAAAAAACAAAATTATAATAATAAATTTTTTTAACATGGAAAAAAATTAAAGCTTTAAATCTCCTTAGAAAATAAAAATATATGTGCAGAAATTTTATTTAATAGATAAACATATTGTTGTAAAAGTAAAATTTTTACATACGTTAATAAGAGGTTGTGTAACTCTTGTGTATACTGACCAATTTGACACCACGGGGCATTGACTCCACCAGTTTTTTAGGACAGACACATATTGACCCATTCAACCAATAAGACATTTTTTGGCTGTTTTCAGCTGTCACATAGCTTTAAGATGCATGTATTTTGGCAGAAGGTATCCACCACAGATTCTCGGTGGGATTGAGGTCTGGGCATAAAGCAGACCACTCGAGCAAATCAATTTGTGGATGGTTGAAGAAAGCCTTTACCTTCATCACCACCTGGATCGGTGGATTATCCTGCTGGAAAGTCCATTTTTCGCCTTGTAAATTCAAGGTGTTCGCTTTGCAATAAATCTATGTAGATTTCTGCTTTCAATTTTCCTACCACGAAGCATATTTAGGGTTTCCCTCTTGATACAAAATACCGCCCATACCATGAGTGATCTTGCACCATGAGCTTGTTTGTGACATGCTTCCCATAGGCGTCTTATGCCCATCCAATTTTTGTGGAGACTATCTGGTCCCCTAAATTAAACTTTTTTTGTCACTGAATTTAAAATGTACATATACTTTTCATATTTATGATGTTGTTTTAGACATGGTTTAGGCACTCGATAGTCATATTCTAGGTCTAAATATTGTCTTATTATTTGATGAGCACGTTGTTTAGTCACATTTAGACCAAGTTCCACCTTTATTTGTTTACAAATCATGTGGATATTAGTTGCTAACTGCTGTATGCGCCATTGGCTACTGTCATCAATAGTGCATATCCGTAGTCATCTGGATTTTTCAAGAAATTTGTTTTCGTGTTACAGTTTCTCTATACAGAAACAGCAATTTGGCCAACTTTCATGCCACGTTCTTCATCTGTTATTTCAGTTTCACGTGTCATTTTTCAAAAAAATTCAAAAATTTGATTTGTTTTTCATTCTATACATTTGCTTATTCACTTACTAACTTATGGAGCGATTTCTCTGCTTTATATGCTGATATGTTAATTTGGCATGAGTTAGAAGGCAAATAATTCATTTTGCACATATAAATATTTTACACGGGCTTTCCGACATACTTCATTAAAAATAAAGGTATTAAGAAAGCGGTGCAAATATAAACCTAAAAATAGCAACAAAAGATAAAGTAATTATAAGAGTATGTTTATGCCAAAAACAACAACTGTACCGTTAGTATTACATAAGGTTCAGAGGAAAACAATTTTGCACAAATAATTATTTGTCTGGGAATACCCTGTGTATATAGCAGGTCTTTGTCTACTATGGTTCAAAACATAATGCCATATACTTAAGTTGTTATAGCGGCCTTGGTAATACAACTGCAGTTAAATCTCCAGAGCCTACCCATGACGTTTCCAGAGACAAAAGTCCCTGACAGTTGATAGATTTTGTAGCAGAAACTACAGGGTTACGTTTCTACCCTTTGGGTTCGCAAACCCAGATATTCTTTATTTGTGAGATATTAGGATTTAATAGATTTAATTAAAATATACATACATATGTATATATTACACAAAGTGCAACTGATATATAAATTTTGCTACTCATCTCTGGCGCACTTTTTGGCACAAGTGTGTCAATAATTTATGTAAATAAATCTTGAACCGAGAAGAGCACAACATCAACAGTATTAAAAACAATGCAATTTGTTAACTTAATTCTAAAATTTTGTTGATTTTCTAAATTAATTTAAACTGGCTTTGTACAGAATTGTGTATTTGTTCTGCTACATAAATGTGTGAGTGTGCATAATATATAATATGTGTTTGTAGGGCAAGTGCGTGTATTGATTAAAGTATTGATGGGCAAGCTACCCTAGCTTAGGCCAACAACTAAATGGAATTTTTCAAACTCATTTATTTTTTGCACTCTGTTGTTTTTGTTATTTAAAAATCCAATAATTTTATAAACCAAACTTGCCATTAGCAATAACAATAACAACAACAACAACAACAATAACGAAAGCAATAACTAACTAAACTTAACGAATTGAAACGTTATGCCAACCATAACAGACAACAAACACATGTGACATCCGCTCTATGGTTAAAGGGATAATTTATATAAATAAATGTAATTATTCGGCTTTGAGGTCTACAGGCAAATTGAATAGATTATGCCACAGGTTATAAAATGTTGTTAGTAAATTTTTGGAATATTTTGTATACGAGGTGGCATCAAGAAGTCTTTACAAATATCAAGATAAAAAAAGTTTGTTATGGTCTTAGTTTAGACCTGCCGGAAACAAGCTATTGTTGCAGGAAATGATCCCAGTTGAAGACAGCCTTCAACGCTGGTGCAAACATGCTATGAACTTTGTTAAACTTTAATTTCTTCCAATATTATCCTTTTTAGTAAAAGCGTTTATTGCGGGCACGAAGTTTATAATCTTAATTTTTCACAAATAACCAATCCATTGCTATATAAGCAAAAGTGTTACCGAATCGAATCACCATAGTGATGCTAGATATTGCCTAACAATGCTTTATATTTTTATTAAACAAAACATTAAAAAGCAAATTTTAAAATCTTCTAAGTAGTAGTCAGGGATCGAACTCGGACCAAAAAAAACCTGTACAAATAAAATTTATATGTTTATAATTCAAGTGATTGGTGATTTTTGGGTGAAAATGTGATATTTTTGGCGAATCTTCGATCTTTTAGCGAGGTTTAAAATTAGTAGTTTTTTTCAGAATTTTCGGCTTTAAAACTAATTTTTTTGGTAAAATGTTAATGAAAATGTTATATTTTGGTGAAATTTCGATTGTTTAGTGAAATTGCTATCTTTAAGTAATCTGGAATTGTTCCTGAATTTCCTGTTCTCAATACTATTATTCTTAGAATTTCCATAATTAGCTTGTGATATTCCGGAGAGACTCCTCAACTTAAACACAGACAACAAAGGGAATCGAGTTATCTATGTATAAGGATCCAAAATATATATACTAAATGGAGTTGTAAATAATAAAAGCGAAATGGCAAACTTAACATAGAAAATGGGATTTTTCTTTAAAAAGTTTAAACAGAGTGCGAAAATAAAAAAACGAAACGAAACGTTTGCGTTTTGTTTTGTTCTTTGTAGTGAGTAAAACAAATACGAAACGGAAACAATGAGAGCGCTTTGTGTTTAGTCTCTTTGCTCCCAAACGCATTTATTTAAACGTACTCAGGTGAATGAGAAAATAATAGAAACGAAACAAAAACGTTTCGTAAACGTTTGCAAAATACTTTGCTCAATATCTTAGAGAAACTTTAGCAGCGGTATATGAGTTTTATTTTTGAGAGATATTCAAGGTCATCTTGTAAGATTTTTTGTTTTGTTATTGTTATTTAGACAACAGTAGTATAAGAAGAAAGAAACAACGAAAATTATTCAAGAAAATAAACCACAAATAAAATCAGCAATTCAAAAACGAAAAAACTAAATCAATCACTCAAAAATGTATTTCTGCTATTGTTTCGTTCGCAATTGTTCGATTATAATGGTTTATTAAGGTAATTGTTTTGTTTGCGCTCTTTGTTATTGAATAAGTATTTGTTTTAGCCTTTTGCTCATGTACAAAAAGATTAAAAGAAATTTTTAAAATTTGTATCTTGGCATGAAACGTTTACGAAACGTTTTGTTTCTTTTCTTATACTAATTTTACGCCTAGAAGACTGATGTGCTGTATCTGTATTCCAGTTGAATAAATCGCCTAGAAAATTTATATGAAAAGCACATAAGTTTGTTTAAAGTTTTTTGTGCTTCTTATATGACTTTTAAAAACCAAATCGACTTAGCCTCGTATCTAAGAATTCAGTCGCATGTGTGCAAAAATATTGAAACCAAACTATTTTGTTAAGGAAAAGAATTTAATTTTTGCTCAGAATAAAAATAATGAAAAAATTCGTATTATACAAAAATATAAAGTGTAACTAAAGGGAGGTTAAATTTGTAAGGGTCGATGTTGATTTTAAATAAAACACAAATTATTTAGAAAATTTTTTAAATTTATTTTTATTTTAATAATATTGGTATAGTTAAATTATGTATGGAACAAACTATCGGCCAAATGGTCGCCGCGACCTCGGCGGCACAACTCCATCCAATGCTCTCAATTTTCGATGACGCTGAGGCATAATTGAGGTTCTTTGCCGTTAATGCAGCATTATTCCATCCTTTAGCTCTTAAATTGTTGCTGGCTTATCGACGTACATCTTTTCTTTCAAATAACCCCAAAGAAAGAAGTCCAACGGTCTCAAATCACTCGATCTTGGCGGCCAATTGACATTGCCACCACGTGAGATAATTCGGCCATGAATTTTGTCGCGCAAAGGAGCCATTGTTTCGTTAGCTGTGTGGCAAGTGGCACCGTCCTGTTGAAACCACATATCTTCCACATCCATATCATCCAATTCGGGCCATCATATTTTCCATTTGAGTGGCTCGATAGACTCATTAGTAGCGCGCTAGTCTACCAGTCTGGGGGTTGCGGGTTTGATTCCTGCCAAAATACTCTGGGTATTTTCTGCAGACAAGCAAAAATCTTGTGTTGCCTTTAAAAAAATAAAATAAAAAAATAAATAAAAAAAATAAAAAAATTTTATTTTAAAATAAAAAAGTTAGATATGTCTAATTTAGTTTACAAAATACCTTGTAAGGGTAATGACAAAGAGAATTGTAATAAAGTTTATGTAGGTACTACAAAGAAGAAATTGAAAGTCAGAATAGCTGGACATAAATCAGACCAGAGATACAGAGACAATATCAGTTTGCAAAAACAACTTTATCTTCACACTGTTCGAAAAGTAATCATTATCCTAACTTCGAAAATGTATCAATTTTAAATTTGGAAAATAATTATAAACGTAGTTATATGTTAGAAATGCTACAAATAATTAAAGTTCCAAATGAAAAAAGAATAAATTTTAAAGCAGATACAGAAAATGTTGCACAAAATTATAGGCATTTAGTGCATAAAAAATAACATGAATTTGAATCAAATATTTATAAAAGGAACATTAATTTTTTGTAACATTTCCGGTTAAATTTATGTATATGAATTTAAAAATTTATTGTGTTTTCTCTTAAAATGTTTGTATGTTTGAATATAAAATTTTTTGTATATGTATTGGTAAGAATTTTTTTATCTTAATTTTTATTTGTTTTTTGAAATGTTGTTACGTTAATGTATTGAAATGTTAGAATTTTTTAAATTGATTGACAACAAATTTTTTCATTCATTTGAATGTTTTTTCAATCATTTAAATTTTTTAAAACTTTTATTATTTTTATTTCCTGAAGATGCTACCCAATGGTGTAGCGAAATATTGAGAAAATAAAAATTATTAAAACATTTTTATAAAAGACCTAGTGCTTATTAAAAAAAATAGAATTCAAAAATATAAAAAAGGTCAAAATCTACAATAATTATTTAAAAATATTTTATTTGTTTTTAATGAATTCCAAATATAAAACTAAAAATTCTATTTTTTCAACTACAGCTTAGTGGCTCCGTATTTTAAATGAACAGTTCTTTGTTAACTATTTTGTATTTTCTTAAAATGTGTAAAAGCTCGTAAATAATTTACTACAACAAATATTTACTTTGAAATGTCCATTTCTTCAGTTTCGATTTGTACTTTTGTTACATTTCAGAATAATTTGAAAAGTTTTGCAGAAAAACTTACGTAACAACAACTCTTATTTATCAATTCTTATGTCTACACAAGCACACCGAAATGAAAAACAAAAACAAAAACAAAAAGAAATATTTTAAAAAATTTTATCTTCCGACCAATGAATGTTTAAACTTTTGTGTTGGCTTTTTGTTTAGAAATTTATTTCTTTGAAAAAATTATGTTGAATGACATTTTGGTTGGATTGGAGAAAAGAAAAACAGCATTTTATTTTCATTTGAAACCCAAAGAAATAAAACAAAAAAAAAAGGATTTTTTTTAACATATTTAAAGTTTATGTACAATCGTTAATGATCATTATGTAAATTTCATAATTATTAAGTAAAATTCATATTTATTTTCTTTATTCAAGTTATTTGTGCATTTATTTTTCTTCTTCGTCTTAATTCTACTACACATATTCCACCCTACCCCCTCCCCCTAGCTTTATTTAAATAATCTTTTTTTTTTTTTTTCTTTCGTATGCTATTTTCACTACTGCTGATGTTGTTATTTTAAGATAATTTTAAATATCCTCAAGTTATGTATTTATATGTTAAGAAAGTAAAAAAGGATTTTCATACTTCAAGCTTGCTCACAGAAGGCAGAAAGAGTGATCTAAAGTATGACTCTGACTCTGACTTGACTTTTATACCACAAATAAGAAATAAGAAATGAAATAATTTGAAGAAAAAAGAAATGAACACAAAAATAAATAAAAAGTAAAACAACTTTTGAAAAAGTGCATCATATTTACCATAACTATAGTAACCAGTTGTTGCTCAAGTTGTGGCAAATAAATTTTTAAACAAACAAAAACTGTTACGAATAAAAGCAAATCTAAAATTAAATAAATGAAATAAATTTAAAAGAAGCTCCCAGGCTAGCAATTTTCTGGATTTTGAGCTGTGTTATAAACTAAAAACTGAGCGGTTATAATTCAAAATTGTATAACTCCACTTTAGCAAAAAAAATGAGTTAACAGCAATTTTAATAGGATATAGACACCATTTTTTCATAGTTTTAGCTATAAGTGCAAAGAAGTACTTGTTTTCATAAAGTTAGAAAATTAAATAGGGTGTTCCGATAGAGACATGTTATTTACGTATATGTGTTTATTTCTTTAACTGTAGGAGGAATACACTTCAAATTTGCTGACAATAATTAAAACTTAGTTTTCTATATAAACAAGTACAGATGTGTTCAAGATTAACGTGGGCTCCTGCCACGATGGCTTTATCCCACGGTGCTCTTAACACCGAGTGAAATAAAGACGTAGACTAGCGCCCCCATTGTGTAGCATAACAACACTTTATGATTGCCACCAATCGCAATTTGTGTGTATACAGTCACAATGAGTAGCAATTTATACAATATGGCAAGCCTTTCCAAGGCAAGCCTAGATCCATATTACAACCTCTTGCTTAGGGGTTTGGAGACTATCCAAACTCCGTCTGTTGAGAGTGCAACAGCACACTTGATCGACCTTGCACCACATCTGCTTTAATCGATCTTAAACTACAACCACCACGTGTACCCCCGAAGGGGACCTCACCAATAACCGGTCACAGAGAGGATAGGCTCTCTGTGGGGCTACCGATTCCCCTGGTACCAGTCCTTTGGGCACTGGTCAGGCCTCGAAGAGGACCCGTGTTATAAAATAGCAGACCTTTTCTTCCAGATTTAGGCTCTAGGAACCCTAGCGTCTGGTTCCCCTATTTTCCCCGCTTGGACCGCGTCAAAGCATTTGCCATATTCCTGCAGTGACAATTGGAACCCCCGGGGGTAATAAACAAGACCAAAAAAATACACCTAAAAATTAAAGGGTATTCCAATATTTACATGATTTAGAAGAAAATGGCCATATTTTTATTTTGCCATCGCCGCTATAACAATTAAAGGGTGTTCCGCAATTATATTTTTTTAAGCAGAATAGGAAGACTCCTGATATTTTCATGGAAAGTAATTAATTTTGAACTGTAATAGGTTGACACTTAAAATTTACACATATTATATTTCACAACTAGCTGTGCCCGGCACTTCGTCAGCCTCCTTCTATATTTTGTTCGATTTTGCTTTGAAAGCAATCCACACCAAAGACCCTTACGATTTTAGTTTTTTTTAAGAGTAGTAACAGTCAGGTAATTAATGCCTACATTAACTGTTATACTTCCCTTAGAAAGGGATAGTAGTAGATAAGACAGACAGGTTAGTGTGATAATAAAGCTTCGCAAGCGCTTCTGGTGTTCTTTAGGCGAATTAGTTTGAAGCTAGCATAGCAAATTAATAATTATTTATAATTATATAAGACATGCTACGTAACAGTTTATGTATTTGTTTACTTTTTAAAGAGTAAAGTATTCATATCCAGTTAGTTCAACTGCGTACTTTCACTGCTTTTTCTCAACTTTCTAAGATATTATTGCGGGATACTTAGGTACCTCCTCAACAAATTTTGTTAAAAGCCATCTAGTAGTATTTACGTGATGAGAACGTCAATGCAGACAGACAGAGAGGAGGAAGTGAGTTACTATTTTATTATATGTATAGATATCCAGTGTAACAAGCAACGAAAATAAATTAAATAAAAATAAAAGGGTGTTCACTAGATATTGCGAATTTAAGGAATTTGACCATCTCTTCTAAACATTGTGCTATGCTCTAGTACAACAAAAAAATAAAAGTTATGAGCCACCCATAAGACGTGAAAAAATTAGCATCTTGTGCTAAACATAGTACGGAACCCTATGTGTGCGAGAGTGACTTGCACTTGACTGATTTATTATTATTTGAATTTGGAACCATTACAAGTCTAAAACTATATATCTATAAAAATAATAAAGTATTCAGTAAAATATGTAAAAATATGTCTATTTATTTAGAATTCAATTTAAGAAACAGTAATGAACGCGCAATGTTATTTTAGATAAACTGCAACGTAAGTCACTTAATGTAGTTTTTTTTATTGGTTATGGAAGACTAAAAAAAAATAAAAATCATTTTTAATGGTTATATAAGACCAAAAAAATAAACATTTTTTATAAAATTTATTGAAAAAGCTTAAAATTTTGTTTGTTAATTATAATAGTTATGGCAGAACAAACAAATATTCCTTGTTTATCACTCTGATTCAGAGAGCAATTTTCAAAAAAGTTCTGGGTTAATCATTATTTCAGGACTATTTCAAATATTGGTTATAACAGTTATGTCCCCGGTTGTTATTAATATTAATTCTGTTGCGTATGAGTGTTACTTTTATATTAACATCACTCATACTTAAATAAAAAATGCATGCGTTCACACTTATGCGTTTATGTGTCTAAGAGAAAAGCATGTAATGGGTGATTTTTTTGAGGTTAGGATTTTCATGCATTAGTATTTGACAGATCACGTGAGATTTCAGACATGGTGCCAAAGAGAAAGATGCTCAGTATGCTTTGACATTTCATCATGAATAGACTTACTAACGAGCAACGCTTGCAAATCATTGAATTTTATTACCAAAATCAGTGTTCGGTTCGAAATGTTCAAATGTGACAAATTTTGTTCAGCGATGAGGCTCATTTCTGGTTGAATGGCTACGTAAATAAGCAAAATTGCCGCATTTGGAGTGAAGAGCAACCAGAAGCCGTTCAAGAACTGCCCATGCATCCCGAAAAATGCACTGTTTGGTGTGGTTTGTACGCTGGTGGAATCATTGGACCGTATTTTTTCAAAGATGCTGTTGGACGCAACGTTACGGTGAATGGCGATCGCTATCGTTCGATGCTAACAAACTTTTTGTTGCCAAAAATGGAACAACTGAACTTGGTTGACATGTGGTTTCAACAAGATGGCGCTACATGCCACACAGCTCGCGATTCTATGGCCATTTTGAGGGAAAACTTCGGAGAACAATTCATCTCAAGAAATGGACCGGTAAGTTGGCCACAAAGATCATGCGATTTGTGGGGCTACGTCAAGTCTAAAGTCTACAGAAATAAGCCAGCAACTATTCCAGCTTTGGAAGACAACATTTCCGAAGAAATTCGGGCTATTCCGGCCGAAATGCTCGAAAAAGTTGCCCAAAATTGGACTTTCCGAATGGACCACCTAAGACGCAGCCGCGGTCAACATTTAAATGAAATTATCTTCAAAAAGTAAATGTCATGGACCAATCTAACGTTTCAAATAAAGAACCGATGAGATTTTGCAAATTTTATGCGTTTTTTTTTTAAAAAAAGTTCTCAAGCTCTTAAAAAATCACTCGTTAGTTTTTGACGTGTCTTCCCATACATTCAGGGCTGTCACAGAATCCAAGTCGGTTTTGCTTTTTATCGGTTTCGCAAACTAATATTGGTTTAATTTGATGTCATGAAACCACGTCGGTTTGGTTATTTTCGAATGGAAATAAAACCGATATTCGCATCAGCTGTTGTTTGTCACTTGCACATTTGTTTACCAATTTTATTAATAAGAGCTTTTACAAAATAATTGTTTTTGTTCAAATTTTATTAAAAGTAACTGCATTTTTATTAAAATATTAAAAAAATTATATTACGATAAAAAAAATGACTACTACAGTTGGTTAGGACGCTCTCAAATTTGCTTTGCAGATTTATAGCTTTTTATCGGTACGCCTTGCGAATGTTCCTTGGCAAAGTCAAAGGAAACATTCCACGTTCTAAGATTCCGCGATTGCTACAACTTGCAGCTTATATTGATTTTTAGCAAAAGGACGCTATCAGAGATCTGTCGGAGATCTAATATTCTCAGTAAAAGCATTGTCTCAACAATTTGACATCATGTGCTTAACATTATGGAGCCGTTTATTTGCCCTCAGTGGGTTCAAATTAAAAAAGGGTCGAACGAAAAGCGCAGATCAAGGGACTATTTCTACAGCAAATGCAATATTTTTTCAATTATTGGTTGCAAACACAAAGATTATTAAGCCTAGTTGTGACAAGCATTTATACTTTTCGGGGGACCTGCACTACGATTGGCTTATCCCGGTTGAACCCTCTCTCAAATTAAGGATATTTTTCCATAAACTCCATGATGTTTTGGGTCCTATTTTTATGGTTTCCCCTATTTTATTATAATTTATATTAAATATTACATTAAATGTTATTTACATTAAATATCACTTTAAATATTAATCAAAAATTAAAAATCCCAAAGCACCGCGCAATCTTGTTTACTCAACAAAGTTGGGTTTGATACTAGATTAGTGTTAACTAAAAACGAATGTTGGAAGTAAAACAAATAAACAAGAAGTAACTTCAGGTTCGCTGAAGGTTCGCTGAAAGAACAACAACAAATATAAGGTGGTAAATATTAAAAGTAAAAATATTCAACAAGAGGGAAGCTTAAGGTAGTGGTAGACTTCGTTCTCACCAATTGACGATTGATAATTGAATACAATTTTTCTCGTATTCCTTTATCTGGGTTTAGTTGGTTAAATAGATGATGCTTACAACTAAAACACTACCCTAAGTAGATTAGATACAAGTAGTGCTGATGACGGACGTGGCTGTCTAGAAAATGTGCATTCCACTCGTGCTAGTGTCTAAAAATTAAATTTTCCCAATTTTTCTTTAATATTATCACCTAATTTGTAATTTAATTAATTCTTTCTTAGAAAGAATAAAAACGAACTTAAGCTTGATTATAAAAATTTCATTGTATGTAATATTAATCAATAAATATTTACTTTTATAAAATATAATAAATTTAATTTAATTTTTGCAAAATTTTCGTCTACAAAAAATAAAAACAAAAGCAAGTAAATTAAAACCGACAGCTGTTTGCTGATTGGTTTATTTCCAATAAAAAACGATAATATTGTTTTCTGTGATACCTTAAACCGACAATAATTCAAGTTCGAACTTAAAAGCGATAATATTGGATTTCATAATACCAAAGTACTTTTTTTTGTCGGTTTAAAATCCAATTCCAGCAACATTGGATTCTGTGACCGTCCTGATTAACTGTTTTTTAAAATACCTTAAATTGAAGTGTTAAATAGTTTCTAAACAGCTTAACCATCTATAAAATATAATAAATAATTTCGCTATAAAAATGGTTTGAATAGAAAAATGATTACAATTGAAACTGCCTTTTAGATAGATACAAAGAATGCTGAAAAAAGATGTGGCGATACAAAAAATTCCTTGTATTCTGCTTGTATCTAACTCTTCCGTATCTTTCTAAAGTAATGGGCTTAGGTCTGAAAAATTATTTATTTAATTTATACAATTTTTATAATTTATATTTATTGTAATCTTAAAATAATTTTTAAACTATTTTTCAATTCGTTATTATCTTATTTTTATACTGCTTATTTTTTACATCTACTGTTTTAAGATATTAAACGTTTGTAAATTGTTACTGTTTACGTCTTCGAAATCTGCCAAAAATACGTGAAAACTAAATTTTGAAGAATAGATGAAAAACATATTGACACCTGCACGTAAAAATAACGTCAAAAACATGCCATAGAAAATAATTTTACTTTTCTTTACTGACTTTTGTATAGCAAACATAAACAAAAGGGAACACGAAATACGAGATTGCGTAAAGCAGCATATATAAACAAACAAACAAACATATGTATCTATATATTAACTTCTGAAGATGCTGTAGTCAATAAGAAAACTATGGTTGAGTTTAAGAAAAAAAAAATAACATTTGGTTGAAACGTACTTAAGCAAACCGACAGTTCTGTTGAATGTATCTAAAGTAGAGAATTACCTAGAAAATTATTATATTATTATTGAAAGTAAATTTACTCCTTTTTTATTATTTTAAGCAAAACTAGCAGTCAGTTTCAATTGCTTCACAGACTTTCTTACCTATTTCCCATAATCCAACATACGATATTTTTCTTTAAAGAAACCTAAAAAACAACACAAATACAAATACAAACACACAATTTAAAAAGACTTTAAAAGATTGGCATCAAGCACTGCTGGGATTTGTTCCTACTAAGAACAAACATGTACTAACTTACTCCCACGTTCCCATAAAATTCAATAATATTGGTGTTTGTCTTAAAACGTAATGACTTTTACTTAAACCAAACACCAATATTACACATTCATCCATACAAACACCACACATATATAAACCAAAACATATTTTGTCTCCCACTTGCATTCACATAAACACTATTTGAAAATCATCATCATCGTCATCATCTCTTCAATCATAAATATCAATGTCAGATACAAATAACATCCAACATCAAAAAGACACTCGGTGAGCATGTGAATAGAATATACCGCTTGCACGAGTGAATATATGTGCTATGGGAATGCGAAAAAAAGAGTATAAATAAAAATTATCCTGATTTTGATGAGCAATACCATCATCTAACAAAACTGTTTGTATATTTGTTTACATGTATAAGTGTGAGTGTGTGTGTTATTCGTTGTGCAAACACTGAATATCTTGTAATAAAACTGTTATATGAGCAGCCAAACTACAATAAATATTACGTGTTTAAAAAGTAAAAGTTACACAAAAGGAAGTGAAATATACACTTAAGGAAATTCCCAAATTACACGATTGAGCAACATGTTTAGAGAATAAAATTTTTTTATCGAATCATCTTAAGCATGGAGCGTAAATCTTTTATGAATTGCTCGACTACTAGGGAAAATTGCGACTCTAATCCATTCGATATGGGGCTGGTAATGCATCTTCAAATAATCACTGTTTATTAGGGATTTTAGGCCGTCGCACAGGTGACCATTTCACGAAAAGGTGGCAAAAATCCATAACTTTTGACTGGATTATAATTTTAAGGTGTAATATTTTTGCTCCCGAGTATTCATTTTCATAAAAGCAACATATCTTTAAAATCGGTAATTATAAAAATATTATTTTTGGCCACCTTCTCAAAATATGGGCCACAGTACTTCTTTGAAAAATTTCAAGCACGGGCAGTGCTTGATATTGTTCACTGTTTGCAGCACTGGATATTCGGTATGAATGATTTGTGAATTGGCCACCGGAGTTTTTTGAAGTTACCAGTTGCGCCAGTGAGCCGCAAAGGCCATATAACAAAATACATCAATAAGTATAATAATTGATTTATTAATGGAACACTGTTCACTAAAACGTGAAATTATGTGCTCATCGAAATGTTCTCTCAATAAATCCATTGATTGATGCGATGTGTGGGAAGTGGCGCCGTCTTGCTAAAACCAAATGTCGCCGAGATCACAAGCTTCAATTTCAGGCACCAAATAGTCGGTTATTATGGCACGATAACGGTCGCCATTGACGGTTACGTTCGCACCGGCATCATTTTCAAAGAAATATGGACCGATGATTCCACCGGCCCACAAACCACACCAAACCGTTGTTTTTTCTTGATAAGGTGGCAGCTCTTGAATCTCTTCAGGTTGCTCTTCGTCCCAAATGCGGAAATTTTGTTTGTTTACTTACCCATTGATCCAGAAATGGGCCTCATTGCTAAACAAAATTTGCCTCGAAAACGTCGGATCTTCTTGGAACTTTTCAAGAGCCCATAGAGCGCTTGGGAAGGTCGAGCGGCTTCAGTTGTTGCACAAGCTGTATTTTGAATGCTTTAACCGCCAAGTCGTTCTATCCGTCAGTCCGAGTTGCTGCGAACGGCGCCGAATCGACTCTCCACGGTCTTCGTGTACACTCTAGGTACGTCCGCTATATTTTCTTCACAGCGTACTGGACGTGGTCTATTCGGTCGAATATTATCCAATAATGAATGCTGGGTAATTTTCGTAATAATGTTGAACGATTTGTAAACGTTGTTCAGGCATAAGTCTTTTCATTATGAAATGAAAAGCAATACCAAACAAAAATAACATGACAGCATGACACGACTCACACGTGATCTGTCAAAAAAAGGCTATTGATAAAGCACAAAATGTGTTTGTCGAAGGGCCGTATGCCTAGATTTGGTAACTTTAGATGATATATTTTTGATATCATCAAGTCGACCTTAGCATCGAATCTAACGGTGTTGGCTTAAGATTAACTCCGCACAGACCAAAGCGTTGAAAATAAATGCGACCAACCATGACGCAAACTTTAAGGCTGGTGAGAGTAGCATCGAATTCCTTCACCTGCCTCGGGAGTGGTTTTCCACCATATGGCAATGCTGCAAGTGATATCCTTAGTAGAATATCTATATCCCCAGTTGCTTTCTCACAGAGCTGGAAAATCTGGAGGTTCTCATCAATCTACAGCCACTCCAAACAATGAATCTTTAATTCAAACATTGAATCGGTCCTCTTATGCGGATGTAAACTGGTTAATGACAAAAGCACTTGAAAAGAAGTCTAAATAAGATTCTGAACATCCTGTGGCCAAATACTGCTCCAACTGCTTTAGCGATACATGCAGGTCGCAATACAAGCCGAAATGAGAATGAGTCTTTGCAATAGGATTGGTCATACCTTGCTGAAAGCATAAACGGAAATATGTGGACAAGCTCTAGAATGGAATGGAATGGAAAGATAGTTAAAAACGAAGAAAGCGAAAGCATACACGAAGACGAACTATCGAAAGTGATATGTCACAGGTGGAATACAATTTCAACAGGTCAAAATACACCGCTTGATATAGAGGAAAATGGCGAAGCTAGGTTGAGGACCTATGCTCCACTGGGAGTCAAAAGAAGTAAGAAGACGAAAAGAACTACAATAGCTAGAGTCTTGTAACTTTGCACAAACAACACTTATACTAACTTGCATAGTCTAGCTAAAACAGATTGGATGGGAACTGAAAAAAGTTTGTCCTGAAACTAGGGAACTATAATAGGTAGAGTTTTGAAATTGTTTACTCTGAGCATAACGCGTGTTTTCAAGTTAAAGCTTGGTGACTAGGACTGAATAACGAGCGTTTTCGAGTGAAAGCTTGACCATACTTTTACTTTCCAGAGTTTGTTGTTTTCCTGTCGATGAGTGTATCAAAGCGCACCAGGGCTAGTTAGTATAACTATAATTGTAATTAAAAAAAATCAGTAGCATTAAATGGAAGTTAACATTTTTGTCATTGTTATTACAAACTAGCTGTACCCACACACGCTGTGTGCGTTCTGATAATATTTTTTTTATTTTGCTTTGAAAGTAATCCACATCTAATTTTAAGACTCTTATGTATTAACTTTATTTAAAAGTAGCCATCCCTGGATAAAATTCTAAAATTTATATAAAAAGCTCTGTAAAAGACAGACAAAAAAATGAGATACTCATTATTTTAAAACAGCGCCGTCTGAGGCGCAACATTGCCTTAAATATCCTGCTTTCAAAAATAAAAGAAGCCTTAAAGTATGCAGTACCTTTAAATCGGTAATAATAATCGGCGTACTTTCACTGCTTTTTCTCCACTTTCTCTTGGAAGTAAAACATTTTTGCGGAAATAAGGTATCCTATATTGGAATCAGGATACTAAGGTACTTCCTCACAAAATTGTGTTACAATCCATCCAGTAGTTTTTACGTGATGCGAACACAAAAAAAAGGACAGACAGACCGGAAATGAGTTCCTAATTTATTATATGAATAGATAATGTCAATGAAAAGCCAATGGCATTGAAAAAAAATCGAATTTTAACAACAACCATTTTATCAATTATACTTTTACTGCATACTTTAAGGCATCTTTTATTTTTAAAAGCAGTAAATTTTAAGCCATGTTGCGCAACAGATGGCGCTGATTGAAAATAATGTTTAAATCATTTCCTGTCTATCTTTTACATGGCTTTACAATCATTTTTAGAATTTTCTATAAATTTTAAAATTTTATCCAGGGATGGGTACCTTTATAAAGTAAGAGTCTTAAAATTGGATGTGAATTACTTTTAGCACAAAATCGAACAAAATATCATCAGGATGCACACAACCTGTGTGGGCACAGCTATTAGTTGATATATTTGCCAAGTAATTAGCTTGGATCTATTCGATTTCGTACTTAGAGTCAGACTTGGAAATGAGTTCCTAATTTATTATATGAATAGATAATGTCAATGAAAAGCCAATGGCATTGAAAAAAAATCGAATTTTAACAACAACCATTTTATCAATTATACTTTCGTTAACCATATTTTTTTAGTGTAGAATAATATATGCCCTTTGTGTATGCTTTCTCTTGGTATATGCATAACCAATCTATTTGAGCACACCTCATCGCTATTTATTTACCTAACGAGTATGCCAAAAATTTGATTTTTAAATTCTTTACTTGTACTGAAAAAGTATATTTCCCAAAATACATACCAGTATAATACTACCCAACTTCCCATCTAATGCTTCTGCAGTTTTGGAAGATGATGATATGATGAGATGAGAACTTGAAGCTGATATGAGTAAACAAAAATATAAATTTATATAACGAATTCAAAACAAACACAACAAAAAAAAAAAACAGGAACTTCACACTATCAAAATGATTTGCCAATTTTTTTAAATAAATAAAATAAAAAATAATATACATATACCCGTACGAGTGAGTATACAGCAGAAAAGTTGAAAAATATTATTTTCAATGATGAAGCTGACGACTACTGTAACGATAGTAACGAAGGAAAAGCTTTAGAACAATTTAGAACCATTACACACGTGTGCAAAACAAGCTGTTAAATAAAAGAAGAGGATATCGATTGTTGTTTATTGTTTTGGATATGTTATTCTGTGCTGTGACCTTGTAACGACTATTTAAATTATTTTTTAAATTTTGAATTGGGAAATTTTTAAATAAGTTTTATTTTAATTTTTTTTGTCTGCTTAAGATTTACTAGTTTACATTCATAGAAAAGAATCTGTTTTGTTTAAGATTTAAATAAATTATGGTATTTAAAATAAGTTATAAAATATATATATTTTTTTTTTTTTGAAGTAGTTTAATTAAAAATAATTAAATTCGAAAAATATACGAACTTAAGCCTACTTAAGAATAATTAATTTGTATATAGTTAATACGTATAAACTAATATCATATTTGCCTTAACGTCAATCTCTAGGAAAAATTATAATATACTTGTTTGTTAAAGTCTTCACCAATTCGGAAAACTTTTAAAGTTATGAAATGCTTAAAACTAATCAACTTGCATTTTTTATATTTGTTTATAGTTTTATTTTCCAGAGCAAAATGATTCTGACACTTAATATTCTGAACCCGTCTTGTGAGCGTTGTTTATTTTATTTTGTATCTTTTTTTGTTTGCTTTTTTTTATTTTTTATTTCGATATAAATTTATATGTTTTATTTAGTTTCAACACCCTCTAGGATATTTGTTTTTAACAAGAAGAGAATTAAGCAAAGTAAAGCAAAAGACGCACACATACAAACAATGTGTGCGTCGTATACACTGTGTATAAAAACTGCAATAATAATAATAATAAGGGTTTATTTTCAGCAGCACATTATCATGCTCGGATTGACACTTTACGCAATTGTGTTTCAAAATTTACGTTATTTCCCATTTTTTTTTTAATTTTTAACGAGTTTAGTTTTTCTAACTAAACCCTAAAATCATAAAATTTTTGGTAGATCATTAATCAAAACAAAATATATTTTTTTTTAATATAAAAATTATTGCAATTGTGTATAAAATATAAACTGACGTTGTTTTCTTCATTTCTTTACCAAAGGAGGATATCATTATATACTTTGTAAAGAAAGCATCGAAAGCAGTTGCGTATTCGATTCTCGCAAAGATTCTGGGTGATGCGCAGGTAGTGTTGTCTTAAAAAAATATATTGCTATAACGGTCTGGCTTATCTACACTAATAATAAAATAGTAACTCATTTCCTGTCTGTCGCTTCTTCTTTTTTGTGTTTGCAACACGCAAAAATTAGTGGATAGTGGATTGAAACAAAATTTTGTGAGGAGGAACCTTTGTACCCTGATTCTAAATATCTTATTTCCGCAAAAATATCTTATTTCCAGAAGAAAGTGCAATGAAAGCACGTCGATATTTTTACCGATTTAAAGGTACTGCATACTTTAAGGCATCTTTTATTTTTGAAAGCCGTATATTTTACTGCATACTTTAAGGCATCTTTTATTTTTAAAAGCAGTAAATTTTAAGCCATGTTGCGCAACAGATGGCGCTGATTGAAAATAATGTTTAAATCATTTCCTGTCTATCTTTTACATGGCTTTACAATCATTTTTAGAATTTTCTATAAATTTTAAAATTTTATCCAGGGATGGGTACCTTTATAAAGTAAGAGTCTTAAAATTGGATGTGAATTACTTTTAGCACAAAATCGAACAAAATATCATCAGGATGCACACAACCTGTGTGGGCACAGCTATTAGTTGATATATTTGCCAAGTAATTAGCTTGGATCTATTCGATTTCGTACTTAGAGTCAGACTTGGGGTATGTCAATTACGGTGTGTAATTAATTCCACTTGTAATTACGAAATTATATGTAATTTTAATTGGAATTTTTCCACTACAATTACACTCGACTATCTGTAATTGTAATTGAGATTAAATGTAATTTGTAATTGAAAATTAAACTTACCATTACTTGTAATTTTAAACTAAAAAATTACAATTACATGTAATTAATATTTAAAAAATGCAATTATAATTATATGTAATATAATATTTTTCAGAATTCAATTGAATTTTTAATTTGTAATTAAAAATTCCAATTACAATTACATGTAATGTTCAATAAAAAATTTCAATTACAAGTTACTTTAATAGACTTCAGTCCCTGTAATATGTAATTTAGAATAAGTTATTACACATTACGTGTAATTTTAAATGTAATTGAATCCCCCATGTGTGCTTAGAATGAATATTTTAAACAATGGTGTCATTTCATAAACAATTTCGGAGAAAGTAAAATGGCGGAGTCGATATAGATGATTTTGGAATTAAAATGTGTTTCAGACTCCCGAATGACTGCAGTGTCTTACAAGCAGAAATATCTGCTATCAAAAAGGCTAAAGACTGGCTAAGGTACCACAGAATATCAAATGGAGATGTCTGTTTTTTACTGACAGTAAAGCCGAAATCATGGCATCATTGAATGCGATGGCGAAAACTTTGACAGTCACCCTCAAATGGGTGCGGGGACATGGACTAATCTAGTCAACTGTATTACTGGTGAACTAGCCAAAAAGGGGACACTGCTAAATAATGAGGCCATAGCCATCTATTGTGGCATCCTCCTCTCGGCCTGCTGTCACCGCATAAATTGTGGTTTTTACGATCTGGCTCAGGTCAGATGGTTCAATGAGTCTACTTGCTCAACTACAAAGACAATCTGGCCTTTACTGGACCAGAATAGAACGGTTATTTCGGCTTCCGAAAATGCAGCTGCGTGACTTAGTAGCAATAGTCTGTCTTAAAATGACTTCCGTAGAAGCTGTCAAGATGGCGAAGAGGAAGAAACGGTTGAAGAAACGGTTGCAGAGGCCTATGTCCTGCACTGAAACATCGACGTCTGGAGAGCCTTTCCGATGTTTTACTACTGGAAACAAGCAGGATTAATTCCTTTCTGAGGAGTTGTGGTTGGTTTCCTGGCCCACTCCGACCCGGCGTGACATAGATAGTTACTAATTGCATGTCTCGACCACTACAGCCTCTACAGCTACTTTTTCTCTCCTATGTCTATGTCTGTCTGCTTACCTATTCTCCCTTTTTACTGGTATCTTGCTGTCACTCAAAATACAGCGGTACCGCAAGGGTCTGTTCTTACTCCTACAATATTTCTAATTTTTCTATATGACTTTCTTTGTCAAATTTTCAACGCTATCTGGTCTTTTGCAGGCGACAGCAGCTTTTGTCCTTTGTATTCATTCAACATACAATTCCAATGAGCCTTGAAGCTGCTCGAAGAAGCTTATAGATGACAGAAGGAGAATCCAACTCTATTGACTCTCTTAAACGTAGATGCAATTTTTAAAAACCTTTTATTTTAGAAATAATTCGGTATCTTAATGAAATTTCATAAAGTCAAAGCAGATGTGTTTTCGAGTGTAGCTGCCGATGGTATTTCTGTTAGAGCTTGGGGATTGTGGGCAAGGCTCCAAATTTGAGTACGTCGGGCATACTATTTTATTTATTTATTTTTTTTTTTTTTTTTGATATGTCACCAAAAGTTTATTTATATTTTAAATGTTAAGATTTTTTTTTTAAATTCAGATAGTCTTTGAAAATATTTTCACAATATGTGCTTACACGTCTATTGCTTTGCGAGAAAATTGATTTTTATACCCTTCACTACAGGTGTAAAGGGTATATACAAGTTTATCATTCCGTGTTTAATTTCTACAATATTCATTTCCGACCCCATAAAGTATATACATATGTATATTCTGGATCCATATAGAGAATTTGGTTACGCGATGGGCGTTTGTCCGTCTATTCATCTGTCCGTCCGTCCGTGTTCGGGTAGTAATGTCATTTGCCAAGGCAACAGAAGAGACAAAAAAATTTAAGCGCACCAATCTGTAAGGCTTAGTTTCGAAAATTTTGGAATTGCAACTCAGCAACATCGGATTATTCCTTTCCAAAAACCACACTATCTATATTTGTTCACGCTTTTTTTTTCATTTTTTCAGCTATAATGAATGCTTTTTTTGTCAAATAAATATTAGACCGCAACAGGTAGATCGCAAAGAGGGCATACAGATCTCGGGGGATTAATAACCCCCTGCGAGGGGCGATTTTTGTTTGTTTTTAGATTGGTAGGGTTTTTCTGCTTTGATTTGTATTAAAGACCTTAATAGAAAGCAATACACATAGGGGTAGCCAATGGATCCACAAGGTGCCCATTGGTAAACAGGAGCAGTTAAAAGGCACATAGGGGGGTCAATATGAGGAAATTTTTCTTAAAGGATTTTTAATTGCTTTAGTCTGATGATTTCAACTCAATATAGATTGCAGGAAGGTCCTAAATTAAAAAAAAGAAAATTCAATAAAAATTTTAACAAAAAAATTAAACAAATACACGGCGCAGAGTGAGACAACGGCGGCATTAAATACAAGGAGTCATTGTAGAGCTCTGAAATTTTGCACAGGATATTTTTTATACAATTCCAGTTTAAAAAACAAATTAAGAAAATCCCACGTTTACGCCCACCTCCCATACAATCGAAATTTGTAAAATGCCGTATTGTCCGTAATACTTTAGGTATAACTTTCAGTTTGGGAATACTTGAATGCTATATTGTTACAAACATTATCGGAAAAAATTTTGAACTTTGGCCAACTTCTACCTCCACCACCCATACAACCTCAACATAAAAAGTGCCATATTTTCTAAAATATTTTAGGTACAACCTTCAAATTTAATACTGTTTCGTGCAAAAATTACAAAAACACGCCCACTATAACGCCCATCTCCCATTGAAATGCAATAAAAAGAACAATTTTTATTTTCATTCTATCAATAATTTTTTAACATCATCATGGCATTCTAATTTTCAATTTCATTCTCATTCTAAATGAATTAATATAAGGATTTGATGATATTTGCAAATAGTGCATTACATCGTCATTCGTAGAAATACGCGAATATTTACGAGAATGGAATAGCCAACAACAATTAAAAAGAAAGTGAGCATAACACAACTTAGATAAGAACAACAGCTTGCACTATCAATTTAAATTAAAAATTATGCAACTGTCTAACCCAAAGTCAGTGACCTTCAAAAAAATTACCAATCAAATGAATAATGTAAATAAAATAATAATAAACAATAAGTGAATAGTTGTAAACAATTAACAAAAATAAAAGTAAAAAGTTGTAAACATGCTATTGCATGCTAACATACGTTTGGCGACAGAATGTGCGCGTTGCGTATATTTTGTTGTTTTTTGTATGTTTAAAGTACTCTTGCAAACTTTTTCTATATATCCTTTACATAATGAAATCTGAGACTTCAATCTTTAATTTGATATAAGTCTGCACCTAGGGCGAGGGGCTGATCTATATTTCCTAGTCCAGTGAAAACGCCTAATGTTCAATTTTTACACCACAATTCTGTTGTTAAGAAAAATTTTTTTTTTGTGTTTTCTACAACAACTAAATTAATTAAAAAATACCTTAAAGTTATATTTATTATGTATTTTTTATTAATAAGCTTTTGAATATTGCATATTGAACTAACATATTTCAAGCGCGTTGGCATACCTGAAATTTGACTTGTTCTAGACCAAAAAGTAATGTAGTTCTGAAGCTGAAATTTCAGGGAATTGTTACTCATATATCTGTTAAATACTGTAAAAATTCCATCCAAATTGGACGACACGCCAAAAACCATTTTTTGCCGCGTTGGCTACAGGAATTTGTTTTCATTTAGCTGCGTCGCCGCTGTCTTCTGCTTCTTGAAACCATAAATAATGAGTTTTTTCTCATACAATTTATTTTAATTTATGTAAAGAATCAACAATATGGATAATGCTGTACATGTCTGTATAAATAAAATCACCGTGGTGAAGGGTATAGAAGATTCGGCACGGCCAAATATAGCACTTTCACTTGTTTCTTTTTTTGCATTTTTGGAAACCGTAACTTGGTATTGCTGACGTGGTGAACTTTATTATGTTGGGCTGCTTTTTTATACAATTTAGAATAAAATAGTAGAGCGTTGTCCCGGTAGCTCGTTTCCTTAAAAAGTTACACTCCACTTAATTGCGAAACCGTAAAAACTGACGTTTTTGAGGACTTTCCCCAAAAAGGTGATATGTTTTTTTTTTTTTTTTTTTTTTTTGCTTATATAAAGTAGTTACATCGGCACAAGTTAAGTTTTCAGAACTATTATTAAAGACAACCAATGCGAATAAAAGAAAAATTAGGTCATAATTTCCAGCCGTTATCCCTCCAGTACAACCCAAACATGGGCAATTTTGAAACAAAATTTATGAATTATTCTCAAATACACCGATTTAAAAACAAAAATAATTTTTTAATTATTTTTAAATTATTATTCCTTGACTATTTAATGAATGAAATCAATTTACATAAATATAATGGTATGTGTGGGTGTATTAAATGTTTTCCAGCACATTTTGAAACTTATGTTTTCTAGACGTCCGACGATAGCAAAGCTCTTCTACAAAGTTTTACTTGTTTTCATAAATAGGACTGAATATTTTCTGTTAAACTTTTTGTTATGTTTCTATTGTTATTTTTTGTTGAGCTTGTTGTTTAAGTATTGTATCCTTTTGGATTATCCAAAGGCGATTTACAAAAATAACAATAAAGTAGTAAAATTCCTACATGTAGAAGTTGTGTTTGTTATTATTATTATTATTTTATAAGCAAATTAAAATAATAAACAATAAAATACATACATACATATATGTTTTATGTCTTAATTTTAAGTCCACAATACGTGATCCAATTGTAATCTTTAAGAGTTAACAGAAAATAAGTTTTGGCTATTAAGTTTCAATATCTGCGAATAATAAAAGATAAAGAAGAACTAAATGTAAATGAAAATAAAAAATTTTAAAATAATTCCTAAAGCAATCTTGGTCATCTAATATATTTTAGTACGCAGCAAAAAAGATCAAAAAATAATGGAAATTTATTAAAAATACTTTTATTCAAGGAAATGATTTTTTTATTTATAATCCAATTTCTGCCATTAATAAAAATCACATCCCAATACATTTTTGTTAGACATTATTTAATGATCCCATTTAAGTCATTTTTATTTACATCAATAACCAGAAGACATATTGAACCATTAGCAACCATTAGCCAAAATAATGATGAGACGCCTTTTAATTATTTGTCAGCAGACAGCAAAACCATAGAAGAGAGAATGAAAAATTACAACTAAAGCGCTGAAATTAAAATTCAAAACTTTTCATGTCAATCATTCGTGTGTTAAAGCGTCAGTTGAAAGACCCTACAAAGAAAACAATGTTCAAGAACTCACACGCACAGACACGCACAAACACTAAAAATTCCTTTCAGTTTTAGAAAATTTTTTAGATGGACAAATTTTCTAACAAAAATGAATGGAAGTAAAATAAAGAAGACGTGGAGCTGAAAAAATCTAAATTAGCTTTAACTTATATAAAAGTAAGAAACCTCCCACCCCACTCTTCTTTATTAAACTAATGAGAGCATAATTAATGATAAAAAGAAATGACTCTTGAAAATATTTAAAGGTGCTAATTTAAGAAGCGAAAAATAAAATCAGGAGAAACTTAGCACCTTGAACACTAAAAAAAAGTTATAAAATAAAGTAAATTAAAAAAATGTAAGCGCATTTAAAATTTATTTAATTAAGCACAAAATGAATACAGAAAAATTTTTAAAACTTTAATTTTTTTTTGTTAATCGGCATATCCAATAACAAAAAGTATGTCTAATAAAATAAATAAAAAAAATAATAAATAATTTTTTACTCTTTTAAACTGTTTGACCCGTTTTTTTTCGTTTATGTGCATTGATGTATTGGTCCAGTATTAAAAATAAATCAGTCAAGTGCGAGTCAGACTCACACACGTAGGGTTCCGTACTATTTTCAGTACAACTTTAAAAATTCAAGTTGTTATTTTTCACCTCTTATGGGGCACCATTTAGTTTTTAATTATTTTTTATACGAGAGCATAATACTGTAAATATCAAGTGTCTGTCTATAACGGGCAAATTTCTAAAATTGGCGACAAATTGGGAACACCCTATTATTTTTATTAAATTTATTTCCATTTTTTGTTGTTAAAGTAGATATTGTAAAATAAATCTGTGTAGATTTTAAGTGTCAGACTATTACTGTTTAAATATAAGAACTTTCTATGAAGATATCAGTAGCTTACCTATTACGGTTTAAAAAATACGTCCAAATCATGTCACTGTCGGAACATCGTTTAATTATGTTATTTGGTATAGCGAACATGGCAATCCTCTTTCTATCAATATATTGTTGGGAAATTATTATTTTATTAAATAATAATTTAAAATAAAATAAAAAGCGGTCCCGAGAGGTTAGTTGTAATTATTGATAAAAATTCACTTTATTTTTAAATTTTAATTTGGTTATGTTACTTTTTTCTTTTACAAAAAATGTGGTTGTTCCGTCAACCATTTTCTACTTCATGCTTCTTCTCTTTTTGTTTTCTTTTCTTACTTATTCAAATGTCATTAGTGCTGGTACGTGTTTACACGCGAGCCTTAATAAACCCTGTTCACACGAGAAAGTTCGTAACATTGCCCCCTCCTTTAAGCTCGCGGCTCCTGACCGAGCAAACAGCTTCCTGAGTCGTAGTAATCAGCAAGACGGTTTACATGAAGAACTTTTTTTATTCTCTTTTGTGGCAGCTGAACTTCATAGATCAGGTCGGATATTTTTCTAGACACCACACCAGGTCCAACCCACTCACTTTGTAGCTTTGGACAGTAACCCTTGCGCCGCGTGGGCAGATATATCCACACCAAATCACCTTTGTTAAATTGACGTGGATTAGATCTTAAGTCGTATCTGCATTTCATAGCTTCCGATGCAATCCTCAGTCTAGTTCGCGCTAGATTATGCACCTTCTGAATAGCGACTCGCACTTCATTGACGTAATCATGAATGCTGTTATTTGCTTGTGGAGGAACTCCAAACATTACATCCAACGGCAAACGTACCTCGCGACCCAACATTAAACGAGCAGGAGAGTACCCAGTGGATACGTGCACTGCGGACCTGTAGGCAAGTAGAGCTAAGGGCAAATTGGTATCCCAATTTGTTTGATTTTCATCGATAAATTTCGCAAGGTAATCCAGGAGTGTCCTATTAAACCTTTCAACCATTCCATCGGATTGTGGGTGAAGTGGAGTTGTCCTTGTTTTCTCTGATCCCAGTAGTTTCATTATGGCTTGGAAGACCTTAGATTCAAAGTTTCGCCCTTGATCCGAATGGATAATATGGGGGACACCAAAACGACAGATTACATCAGAAACAAGACGCTGAGCAACCACCTCTGCTGTCTGATCGGGTACAGCGAGACATTCTGGCCATTTTGAAAAATAATCCATTACAACAGCGATATACCGATTACCATTCTTAGTTAAAGGTAAAGGCCCAAGAATGTCAATACCCACCCGCTCAAAAGGGGCTCCAATGGCAGTGGGCTGCAATCTGCCAACGGTCTTTCGAGTTGGGCCTTTTCTTGCTGCACAAATTTTGCACATAGAACACCACTGAAAAACCTCTTCGGTACAACCAATCCAATAAAACCTGTCACGCACTTTTCTTAAAGTTTTAAGACGACCAAGATGACCCCCTGTAGTGCTATTATGCGCTTGCGAGAGTATCAGCGGTATATGTTTTCTTGGGGCAATAGGCACGAATTCCTATTCACCATCTTTAATAAACTTCCTTTTCAGTACACCATTATCAACAAGCAATTGATCAAACATTGTCCAATAAGCTTTAAGCTGGGGCTCAAAACCAAGAATTTCGACTTTCTCCGGTCTTTCCCAATCAATAACATTTTTTAATGCTGGATCCTCTATCTGATCGGCCATGAGATTTTCCACTGTTATACCAATCGTAAAGACTTCAACACCCTCTTTGATTCCAGCTTTTTCACAGTGTTTACAATCACCACACGGGCGGCGGGATAATGCGTCGGCATTAAGATGTTTATTTCCGGGCCGATATTGTAGAATAAATTGATATTCTTGAAGTCGTTCCAACCGTCACGCTAACTGTCCTTCTGGTTCGCGGAAGTTATAAAGCCATCTTAGTGAAGCATGGTCCGACCTTAAAATAAATTCACGTCCTAAAAGGTAGTGTCGAAAATGGGCAGTAGAAATGACGACAGCTAAAAGCTCCTTCCGGGTGACACAATAATTTTTTTCAGCTTTATCGAGAGTCCGACTATAAAACTCAATTACTTTTTCTTCGCCGTCTTGAACTTGGCTAAGAACGGCTCCTATACCTACGTTGGAAGAATCGGTGTCTAGTATAAATTGTCCATTTTCGTTCGGCAAAGCTAAAATGGGAGTATTTGTGAGGCAATATTTTAATTTCCTAAAGGCCTCATTTGCACCATCTTTCCATTCGAATTTTGTTTTGGCTTGTGTTAATTCAGTTAGCGGTTTAGCTAGTGTCGAAAATTCTCGTATAAATCGCCTGTAGTAGGAACACAACCCCAAAAATGCCTTTATTTCCGTTTTTGACTTAGGCACTGGCCACTCTACCACCTTCTCTATCTTGCTAGGGTCAACTTCTAGACCGTTGTGACCTACAATATGGCCTAAGTAGCATACGCGATCTTTAAAAAAATTGCATTTGCTAGGGCTTAGTTTAAGTCCGGCATTTAATAGTCTTTTAAAAACTTCTTCCAATCGAGAGAGGTGTTCACCAACAGTCCGTGAGTGTACAACTATATCATCTAAATATACTAGTGCTGTGCTCCATGGAAGCCCTTCAAACACCTGATCCATTAGTCTCTCAAAGGTTGCTGGGGCATTGCAGAGCCCAAAGGGCATTACATTAAATTGCCAAAGGCCCGATCCACAGGAGAACGCTGTCTTTTCTTTGGAGTCTGGATCAACTTCCACTTGCCAATAACCGGACTGCAAGTCCATAGTAGAGAACCATCTGGACCCATGTAACGCCACCAAAATGTCGTCCATTCTGGGAAGAGGATACGAATCCTTCCGAGTAGCTTCATTTAATCGCCTATAGTCCACACAGAATCGAAGAGAACCGTCTTTCTTCCTTACTAAAACAATGGGTGATGACCACGGATTAGAGGATTTCTCAACAATGCCCTGGGAAGTCATCTCTCGAATTAAATTAGTCATAACTTCTCGTCTGGCAAAAGGGACTCTCCCAGGTGGAATCCGAATAGGAGGGCAATCGCCGGTGTTAATGTTATGCCTAACCAGTGAGGTGCGCCCGAAATCGTTTGAGTTTTTAGAAAACACGTTGCCATATTTTTTTAACAAATTTTGAAATTGAATGTTCTCGGAGGATGTAAGTCCGGTAAGTTCATTTGCCGGCCACAGCGCAGTGTTCGATCCAGCTGCTGTTTGGTCCCCTTCTATAACTTCTACAGGATATAGTTGGCCTAATGGAGTATTGGTTTCTAATTCCACTGTTTGATTCGTGACATTAATTAAACGAACGGGAATAAATCCCTGATCTGCCATCATTAACGTTCGGCCTATAATAACCCCTTTAGATGAGCTAAAACTGGAAGACCGTTCAACCATATAAAATTCTGCATTTTGCTCAGCTACATGAGGTATACTCAAAAAGGTATCAGAGCGGGGTGGTAGCCGCAGGGGATTAATTAGCCTAACTGAGCTACTGTTGTTGCGACTTGGTAATTTTATTTTTACCATACCATTCGAAAATTCCAGGAGCATGGCATCCATATTAATTTTACACTTTTGCGCGTGTAAAAAATCGACTCCTAAAATGGGTGGTACAGGAACTCTTACAACCAGGAAGTTATGTTGAAAAACGACTCCTTCTATGGAGAAATTTAAATGAACTTGGCCAACTGCTTCAAAAACCGTTCCAGAGGCGCCTACAAGTTTTAAACGGTTATTTTCCAGCCTTGACTTCTTCGGCACCAAGGTCGTTGGGATCAAGGACACTCTAGCACCTGTATCAATTATAAATGGAATTAATTTATGATTTAAAGAAACCAGAGTATGTAAGCCCCGATTACCATCCTCAATTTTATTTTTATAAAACAAAGTAGGTAGCAGTTCTGCTGTGATCGCTGAAGCTTTTTTTCTATAAGATGGTAGAGACTTATTGTTGCATGTTTTTTGATAAAATAAAATAATAGCGGTAGCATTTCTTGCTGTTTCTGCATTCACTTTTTCTACAGAGCTGTCATCGAATTTATAAAAGTCGTTTTCCCCTACAGAGCAGACCGCTGTGAAATGCCCAAGATCAGGTGAGTTACCCTTTCTCGAAATGACGGATACCAATCGATAAGAATTCGGAAGAGTTTCGCAAACAAATTCTTTATTACTAAAATTGAGAATCAAATCGTTGTGGATGCATTTTTCGATTGGAAAATTATCAGAAGAAAACCGGTTAAGATGTATACATAAAACTGCAGGCATTTGATCCAATCGAATTTGTCGAGTTGCAGTTGTGTACCGACCGCAATTATCGCATTTATAATTGTTTTCCGTCAGTGTCTCCATTTCACAGTATTTAGTTAACGCCTCCTTTACAGTAATGGAATGCACTATAGGCAGGGACAGGTCAATAAACTTTTCGATAACGGTGGCAACAGTACCACAATTCAAACACTTGGTATAATATTTGATAGTGCCTTCGAAAATGTCAGCAAAATAATTCGTTTTGTTTTCCAGTCCATTACCGTAATCATTTAACTTATTCATTAAAAAATGCAAAAACTCATGAACATCTTCCTGTTTCCCAGATAAAAAAATTGTGTTCATTTTTTTTATTTTTAAAAAAATCAGAAATGGTCGTATAGCTGTTTTACTCAGCTTCGTTGCTAAAAATGTCTTCTTAAGAATACATACAAGACAAGTGTCTTTTTTTGTATTACATATTTCACAGGGTTCTTGATGAATTAAAATTTGAGTAGCCACGGCAGGGAGATGAAAAAGCGCCTGAAGCGTAGCATTTAGATAACAGGAATTAAAGATGTTTTTGATGCCTACTCCCGGCTGAAGAATAAAGTCCTTAACATCAGGTGTTATAAAACAACGTGGATTTTCCGCACGCGAATTTTTTACAACACTCTGTGAATTTAAGTCTGTATAAATAGCTTCCTTTGGGCTGTGAGACTCCGGTTTTATATTTGGAGCTAGTTGTTTTACTCTGCTCGACCTTCGCTCCTTGAGGTCAGCAGGTCTAAGTTTTCCGATAGTGGTAATTTTTGGCGATCCGATTCCCTTCCTCTCAATGGCTTCTTATAATTGTTTAGAGAATCCACAGCAAAAACTTGTCGTGATCTTTGGCGATCTGAGCGCGCCTGGATGTCTTGGGCAGCGGCCAGTGCGGTTTTAATAGACATGTGCTGGCCCGCAGCTACTAGTTTCATCAACTCAGTATCCCTTAAACCATCTATGAATTGATTCTTTAACAAATCGTCTACATAAGCTTTTGGTGTTGATTTAAAGGCTGAAATTGACAACAACTCTAATGCAGTTGCAAACTCGGTCAACGACTCACGCGTTCCTTGAACACGCCTTTTAAATTCTTGAAAGCACACTTGTTCATGTACAGTAAACCGCTCCCTCATCAGCTGTTTTAAATAAGCCCACATAGGTAAATGATCAGTGGGCACGGTGGCAAAAAGCCTAAGTGCATCATCTCTTAAATTAAAAATAACAGCCATGACTTTTTCTTCTTCAGCCCATCCGTAGAAATGCGCTGTATGTTCTACTAAGCATTCATAGTTAGACCAGGGTGACTTGCCATCATAGGTCGATATATCATGTTGATAAAATGGACGAATTCTATTTGGTGTGGAAGTACAGGCTGGCGATGAGGCCATTTGAAGGGTTAGCGAGGGAATTGCTGCAGCACCATCAGGGTTAATTTTTGAGGTAGACGTCGATACTTTGCTATGACAATTAGCATTATTTTCGATAGGCAAGGGGTACGAATGTGGTTGACCGTATTCTTTAGCAATGACGGGGTCCATTTGATAGCGTTGCCCACTTATTGAAGCCACTGTTTGGGACGACGCGCTTGCCTCTACGTAGCTTTTAGCGATTGATGTGGTCAAACATAATGCTGGTGAAGTGTTAGTTGTTGCTGGCGAATAGGTTGTCGTTGGAAATAATTGTGGCGCATTCGCTAGACGATGCGCTGGATAGCCCGTGCACATTCGAGGCTGAGTTAGGTGCACAAACGTTGAACTAGATGAAGTGGCCATTGTGTGAAAGTCATGAGTTACTGATGACGTACTTGTTGAAGCACAAGTTGATTCCGTGTTTGATGTTGATTGCTCTGCGGATGGTTTTAAAGATTTGAGAGCAGCATCTGATAATAATTTTTCAAAACTTACCAGACGCCTCTCTATAAAGGCTTGTTGTAATTCAAATTTTTTATCCATTTCTAATTGCAATTCCTTAATTTGCTGCTGCCATGAATTTTTTGCTTCCGGCTGCGACGGTATCATACTGCCAAGACGGGCATTGACTCTGTAAAACTAGTCATCTGACTCTGAAGCTCCTGCTGGAACTCTTCATTCATTTGCCTCTGTACTTGTCTGGCCTTTTTATTGGGCATCTTTGCGTTAATTTGTGGAAAAATGCGTTCTCGCACTAGAACAGACACCCCACACCTGACACCAATGTTGGGAAATTATTATTTTATTAAATAATAATTTAAAATAAAATAAAAAGCGGTCCCGAGAGGTTAGTTGTAATTATTGATAAAAATTCACTTTATTTTTAAATTTTAATTTGGTTATGTTACTTTTTTCTTTTACAAAAAATGTGGTTGTTCCGTCAACCATTTTCTACTTCATGCTTCTTCTCTTTTTGTTTTCTTTTCTTACTTATTCAAATGTCATTAGTGCTGGTACGTGTTTACACGCGAGCCTTAATAAACCCTGTTCACACGAGAAAGTTCGTAACAATATCAAGAGTCTACCTACTACGATTCAAAATATAAGGCAATATAAGTAAAAAACGGCACGGTTGGAACACCCTTTTATTTTTAGTATCTATCATAGCAACAGTGGCACCATATCTTCTGTACAAATTTCAAGAGTCTACCTCTTACGGTTAAAAAAATAAGACTATATACGTGGAAATCACGACACTATCAGAAACCTCTTTAATTTTTGCTATTATATTTTGTTGTAGAGGTCGTAGTAATATAACATCTATGAAATTTTTAAGAGTCTATTCAATTATGGTTAAAAAATAAGGCCAAATTCACACAATTCAGGTCACTATCGGAACACCCTTTAATTTTTAAGTTTAATTTTTTATGATTGTTTATAAAGTGAACATAGTGTTAATTACTGTGTGCAAATTTTAAGCGGTTGCCTCCCACAGCTCCAGAAATAAAGACATAAACGCAAATAACACGTCAATTTCCGAACACCCTATAAGTTTTAATATTTGTTGCTATAGCGGCCACAGTTATACACCTTCTGTAAAAATTTCAAAAGTCTACCTGTTATGGTTCAAAACTTAGGCGATATACATGTAAATCACGTCACAATCGGAACACCCTTTAATTTTCAGATTTATTTTTTTATACTTGTTTATATAGCGAATCAAGTGTTAATTACTGTTGGTAAATTTTAATTTTTTGGCTCTTACACTTTAAGAAATAAATACAAATAACACGTCTCTATCGCAACACCCTATATGTTTTAGTATTTATTGCTATAGCGGCACCAGTTATACATCTTCTGTGAATATTCCAAGAGTCTACCAATTACGGTTCCAAAGATAAAAGGCACTGACAGACGGACGGACAGACATTGTAGCAAAAACAATAATGTTACGTTTTTACTCTTTGGGTATGGAACTATAAAATAAAATACATATAGACATACATATTTTTATATCTTTCCGCAACAAAAAACATTTTATTTCCCAAAATAGTTTCATTAAGGCTCGATACATTTAGTCCAGGATCTTTAATCGAATATCACTTTTTGTGCGCTATATGAGGTCAATTTTACTTCAAATCAATATTGCGCCTGTCCAAAAGCGCCGATTAACGATTTACTCTATTCAAGGTAATCGACATAAATAACAGACATGGGGAGATTCAATTACAATTATAATAACAAGTAATTTGTACTTGCATATTCTCAATTATACATTACAAGTAGTTGTAATTTAAATCAGGGACTAAAGTCAATTAAAACTGTAAATTGTAATTAAAAATTTTCAATTACACATTGCATGTAATTGCAAATATTCAATTACAATAATAATTACTTTTATAATTGTTTTTTTTTTTCAATTACAATTACATGAATTTGTAAATTGGAAATTTTTAATTACAAATTACAAATAATTTTAATTGAAAAGTTTCAATTACAAATTACATGTAATATGTAATTCAAAAATTTCAATTACTATTACAAATCATACTTGGGATTTTCATTGGCATTGAGTTTTCATTGGCATTATCTCAAATAGTTCCAATGAAAAAAATTCTAACTATCATTTAATGCTACTGATTTATTTTTAATTACAATTTTTTACCAATGGTAATGAAAATATAATGAAATCGTATAATTACTAATTATAATTGATGAAAAAATCATTGTTTTATTAAACACAAATTTATGATCGCAGTAGGTTTTATTAACTACGAATAAAGTATCAATTTCATGCCAGGTCATGCTTTTTCTAAATCTGTAACTTTTTATTCAATCTATTGAGGCACTACCATTGCATTCACTCCAGTTTTGAATATATGTACTATGCAATCTCCAACAGGTTAAAAATTAGTCATACAACTTTAATTTTCAAAAATTTTTGATATAATTTTTTCTGATTTTTTTTTTTTTTTTTGTTTTTATAGGAAAAAACATCACTACAAAAATGTGGCCAATAATGATAATGCTTTTTTATAATTTAATCATTGATTAATGGTAATGATTTAGTTTTTTTAAATAATTACTAACGAAACTTTTTCATTAAAAAGCATTGTCTAAAATGGTAATAATTGTAAAAAATTGCTAGCATTTAATTTAATTCAATTTAATTAAATGAATTCAATGCCAATGAAATTGCCAATTAATTACTCAATGTAATTTATTATTCCCATGTATTTTACAAATAGTTGAATGTAGTTGTAATTGAATATAACAATTACAATTACAGATATGTGCGTAATTGCATGTGTAATTAATTGCAAACTGTAATTGACATCCTCCAAGTCTGGTAAATAACATTGCTATGTAAATGACATCAAAAAACTGTCACGATGACTTTGTTGGTTCCATGTCTGTGTTCGTTCTATGTTTCGTCCACCGTTACAAAACGACGCAAAAACTGCTTTACGTTGCGCCGGCTTATCGCTAAATACTCCTTAGATGTGGTCACACGCTTGAATTTATATTCGAGTATGAAGAATGGCTGTATTCAACGAGCCGAAAGCCTCTCCATATCGCAATATTCATAAAAAAAAATATGCAACCGTTCGGTTGAGATGCTCAGATTATCTATAACTTTATATAGTATTTTTATTTACTTTCAATTCTTTCCTTATTATTTTCATTTCAAAATTGGCCTTAATAATAAAGTATTTTAGATTGTAGAAATCAGAAATAGAACAACCAACTTATACCCTTTTATTGGTAACTTTATACACTTGATATTTTGTTGCCAATATATTTTCCATCCATTAGCCAATAACTTGCCAAGAAAATGAAACCTTTACTTCTGTTTTCCCGACTTTTTCATGTGTGACATTGTTGAATTTTTGTCTTGAATTTTGTAAAACATTTATCAATCAACAAAGACAACAACAAACAAAAAATGACGCAAATACTATCACAAATGAAAACAAAAAGAGAAAACAAAACATGTTTTTTTTTGTGTTTGTCCCAGTTCCTGTGACAAATGTAATTGATTACCTCAAATTTGGTAAGTGTTGCGAGTTGGTCTTTTGTTTTCAGTTTTGACTTCTTTGTGCTATTATTTCTATTTATTGTTGCATATAATGGCTTCACACTTTCTACACTGCGTAGTTGTAAAGTTAGTTTGTTCACTGGAGGTAAAATCATTTGATAGTGTTACCAAAGTGTGATTTTTTTATTCTTATGTTAGAAAAAAAATCATACATTTCTAATTTGAAATTTATTATCCACACAGACAAAATTATTTCCTTTAAATTTAAGACAGATGTATTAAAATTTTTAAAAATATTTGACAATTAAAAGAATCTAATTAAATCAATTAAAGCCTTTTTGAAAAATTCTCGGAAATTATAGTATAGATTCGATTCTACTACCAAAACCTAAAAAAAACCTATAAGTGGTTTGGCGACTTTGGTCCTCAAAACATACTGAAAATCACTGCTCCTCTCGAAAAAGTCCAACAGTTTATTCAGCCATTCACTGTTGCAGTGTGTAATCAACAATGACCCTTAGTTGAATTTTTATAAAATAAATTTGGAATATATTAAGGTTTTTCACATATTTCATCTGGCAACTATGAATGAGTATTTATTTTATTTAAAGCATCCTTTTAGGATTGATAAAAACTTATATAAAACAAATAAAAGAGCTATATTCGGCCGTTCCGAATCTTCTATACCCTTCACCACGGTGATTTTATTTATACAGACATGTACAGCATTATTCATATTGTTGACTCTTTAAATAAATTAAAATAAGTCGTATGAGAAAAAACTCATTATTCATTCAATAGTCGCCGTGTTGTCAGCTACTTAATGATATTGAAGACGACAGCTTCAATACAACGTCAGAGTTTACATCGTTGTAGAAATACTTATTAACCTTATATAAAATTAAATAGCTTTTTCAAAAGATTATAAATATTTCCTCCAAAACTTTTTGCTTTATATCAATTTGTAATTTACAATTTTGTGACATTTTCTTTTGTTGAATAAAATAGAAATTAGCCTAAGATGACGACAGTCACAACGGTGGTCGAGTAGCCATACTGGCTTTAAAATAATCGTTTACCTATAAACGTGTGTATTTTATTTTTGACAGTTGTAGTCGGTATCTAGATGTTTTCTATGTGTTTAATGTTTCTAGGTTTTAAAACAGAGATCTTATATATTTAAGAATCAAACGCATTTAAAAAATATGTTACTCTATACACATACATTAATTTTTATAGAAATATTGAATTTTTTTTTTTTAGTTTTTCAAAAATTGTAAAATTTTTTTCGAAAATTATTTGGAAAATTTTTAAAAAAAATTTTTTTTTCCAAATTTTTCTATAAAAATATCTTTTTGAAAATGTTTTGTAATGTTGTCTGTAAATATTTAAAAAAAATATAATTTTTTTTTTAAATTTAAAAAAAAATAATTTTTTTTTAAATTTTATTGAATTTCTTTTTTTAATTTAGGACCTTTCTGCAATCCATATTGAATTAGAATGGTTAGACTAAAGAAAAAAAATCCTTAAAAAAAATTTCTCATATTGCCCCCTATGTGCCCTTTAACTGCTCCTATTTACCAGTGTGTACCCTATGGTTCCATTGGCGACCCCTATGTGTATTGCTTTCTATAAAGGTCTTTAATACAAATCAAATCAGAAAAACCCTACCAACCTAAAATCAAACAAAAATCGCCCCTCGCAGGGGGTTATTGATACCCGAGATTTCCTTGCGATATACCTGTCGCGGTCAAATATTTATTTGACAGAAAAAGCAAAACAGAATCATTAAAGCCGAAAAAAATTTAAAAAAAAAACGTGGAATAAAATAAGTGGGTGTGGTTTTTGGCCCACAGCCAAAGGAATGACCCGATTTTGCTAAATTGCAATCCAAAAACTATGCCTGACAGATTGGTGTACTTAAATTTTTTCTATCTCTTCTGGTGCCTTGGCAAATGACATTACTACTCGAACACGGACATCGCTTAATCAACTTCTCTATGTATAAGGATCCAAAATATATATATACTTTATGGTGTCGAAAATAAATATTGTAGAAATTCTACACGGAATGACAAACTTGTAGGTCATTAAAGGGTATAAAAATGTTTATTGTAGGGAGACATACTTTACTTTTTAACTTTAATTTATTTTTATTATTTGTTGTTGTAGCGGCCAATGTTATGCAACTATAGTTGTCTATCTCTACTACGGATCAAGATATACATCCGTAAAACAGTCGAAGATAGTTGGAGTCCTAAATTCAATTTACCTTGGCTTTATTTAGTTTTCCTCATATCATTTGTGATCTGGATAATATTTCCAGATACCACATGCAATGAAAAAACATGGTAATTGTATGGTCACGGCAACTACACTATGTTCTCTGTAACAATACATGTTTGCTGTGAATAAATTATAGTTATTTTTAACAATACTTTGGTCACGGTAAAAAAGTTGTTGTTAACAGTAAATCATTCGATGGTTATACGCACCAAAAAAGCAACATGGTTGATTTAAACCATATTAAAATTCAAACCACAAACAATTTTTTTTTAATATTTAAAAATAAAAATATATTTATAACCACAATATATTTTTAGTATTATTAATATTATTATTTTTAAACATATTATGTTAAGTATGGCTAAAAATGAACAAATAATGTTTGGTTTTAAAAATACATATTTTGGTTTTGGCCTTTTTTCAGTTCAAAAATATGTGTGTAAGCTATCGGTCCATCTAAAACCGTAAAAAAATACACATTTTTTGTCAACAAATGCATTTATTTTTTATTATAAATAATAGTTTTAAATTAAAAATATAAAACACAAAAAGGTAAGCAGAAAATATCAAAATATGTATGAAAATATCAAAATATGTATGTAAATCTAAATGGAAATATTTGTGTATTTGTTTTTTGTTATTTATAAATATATTCTTACGTTGTCACATATATTATATGTTGTCACATTATATTATTATATGTTTATATCATAAACATAATTATGGTTGTATTTTACAATGTTATTTTTATGTAAGACAATAATATTTTCCAATGACAACAATATTATTATTATGTTTTAAAATAATATGGTTTGAATATAATCATATAATTCAACCATAACATGTTTCTCTTAGATTATGGTAACCTTAACCATGTTTTTTCTTTGCGAGCAGAAAGTATTAAAATATCAAACAAATTACTTATTATTTATTTATGATTAAAGCGCCAACACTACAAGGTTATATAGATAACTTACTTATCCTGTATATAGATATAGTTGCACTCTCTAAATGTGACATAGGATACTCATAGAAAAACGGGAATTTTCTTTTTATTTACAAGTGTTTATTTTACTTTTTGTCATGCGGGTAGCAAATCTGACAGGGGATCTCTAATTTTAATAATGTCCCATTACGATGATTTTTTGAAGTCTTAATAAGTATCTATAGGAAAAAGGCAGAGGCAAGGTTTCACACTTTGAACTACCATTTTAAACGGATTTTTTTCTTAAAAATACAACATTTTCCAAAGATATGGCAATCATGCTTAAAAAAGTGGTAACACTTGAACTTTGATATTAAAAAAACCTAACAATCATGAAAAAATGCACATTTATTATTTTATATATAAAGGTTTTCTTAGGGTGTTTCTTGACAAATTGACAAGTAAGTAAATTCTTTAAATTTAAAAAAGCAAAATTTAAAAAAATAAAAATCTAAAAAAGAGAAGAAAACTAATTAAATTATTAAATTAAAAAAACAAACGTTTCCCAACAACTCCCACTACAACCTTAAAGCTGACCGTGAAGAAAAGAAACTTTAAAAATTTGACGAAAACAAACCAAAAGGAAAGCATATAAGCACCACCCTAACAACTTATTAGCGACCACAAACAAGAGTGCTGAGTAAAGGAAGTAAAAAATTAAATTAAAAAAAAAATAATTTTTACATTAAAAAATTATTATTTTGTATGATTCATCATGGATGACACTCCTTAAACATGTTTTTTTTTTTTTTTTTGATCATTAAAATTTTTTCTAACGTACTTTACGATGTTACAAAACCGCCAACAAAAAGCCAAACCAAAGTAATAGCTATAAAAACAACAAAAGAAGAAAAAATTTATGGCAACAAGAAAAATATTTAAAAGTATGAACTGAACACATACATACATACATACATAAATACACGAGTTCATGAACAAAAAGGAGCAAATATATTTTTTACAGCTGAGTAAGAAAAACTAAAAACTAAAGAAATGTTCGGTGAAAAGTTGCAGAAACATTCATAAATTTTCTTTTGCTGTTTTTTTTTTTTTTTTTTTTGTTTTGCTGTAATTGTTATTGTGTAGCATTATATTTTTTATTGTATCTTTGCATAATTAAGCGAATGCATGCCATTGTGATGTAGAGTTTCAAAAGGATGTACTCGTTAATAATAATGTAAACTGTTTTCTAAGCGGAAAGTTTTGCACTTAATTAATATTAATTTTCTATATTCATAATAAGGCGTGGCCAAGTTAATGCTTACTACAAAAACCACGATCTTTAGTTTTATGCATTAAAAACAACTCAAAACTGGCGAATAAAAGTTATTGTAAAATAGTGAAACTTCAAGGTTTGAAAAATTACCTAAAAATTGCAATAAATACATGTAACCATTGTAATATATCGATACCATAATATATAAAGGGCCCCAACTAATTTTTTCCTACTTTACAGAAGAAGGAAAAATCTTAATAAAAATTATAGTTTTCTAGTGGCGTATTATTTTTAACGCGTTTTAATACTGTAACAATTTTTTATTTTCAATTTTCTATCAGAAGATAATCTATCCAAATATGAAAAAAAATCTACATTTAAAAAAACGAGTTACGGCCTTTCAATATTAAGGTAACGGCATTTAATTTCTATACAAAATTTAAGTAATCGGAAAATATGAAAAATAAATAAAAAATAAAAGAAAATTTCAATTTTAACCTAAAATTAATAATTTTTATTTCGAATAAATTACTCCTTTAAACCCTGCATTTTTAAACAATGAAAAAATACAAATAAAAAGTCTCTTACTAACCAGAACTTGGTGTTTGTGGCTTTTTGTTTTTTTTTTTCAAGAGTTATTTTCACACCCATCATAAAATTATTTCATTTCATTAATAGCAACATTTTATACCCGGCATTGCAGAATATTAAATAAATTAGAATATGTATTTATTTTGGCTGGTCTACAACAGTTTGCAGACGATTTCCCGTTCAAATTGCATTCATGAGACATTCTTCGAATTTTTATGTGATATATGATATGATGTTCTATTAGAAATAAATGTTTAAATTAAAATATTTAAATTAAAATATTCGGTAAACTTTTTATAGAAAGTGGAATCTATTGATTTATTTTTTTACAAAATTAAATTTATCGGATGGCTTTCTATAGGAATTTAGGGTTATTGAGTAGTTTTCGATAAAAAATCAAAGTTGTCGTACAATTTTTAATAGATAATCAAAGCTATCGTATAATTATAGATAGGAAATCAAAATTACCGTATAATTTTCGATAGATAATTATAGTTATCGTATTATTTTGTATAGAAAATTAAAGCTATGGTAAAGTTATCGTATAAATTCCTGTAGAAAATTAAAGCTATCGTATAATTTTCAATAGAAAATAACAGTTATCATTTCATTTTCGATATAAAATGAAACTTATGGTCTAATTTTTGATTGAAAATCAAAATTATTATATAATTTTCGATAGCAAATAAATTATATAGTTTTCTAAAGAAAATAAGTTATATATAAATTTCTATAAAAAATGAAGTAATCGAACAATTTTCTATACAAAATCAGAGCTAAGTATAATTTTCGATAGCAAACCAAAATTACCATATAATTTTCAATAGATAATTATAGTTATCGTATTATTTTATATAGAAAATTAAAGTTACAGTACAAGCTTCTATAGAAAATAAAAGTTATCGTACAATTTGCTGTAGAAAATTAAAGCTATTATATAATTTTCTATAAAAAATAACAGTTATCATTTAATTTTCGCTAGAAAATGAAACTTATCGTTTAATTTTTGATATAAAATCAAAATTATTATATAATTTTCGATAGCAAATAAATAATATAATTTTCTATAGAAAATAAGTTATATATGAATTTCTATAAAAAATTAAGGTTATCGAACAATTTTCTATAGAAAATCAAAGCTAAGTATAATTTTATATAGCAAATCACAATTACCATATAGTTTTCGATAGATAATTATAGTTATCGTATTATTTAAAAGTGACAGAGCAAGTTCGATAGAAAATTAAAGCTATTGTATAATTTTCTATAGAAAATCAAAGTTATCGTATAATTTTCGATTACAAATCAAAATTAACATATAATTTTCGATAGACAATTATAGTTATCGTATTACTTAAAAGTGACAGAGCATGGTTCTATAGAAAATAAAAGTTATCCCATAATTTTCTATAGAAAATCAAAGCTTAACCAACCAAACCCAGATAAAGGAATACGAGAAAACTTGTATTCAATTATCAATCGTCAGTTGGTGAGAACGAAGTCTACCACTACCTTAAGCTTCCCTCTTGTGGAATATTTTTACTTTTAATATTTACCACCTATAGATGATGATCTAGAAAATGTGCATTCCACTCCTGCTGGTGTCTAAAAAAACCTAATTTGTAATTTAATTAATTCTTTCTTAGAGAGAATAAAAACGAACTAAAGCTTGATTATAAATTTCACTGTATGTAATAATTTTCTTAAGAAATTTAAATTTATCAAACAATTTTCTACAGAAAATTAAAGTTTTATCTCTGACTACTCATTAGGATTGTAATAATGTTATTTACAAATAATTATTACTGCTTAAAGTTCTTTCAAAAAACATCGATTTTCAGGAAAATACCAACACAAAAATTATTGCTTCCTTTTTGCTACTTTAAATTTAATTCACCCAAATTTTCTTAATGAAGAAACTAACAAATTTATAACATAAACCAACATACATACATATACTCGTATGTACATATGGTATATTTAAAAAAATTCATACTAATATGGATTATACTTTTTAAGCTGTACATACTTCAAGAAATAGTATTTGAACATTTATACATATACTCGTAAATAATGGTGAATTGTTATAGCTTAATCTTTATAAATAAGGCAGCAATCTACTACACCTTAAAATTAATTTCTTTTCAACACGCACATTCATTAAAATAATTTTGTTTCCGTTTTTGTTGCTTCTTACCATTTCTTTTTCCATAATTTATTTTTATCGTATCCACATACATATTTACATTTTTTGTGTGTGTCTTTTTTAAACTGCTAAATTTATTTCATTTGAATTAATATGTAATTATTTTTATAGAGGATTAAATATTAAGAAATTAGCTATGAAAAACATAATCAGAATGATTTTAAGTAATTAAATGGAATAATTTTATTATTTTAAGGATAATCGTATTAATATCAGTGTTCAAAAAGTTTCTATTGTTTTAGCAAAAGCACCAACATATTAACTCTTTGATGAGAAAAATAAAACAAAAACTCACAAGTGAATAGTGAAAATTTGTTAAAAGCAGTAGCTCATGGCCATTATTTACACAAACAAGTGCTAATAGTCGCATGAGAACTATAGGTGGTATTCTGTATACAAAACAATATAAGTTAGGACCAAAGGTATCGATAAGCTTTCTATAGAAAACTGAAGGCATATATAAATTTTCTATAAAAACTAAAATTACCTATATTTTTTTTATAGAAAACTAAAGGTATCGATAAATTTTGTATAATAAACTAAAGGTATCATTAAATACCCTATAGAAAACTACAGGTAAATTATCTATAGAACACAAAAATTACCAATAATTTATTTATAGAATACTAAAGGTATCGATAAATTTTATATAGTAAAGTAAAGGTATCGATAAACTTTCTACAGAAAACTTAAGGTATCGAAAAATGTTCTATAGAAAACTACAGGTGTCAAAAAATTTTCTATAAATGTCGTCTATAAAGACCAAAGGTATCGATAAGTAAGGTATCGAAAAATGTTCTATAGAAAACTACAGGTGTCAAAAAATTGTCTATAAATGTCTTCTATAAAGACGAAATCTAAAGGCATAGATAAGTTTTCTATAGAAAAATAAAATTACCGATAATTTTTTTATAGAAAACTAAACGCATCGATAAATTTTCTATAGTAAACTAAAGGTATCCATAAATTTTCTATAAAAAATATATCCAAATGTGTCCAAAAATTTTCTATAGAAAATTAAATTTCTATAGAGAACTAATGGTATCAATAAATTATCTATAGAAAACCTAAGGTATCTATAAGTTTTCTTTGGAAAACTAAAATACTCGAAAAATCTTCTATAGAAAACTAATAGTTACAATAAATTATGTATAGATAACTTAAGGTATCTATAAAAAACTAAGGGTATCGATAAATTGTCTTTGGAAATCTAAAGTACTCGGAAAACTAAAGTACTCGAAAAATCTTCTAGAAAACTAAAGGTATTCATAAATTTCCTATAGAAATTGATAAATTTTATCAAATATTTTCTACATATAATTAAAGGTAATAATACATTTTTTATAAAAAGTCAAATATTGATACACTTCATACAGAAACCTAATTATTTAATTAATAGATTTTCTAGGGAAAATTTAAGATAACGGTAAATTTATTACATAACTGAAATGATTGTAAAATTTAGTAAAGTTTTAATAGATAATTAAAGTTCTTGTAAGACTTTTTATAGGAAATTTAAGTTTTTGATCCATTTCTTTGAAAAATATAAAGTTTACAATGAATTTTGTTTAGAATTTAAAAAAGTTATCGATAAATGTTCTGTAAAAAGTATCGAATAATATTTTATAAAAATTTAATTACGTTAGTAATGTTAAGTTATCAACAAATATTTTAAGAAGTAGAAGTTGTTGATAAAAAGTCAATTTTCAGTTGAAAATTTAATTTTCGATTAATTCTGATGGACAGTTAAATTTATTAAATGTAGTTTTTGAATAATTTTCTGTAGAAAAATAAAGTTTTATTTTTAATTAAAATTGTCCATAAAATTTTAAATGCATTTGTAGGATTAATGTAATATAAAATAATCGATTGCTTCAACAATATTTTTCCGAAATAAGGAATAAAAATAATTAAATTTTAATTTAATTAAATTTTTAAGATTATTATTTCAATTATTTTAATTCGATCTTTTTATATTTTTAGGTAATTATCTAAAGCCTTCCGGTCTTATATTCAGTGTATGTAGTAAGTATTCATTCAATCAAAATTTAACGAAAGTTTAACTTGTTTTTATATAAATTCATAAAAGGTTTTCCCTCCTACCATAAAATTAAATTGAAACAATAATTTTTTTTATAATAAAATATTTTTGTCTGCTCACAATGATTTGCATAAATTCAACAAAAAAGTTATATTAAAATGAAATTATAATAAAATCAAAAAATGAAGAAATGAAAAAACAAAATCCCAACGTGATAATATTAATAATTTTTCTAAAGGCCTTAGTTTTATTATCATGTGACATAAAAAACATGACCAGCAAAAGATAAAATAATTTTATTATTTCATGTGACCATAATCATCACCAAACATCATTAAGCATACAAATACTTAAACAAACACACTCACACACCAACTCACACACTTATAAATGAGCAAACATAATAATGCTCCATAAAAAGGACACAATGACGATGACAATGACAATGAGAATTTAATAAGCCTCATTACGGGTACAATACACTCATGTAAATGTGTAAATGTTTGTAGGTATTTTTTCTATAAAATATTTTTATCTACAAAATAAACATTGCAGAGTATTAGTTTTGACAGCTAGAAACCATCTGAAGAGAGAGAGTGAAAATGGTTTTGCAATACAAAAAAAAAGCTGAAGCTTTGGGTAAATTAAAAAAAAAACACATCAACAATTTTATAGAGATTAAAATTAACCCTTAAATAGTTCTTCAATACAAAAAATATGTTTTATGTAGTACCCTGATGGAAGCCTAGGCCCATTGATTATTATGGATACTTTTGAAATTTGTCAATCAATAAATTAAAAAAATCTTTTCGATCAACCGATTAATTTTCTATAGAAAATGAATGGATCGATTAATTTTCTATAGAAAATGAATGCGATCGATTAATTTTCTATAGAAAATGAATGCGATCGATTAATTTTCTATAGAAAATGAATGCGATCGATTAATTTTCTATAGAAAATGAATGCGATCGATTAATTTTCTATAGAAAATGAATGCGATCGATTAATTTTCTATAGAAAATGAATGCGATCGATTAATTTTCTATAGAAAATGAATGCGATCGATTAATTTTCTATAGAAAATGAATGCGATCGATTAATTTTCTATAGAAAATGAATGCGATCGATTAATTTTCTATAGAAAATGAATGCGATCGATTAATTTTCTATAGAAAATGAACGCGATCGATTAATTTTCTATAGAAAATGAATACGATCGATTAATTTTCTATAGAAAATGAACGCGATCGATTAATTTTCTATAGAAAATGAACGCGATCGATTAATTTTCTATAGAAAATGAACGCGATCGATTAATTTTCTATAGAAAATGAACGCGATCGATTAATTTTCTATAGAAAATTAATGCGATCGATTCTTAATATCTTATAAAATGCGATTACTTTATATCAACAATAATTTTCTATAGAAAATAAATAAACTACATTTCAAATGAATATCATCGATTTATTTGTTGTATGGAAAATTAATTGCATATTTATGTCGGCAACATTCCAGAGAAAATTATTATCATCTTTAAATTTTCAATAGAAAATTAATATTATTATTAATAAAATTTTTAAAATTAAAATCTTCTATATTTTTTTTTATAAAAATTCATCGATAATTTTTTTTTGAAAAATTATCTATAGAAAATCAACGACATCAAAACGGTTTCTTTTGATTACACTTATCATCAATACTATATTGATCAATACTATATTGATAAATAAACTTTATCGTTTAAATTTATATACAAAATAATGTCATCGATAAAAAATAAATTTATTGTCTTTTTAAATTTAATATTATCGATAATTTTTCTGCAGGGAGATATAGGTCATCACGGAATAAATAAAAATAAGTTTTTCGTTCATTATAAAAAGTATCACACAATTATAAAAAAAAACTATATAAAATACATAAATGAATTTTAAAGAAAATTAATGTTATCGATAAATTGCCTTTATAAAAAACTTTGATTCAAAGTACAACATCCAAATTGTTTCTTAAGATTATATGTATCATTGACAGATTTTTCTCTAGGAAGCAGACATTATAGGTTTATTTTATTTGAAGAATAATGTTGTTGATAGAAACTTCATTGCCTTTGTAAATTTAATGTCATCGATAATTTTTCTGCAGAATATTACAATCTTAGTCGAGATATGTGATATTACTAAATACTAAATAATTATAAAAAAATATTTTATAGGAATTTAATTAAATATGGCTCGTTAACGTATCTACCCTTAATACTTAAGAATAAAATGAGATGGTTTCAGTTTTCTTTTGATTTTGGTAAATCAATTTTTTTTTTCGTCATAATTTCCTAAATATCTTCAAAAGGATTAAGTAGATTGAATAAACAGGTTTCAGGTAAACATGATAGCTGCTATACTCTTTGTCGAGTTTTTCAGACCCACCCTCATATGAAATAATATTTAACAATTTTACTTTTCTAATTCTCAAATAGTCTTAAAATTTTTTTAAAACATTTTACGTTTAAAATTGTTGCTCAATTAAAGGTTAATTTTGGAACATAATCTTTATGGTTTATACTTAAACATGTTCAATAATATTTAAATAGAGATTTATTTCAACCAAATACTTAATTTTATATTATAATGATATATTAACAAAATATTAGATTTAACAAATGTTAATGCCACTAATTCGCATTACAAAAAATGTTGTCAAATGATGATTGACTTTTATCTGGACATTTTAAATGTGATAAAAAGATGAAATACTCGTAGAATGTGTGTTCTTGAGTAAAAGATGTTGTTAAATAAATTTGCATTTAATGTTAAGTTTAAATATTTTTTTTTTTCTTTTTGTCCATTTCTGTCTTGCCAACGAAGCCTTTAGGCAATTGGAAAAGTTTATCTCGTTTAATTTTCTTTGGCGTTTTCGCATGAAAATCAACAAGATTTACTACTTTCTGTCATACAACGAAATCTGGCTCGTTTGTCTTTGTTAGCGAATTAAGGATGCAACAATAAAACCAAAAAAGTAAAATAAGCTTAAAACAACAACAAAAAAATGACTGATCAAAATCTTTAGAAAAGAAATATTTTACTTGTGCTTATTTCTGTTTAATTTTATAAATTCATTGTTGTTGCTTTTTTTTTTGTTCAAAGAATGAAAAGACTATTTCAAGAAACTTTGTAAATATAAATGGTATTTATTTGAAATGCGTATTGTCCAGGTTTTTAACGAGAGAAACTTTATTGTTCTACTTAATATCTGCTTGCAAATATTTCAAAGTGCTGCTATTTTTCTTACTTTGACACCCTACAGTAGGTTTTAAGATTAGTATTGTAAACACTATTAAGTATCATCAAAAGAAATTATAGATTGTATGTGGTAAGAGAGGCGTCTTTTTGCGTACTACAAGAACTGTCATGTGTTTAGTTTAATGTTTGCCTTCTTACCAAATGGATCGATAAATAGCGTGCAATAAAGCCTTACCACAAAACAGCTGATTGTGAAATAGGTAAGTTTTTCCTTGATAAGACTTGTGGGATGTATGGGTTCATCTTTCGCGAAGTGGATATCTCAACAAGCTAAAGTACGCATTAAGCTAAATTAAGCATTAAGCATTTAGGGTAGTGACTGTTGAAAAATTATTGCATTGGAAAATATTAACGCGTAATTTGAATTAATATGCCATTTAAGTAATCAAAAAATGTATCTTATCGAAAAATACTGTCGTTAGTTACTTGGTCAGCAATGTTTTTGTAGAGGTAAAAGTCGAAAATCTGAATTTTTAAAGATCCTTAGTGCGTGTTATCAACTTTGGATATAACGCTTTAAGCTTCATTACATAGCAGTTTTAAACAGGACCTTAAGGCAGATTTTCACATAATAATAAACTAAAAATGTTAAAGGAAATTCAAAAGATAAAGCCATATACGACAAATAACGTCAGATATGGGGATACCCTTTACTTTTTTTATACCTATTATTACTGACATAGTGATAAAAAGTGAAGGTACCAAAGATAGAGTCATATACGTTAAACAATATCACCTATAGGAACAGCCTTTAATATACAATTTTAAATTAAACACTTATTATAAAGGATTTATCCATTCTTTGTAAATTTCAACAGTCTGTATATATCGGTTCAAAAGTTTGGCCATAATCATAAATTTACATCAACTAATGAGACACCCTTTTGATTTATAATTTTAAATATTTATACATGTTATTATACCGGACATAGTAGTGAAGATTCTGTCTAATTTCCAGATAAGTCAAATTACATCAATTATGGGGCCACCCTTTCCAAATTCAAATTGTGCACTTTTTGTTATAGCGGACTTAGAAATACAGGTTCTTTGTATATTTCAACCGTCTCTCTGCCATGGTCCAACAGTTTTGCCATATAAATCAAATTGCACCAACTATTGGGACACCCTTTAATTTCTTATTATAAATATTTGTACTTGTTATTTTAACGGTGCGGTTCGGTCCAATTTGTAAGTTTTTTTCTACAATGGTTCAAAAGATAGGGCCATATAAGTCAATTGATGTCACCTATGGGGACACCCTTTAATTTTTATGTTTATTTTTTTATTACTTTTTGTTATTGGTAGCTATAGTAATACGCAATTTTTTATATTTTAAAATGATGCCCTTTACGGTTGATAATACACGTAAAAAACATGTATGTTGTATGGGGACACCCTTTAACTTTAACAATGAAATATGGAAGGTTAATGACTTATAATGAAAGACGAATAAATAATTATGAATGATGAATGATGAATGATGAACTATGAACTATGAACGATGAAAGACGAACGAAAAATGATTAAAGATGAATAACAAAATAAGTGAAAGATCTAAATAGAAGAAAAAAAAATATTTCATATCTTTCAGTTTTCTCCGACATTCAACTAATTTAGTTCATTTATGTACGAACTGATGTGTTCACGATTAACGTGCGCTCCTGCCACGGTGGCTTTATACCACGGTGCTCCTAACACCGAGTGAAATAAAGACGTAGACTAGCGCCCCCATTGTGTAGCATAACAACACTTTACGATTGCCACCAATGGCAATTTGTGTGTATACAGTCACAATGAGTAGCAATTTATACAATATGGCAAGCCTTTCCAAGGCAAGCCTAGATCCATATTATAACCTCTTGCTTAGGGGTTTGGAGACTATCCAAACTCCGTCTGTTGAAAGTGCAACAGCACACTTGATCGACCTTGTACCACATCTACATGAATCGATCTGAAACCACAACCACCACGTGTACCCCCGAAGGGGACCTCACCAATAACCGGTCACAGAGAGGATAGGCTCTCTGTGGGGCCACCGATTCCCGTGGTACCAGTCCTTTGGGCACTGTCGGGCCTCGAAGAGGACCCGTATGTTTTAACACACAGACCTTTTCTTCCAGATTTAGGCTCTAGGAACCCTAGCGTCTGGTGCCCCTATTTTCCCCGAGTGAATCGCGTCAAAGCATTTGCCATTACTGCAGTGACAATTGGAACCCCCGGGAGTAACTTATGTACGAACTGACTTTACTAGTTTTAAAACAGAAACATTTTCAATTTAGTTTATTTTAAGTCAGTTTAAATATTTTAAATAATATTTAATATTCCGCCATTTTCTGGTAAACATTACAATCCAAGCTCCTTAAACATGCCACCAGGTCTCTGAAATAAATATGTAGATATGTTTTTCGTCTACGTTAGCGTTCTTAAAAAGTCACTGTAAATCGTCTTTTTCTTCTAAGATAATAATAGATATTTAGTGTTAATTCCATTTAAGTTTTCTGTACGCCACTATTACTTTGTGCATTTAAATTGTAACATTTTTATTTGTTTTTAGACTTTTCTTTAGATTGCTGTCTGTCTGTCTGTCTCTTTTCTTTCTTAAGCTTAACTTAAAATTCATGTTTAGCTTTTTTGGATTTATTTGAAATATTTTACTTGCCGTAGTAAGTGAAAATGAACATAAAAGATACCAAAATTTTACGGTATTTCTAATAAATTCATTTAATTTTAGACAATGAACGAAACAGTGAACACAATGCAAAAAAAAAATTTAAAAAAATTAAGTCCCGTATTTATAATTTTTTGGAGGTTTTTAAAGATTTATATAAGAGATTTTGATACAAACTATATCTATATATATACTTAAAATGTAACAGGACCATTTTTGTACATGAAATATTTTTAGAAATTTTTTTCACTGGTGCAAATAGTAATGGAAATGGAATGAAACATTTGTCTGTCTGTTTGTGTTCACATCACGTAAAAACCTCACGATGAATTTTAATAAAATTTTGTGAGGAGGTATTTTAGCATCCCGTTTCAGATATAGGATAAAAAAAATCTCCTTTCCAAGAGAAAGTATAGAAAAAGTAGTAAAAGTACTCAATTTTACCGATTTTTTAAATGTGGATATTTTAAACACTAGTTACAGAACTCTAATGTTGCATAAATTTTAGAATTTCTTATAAAGCCTCTGTTCCCGAGTAATTACCCAGGATTGGATACCTCTATTTATGTCGGCAACGTTCTAGAGAAAATTATTATCGTCGATAAATTTTCAATAGAAAATTAATATTATTATTAATAAAATTTTTATAGATAATAATATCATGAATAATTTTCGATGAAAAATTAAAATCTTCTATATTTTTTTTTATAAAAATTCATCGATAATTTTTTTTGAAAAATTATCTATAGAAAATCAACGATATATTTGATTACACTTATCATCAATACTTTACTGATCAATACTTTATTGATAAATAAACTTTATCGTTTAAATTTATTTACAAAATAATGTCATCGATAAAAAATAAATTTATTGTCTTTTTAAATTTAATATTATCGCTAATTTTTCTGCAGGGAGATATAGGACATCACGGAATAAATAAAAATAAGTTTTTCGTCCATTATTGGATTGGATACCTCTACATAAAGTAAATACATAAACCATAACTGAAGCACTATAAAAGTCAGAGTTTTAAAATTTGTGTGGATTCCTTCAAACAAATTTTTAGAACATATTCATAGATAGATATCGATTTGGAATAAAAAACACCAATTTTTGGAATATTTGGCTGTCTGTGCATCTGTCTGTATCGGTGAAATCTACTGGTTAATCTTAATAAAATTTTGTGTTGGGGTAGCATAGAATCTCGATTTAAATATAGGATACTTTATCATTTCTCTACTAGGTAAATTTTAATAAAATTCTGTGGTGGGGTGGGTACCTTAATATCTCAGTTTAAATATACGATAATTTCTCATTTCCAAGGAAATATAGAGATAAAAACTCAAATGTACATAGTTTTCTAATTATAATAAATAAATGATTTGGCAGCACTTGTTATTTTTGTAAAATTTTAACAAATATTTGCAAAACTCCACAATAAGAAAATTTTATAAAAAATCTATGTTACGTAATCCTGAATAATATCCCAGAGATGGGTATCGCGATACAAAGTAAATATATAAAACATATCTGCCGCAATATAAAAGAATGAGTATTAAAATCTCGAGTTAATTACTTTCAAAATAAAAGTCAAATTCGAACAAAATATTGTCGGGATGCTGACGACTTCGCAGAAACTTCGAGTTATTTTATAAATCTTAAATATTTTTTAAAAAATCCGGCTAAGAGACTAAGAAGCTCCTTTAAAAAATCTGTATGAGAAATATACTTAAACATTTTTTAAAGCATTCACATTCAATTTTAATTATTGAAAATTTTTTGAAACTGAATCTTCTTTTTTTTAATTAGTCCTGGTATCCACAAGGGCTTCGTTACCCCTGTCTTCATTAGCTATCACCATGTCTTAACAAAAGTCAAACTGAAACTAAAACTGAAACTGAAAAAAACACAATATTTTTAATACTGGTTTTTTATATGAAGTTAGACTTTTGTTAAAACATTTTAATGGTTAAACGCCCGTCTTCATTTGCTATCAACATGTCTTAACAAATGTCAAACTTCATATAAAACAAACAGTATTAAAAATAATGTTTTTTATGTCTTATGGAGACGGGGGTAATGAAGACGGGGGTAAACAACAAATTTTGACATATCAACTGTTATATTTTCATTTCTAAATTCATAATTTTTGATGAGTTGCCAGATTGTATTAGAAAATTTTCACAAAAATATAATATTGATATTTAAAAAATTCGCTCACGAACTATCTCTGTCTGCACAGCAAATTTACAACATAAAAATTTACACAATAACCACTTTTTACTTTTTACCCACTGTTGCTTTGGTTTTGAAAGAACGTACATTTAAATTTTTTTTTATTGTTCTTTTTAAACTATAAAATATTGTTATATCCACTAGAATTGTTCAACCTTCCTAGGCATTTCATAAAGTAGTTTTATATCTACGCTTTTAACTTTTTTCCAGCAAAACAGAACTCAAAAAACGTATAACACGGCATAGTCTGATCGTTCATTTATCTATATACATCTTCTATCTATATATATAAAGCACAAAATGTGTTTGTTTGTTTGTCGGAAAGCTATAGCTGCCTACACCAGTGAACCGATCTTTCTGAAATTTTCACAGTTTGTTATTGGATATATGGATGGTAAAATAGGGTTCTTATTTTTTTGATATTCGACGTGGGCGTGGCACCTCCCATACAAAGTAAATATTTATCATCAATTATCTTGGTAAGAGTAACAAATAGCGCCGTGGAGTTTTGCAAATGCGTATAATCTGCCAAAATACAGAATGAATTGGGACAGTTGGCGTGGTACCTATAATAGGTATAGTCTTGAAAGTAGGTAAAAGTAACTCTCATACCCATGCAAATACTCTAGAAAAACATAGGCTGTTTTGGGACAGTGATCACGGTACCCCCTATACAAAGTAAATAATTATTATCCTGTACCTATAGAACTGCAATATGTAGCATCTGGCAATTTTGCATCAGTAACCCCTATACGAAGATACATTGTTTAGAGAAACACAGACTGAATTGGAATGGAGGGTGTGTTACCTCATATACATAGTGAGAAATTATTGTCGTGTACCTAGAAAACTGCAATAGATAGAGCCTTGAGGCTTAGCACGAGTAGCCCCTATGCTAATGCACATAGTCTAGCAATATATAAACAAAGAGAAAAATTATTATCGTGTACCTGGAGAGCTACAATAGCCGGAGCCTTGAAGCTTTGCACAAGTAACCCTCAGAGTAACGTGCATGGTGTAGCAAAATACTGACTGGATTGGGACAATGGACGGGGTTCCTTCCATACTAAGTGAAAAATTATTATCGTGTACCTATAGAACTACAATAGCTAGAGTCTTGAAACTTTGCACAAGTAACCCTCATACTAATGTGCATAGTCTATCAAAATACAGACAGTATTAGGATAGTGGTACCTCCCATAAAAAGTTAAAAATTATTATCGTTTTAATATGTATAGTCAAGCAAAAAACAGATTTGTTGGGAACAGTAGGCGTCGTACCTTGCATATAAACTAAAATATTTTTAATGTGAGAATAGCGTGCGTTTTCGAGTTAGAGGTTGGCCATACTTTTCTTCCAAGTGTTTATTGGGTTTTTTGTGGATGTGTGTAGCAAAGCGCACCGGGGATAGCTAGTATATACATAAAGCACAAAATGTGTTTGTATGTTTGTTTGTTGGCGGAAAGCTATAGCTGCCTACATCAGAGAACCGATCTCTCTGAAATTTTAACAGTTTGTTATTAGATACACGGTAAGTAAAATAGGGTACTTATATTTTGATGTTCGACGTGGGCATGGCACCTCCCATACAAAGTAAACATTTATCATCGTGTTACCTCTATGATAACATACATGTAAAATTATTAGTATTAAAAAGATCTTTATTTTCAAAAGGTTTCAACAAGAATGAAAATTATTTATTTAGAAACTTCAAGTTTTATGTTCAACAAATTCAAAGCTACTTCATAATTTAGTTTAATAAAATATATAGGTAGAACATCGTAAAGTATATATCCACACGGCCAATCCTGACTTCTATCGGTCTCCGATTAGATACTCCACAATTTCATGAGATCAGAAGAAGTTGATGTAATGTTAGGTCCTTCAGAGATCCCAATTTTCTTAACATCATATCTGTCATTACATTTAACCGTAGTAACTGAATATGGACCCAAATATTTATTTTGTAACTTCATATTGTTTCCAAATTGCGTTCTTTTAATTGCCACTATATCACCAACGTTGTATTTATATGCATCTTTCTTGTTTTTATCGTATTGTCTTTTTTGTATTTCTTGGGCCTTATGTATATCATTTCGTATAACTACTCGTTGCTCTTCACGTTTATCACAAAATGATTCTATAAGTTCTTCATGAATGATCTCGTTTATTCTTATATCAAATTCTGTTTTCATTGGAACCCCCGTAAGAACCTCATGCGGCGATTTATTGATTACTCGATGATATGTCGAATTTATGCATCTTTGAACTTTATCAACATATTTGTACCATTTATTTGGATCATCTATAGAAAGTTTTGACAAGACTGTAATTACCACAGCATTAACACGTTCAACTTGCCCATTTCCTCTTGGCACACCTGTGGTTGTTTGCAAATGTTGTATATTCTTTGAAGTACAGAATTCTTGAAAATCGTGAGATGTAAACGCTGAGCCTTTATCAGTCACAATTCTTTGCGGATAACCAAAGGTTTTAGCTAGTTGTTCGAACCGATCTATAACCTCTTTCGCTGACGTTGTTTTAACAGGATAAATCCATGTGAACTTTGAAAACCCATCAACAATTACTAATAGGTATTTATATCCCTTAGACGTCGTAGACATTGGACCCAGGTGATCCATGTGTAATGTTACTAACGGTAAGTCATCTTTAGGTATTGGATACAAAAAACCTTCTTGTTTACCACGTTTACGATTCATAATTATACACTGAACACAACTCTGAATAACTTGCTCTACTTTTGGCTTTAAATCATCAATAAAATATTCTTTTTGTATCACATCGATAGTTTTTTGGACACCGAAATGTCCTTTTTCGTGTGATCTCTTAATAATATCTCTTTGTAGTAATTCAGGAACGACAAAAACATCTCCGTTTTTTTCGTTTTTCATTAGAATTTCATCACACACAAAGTAATTGTTATAAGGCTCTTTTTCTAAAACTTTCTTCAATGCAATTATTTTCTCGTCTTCACTCTGTTTCCTTTTTATAAATGCTCTTAATGTTGATTCAATTACATAAATTGGACTTCGACTAAGAGCATCAACATGCCTCATTCTTTCTCCTTTCCTGTGCTCTATTATGTAATCATATTCCTCTAGATATAATGTCCATCTTTTAACTCTTGGCGGAATATCTTTTTTATTTACTGTTTTCTGAAAAGCTGCACAATCCGTTACTATTTTGAACTTAATGCCAAGCAAATAGGGTCTCAGTTTCTTTACCGCTTCTACAATTGCTAACACCTCTAACTCATAGGAATGATAGTTCTTCTCGGCATCTGTTGTGGCCTTACTCCAAAAATAAACCGGATGAAATTCGCTTTCGTATTGCCGTTGTAACAATATAGCACCAAAACCTACCTTACTTCCGTCGGTATGCAGCTCTGTTATAGCTAAAGGATCATAAATTTGCAAAACAGGTTTATTTAAAAGTTTATCTTTAACTAATTCAAATGAATTTAGTTGTTCTTTTTCAAACAATATTTTAACTGTGCCCTTTTTCAAAAGTTTAGTTAGAGGAGCAACAATAATACCATAGTCTTTCACAAACTTCCTAAAGTATCCAGTTAATCCTAGAAAACTTTGTAGTTGTTTTTCGTTTGTGGGTAAAGGGAAATTTTTCACGGCTTCAATTTTTACTTCTGAAGGATAAATTTGGGAATCTGATATTGTATATCCAAGATACTCTACTTTTGTTTTTAAAAACTGACATTTTTTCCAATTAATTTCCAAACCATTGTTTGCTGCGACCTCTAAAACTCTTCTGAGCCGCAAAATACCATCTTCGAAATCCTTTGAAGGTATAATTATGTCATCTACATATTGTATAACAACTTTTTGCTTTATAAGATCTGAAAAAACATGGGATACAAATCTATTAAAACTTGACGGAGAGTTACATAAACCAAATGGAGTTTTCTTGAACATATATTGTCCATCAGCAGTTAAAAAAGCAGTATATTTCATGCTGTCTTCATGCATTGGAACGTGAAAAAAACCATTTTTCATATCAATTGTTGAAAATACTTTTGCATTAACCAGCTTATCAATTTGATCGTCAATCCTTTGCATAGGAAATCTATCTTTTTGTATTACCTTGTTAAGTTTACGATAGTCCACGCATAAGCGATAGCCACCATCTTTTTTTCTCACAACTACGACTGGACTTGCAAACTCTGTTTCACAAGGACATATGATGTCATTTTCCAACCATTCTTCAATTTGGTCTGAAACAACTTTTGCTTCCAAAGGTGCTAATCTTCTTGGTCGCTGATAAATTGGAGTTTCATCATTTAAAATAAGTTGAGTTTTTATCGGACAATTAATACATTTTTTTGGAATGTAATTATTGTACATTTCATAAACTACATTTTTGAATTGATTATCTACATCCAATTCAATGGCATTTTCTACAATATTAATTTGATCAAGAAATAATTCAACGGAATTTTGAAGTTTCAATTGAGGTGTTTGCTTTAAGAACAATTCTCCATTAACCATGTGCAATTCGCACTGTTTTAGAAATTCTCTTCCGAGAATAGCATCGTAGTTCATATTATTATCAGGCATAATGTAAAACTCAACTTCGTAATTTTCTTCACCAACTTGAATTACAATTTCAAAAAGTCCAACCGGAGCAACTTCCTTCTGACCAATTCCAACAAAAGTTCGAGAAGTTTCAATACATATTGGTTCTCCAATATCAAAGTAGATTTTCTTTTTTAATAAATTAACGCAACTACCCGTATCTACTAATGCCTTAAATTGATAACCTTGTATTTGTACCATAACAATAGGGTCGTCTCTTGGCTTTGATATTATATTTACATTAGAAACGTTACTGTTCTTAAAACCCTCTCGTTTAACTACTGCATTGCTCGGGCAATTTCTAGAAATATGTCCAAAGTTATTACATTTAAAACATTTCATACCTCGATTTGCATTTGGACATTTATTTGCACTATGACCATCTATTCCGCAACTAAAGCATTTTGATTGTATTTTGTTGTTAATTTTAGATGATTTAAGACGTTCGTATTCAATAAACTTAATTTTAAGCTGTTCCAAGTTTGTAGCTCCATATAATATCATCTTATCAATCGATTGATCTTGAATACCGTCGACAATATAAGCGATTGTAGATAATGTATCTAAGTTTATTGAAAATGCTAGTTCGGTCATTTTATAAAAGTAACTTCTCCATGATTCGGTGAATAATTTTCTCTTATTACGCAGCTTTTCATGTACATCTTTACTACTGACTTGTAAATGAAATTCATTAATTAATTTTTCTTTAAATATTTGCCATGAATAAATATTCGTTTGTCCAAATAAATAAGCCTTTGCGGCTCCTCGTAATTGCTTTCGTGCATAAATTATTGCTTCTTGATTCGACCATTTAAACATTCTTACCATATCATCTATTGTAGACAACCAGTACTCAACGGATACCTCAAGCTCTTCACCACTAAAAGTTTCAATCGCGCCTTCTACATCCCTAAAACTTAAAAAACAATTTGGTCCTCTTGCCGGAAAAATTGTCGATGCTGACTGATTCTCAGGGACATTCTGCTCAACAGCTTCCTCCGAATGATGATTATTTGCAGAAAGTTCATTTTCTTCGTCTTCCATTGTATCGATTTCATCTTCTGCATTTTCAGTTTCTTTCGCCACAATATTCATCAGACGAAACTTAAGGACAGCTTTCGACCCAATTACTGATGCTTGACGTTTTTCCAATTCTACTCTAAGTTGGCTTACCGGCATCTTGTCGACCACAGAAAGCAGTAGATTTCCATTCTCCATATTTATTCGTCTTTTTATTCGTCTTAAATTTTCGTCTTTACAGCGTCTTATTTGGTTTTAGGTTGAGCCCCCAAATGTAAAATTATTAGTATTAAAAAGATCTTTATTTTCAAAAGGTTTCAACAAGAATGAAAATTATTTATTTAGAAACTTCAAGTTTTATGTTCAACAAATTCAAAGCTACTTCATAATTTAGTTTAATAAAATATATAGGTAGAACATCGTAAAGTATATATCCACATACATAGTTTAGAGAAACACAGACCAGATTGGTATAGTGGGATTGGTACCTCCCATATAAAGTGAATAATTATTATCATATATCTAGAGAACTATAACAGGTATCGTCTTGGAATTTCGCCACCAGTAATACCCATTTTAACGTAAATAGTTTAGCTAAACATAGACTAAATTGGAATAGTGAACGTGGACTTCCCATAGCAAGTTTAAAATTATTATCGAGTTTCTGGCGAACTACAGTAGATATAGTCTTAAAAACTTTCCTCAAGTAACTCCTGCTCCCATGCGTGTACTCTAGAAAAACATAGGCTGCATTGGGCCAGGGAACGTGGTACCCCACAAACTAAGCAAAAAATTATTATCCTTTATCTAGAGAACTGCAATAGGTAGCACCTTGGAGTTTTACATCAGTAACCCATACATATAGAAACATTGTGTAGAGAAACAGATTCTGTATTGGAGCGGTAGGCATGATATCTCGTATACAAAGTGCAGAATTATTATCATGTACCTAGAAAACTATAATAGATTGAGCCTTGAAACGTTGCACGAGTAGCCCTTATATAAATCCTCATAGTCTAGCAAAATACAAACATGATTTTGGCAGTGGGCATGGTACCTCCCATACAAAGTGAAAAATTATTATCATGTCAACTCGTATAGTCTAGCCTTGCATACAAACTAAAACATTTTTGACGTGAGAATAGCGTGAGCTTTCGAGATAAAAGTTGGCCATACTTTTCTTTCAAGTGTTTATTGTATTTTTTATTAATTAGAATTAATACCTAATTGAACTTAAACGTAAAACTAATTAAAACTTTTAATTGTTGCAAAAATTTTTTTGTCTAATGATTTCGGTGTCACGCCTTGACTTTGACTATAAAGACCTATAGAATTTTATTACTTATAGAGTATTTTTGGCTTCTCTAAAATTAGGAAAAAGATTTCCTGATGATCTGGCCTGAGCAACCAGTGAAATACGTATAGGAACTAGCTCTTTTCCCCCCACAAATAAATTACATTTTTATTATAAAACGTTATGGGTAATTAGCATAATATTAAATAATTAATATTTAAATTCCCAAAAATTTTATAAACAAAATCTCATATGTTTTTCGAAGTTTCACTTTTTGAAGGCCCAGCATAACCACAACATAACTTATTTTATTATAGGGGGAACATCGAAGCAGAACACTTCCTTAATGGATCCCTTTTCGACATAGCCTAACTAACCGATATAAGAGATTTTATTACCAAAGCGTTACATAAAATAAATAAATAAAATTAGTAAGAAATTCATTCTAAAATCCTATAACTTAGTGAAGCTCATATATGCTAATGCTGTAATATTTATTATTTTTGTTGGGGGATATCATTTCAGACCACTAAATTTATGGGTTCTTTTAGGCTCTCTTCATTCCTCAAAAATTACTGGTACTCGATAGATAATTAACGGCTACCTGAAAAAAAGAGAAGTAACACTCAGGAAATTATGCCTACCAATTAGTTGCGTTACCTTCTTTGGGAAAATAATAGCGTTGAGGTAAGAGAAAAGTTTCGCTTTTAGCAACACGGCAATTGTACGTCATATTTATTTTTACATTAAGGATGCATCGAATCTGATTTCAAGTCGGCACCTTAGTTTTAAAGCTGTATAGCCATTTTATTAATATTTTACTTCGCCGACGATTTAACGCTATAGAGTAATACTGGCGCAGGAGGGCGGTGTGATATATACTAGTATGAAAAGAAAAAAACTATTTTATGGTAATGGTTTGTCGCGGCTGGGATACGAACGAACCCTGGGAATCAAGCCAGCGTACCTCATTAGTAACCGACGCACCTTACACTTAATAAGTCTCTTGCTGGTACTCGCAGACAAAATAAGTTCTCTCACTCTCTGAGGGAAAAAATATTTTCATATAAAAAATTTTGTCCGGACAAAATTTTTGTCCGGATGGATCCAGCTGGATGAATCCAGCTTTCCCCATCACAGTAATTACTAACATTCGCTAATGTTTCCTATAGGATCTACCTTTGTAATAAATGGCTGCCCGTGCGTAGCCCTTAAGCTAAATGTTGACCAATGTGCTGAACAATTACCCACAATATACACACGCAAAGAAAAATCATGGTTGAGGTAACCATAAGTGACACTTGTCATGGTTGAATTATATGGTTATATTCAAACCATATTATTTTAAACCATAATAATAATATTTTTGTCATTAGAACACAATATTGTCTTACTTAAAAATAACATTGTAAAATACAACCATAATTATGTTTATAATATAAACAAACTATAATATATGTCAAACATGTGATTATATGATTATATGTGACAACGTATGAATATATTTATTAAATAAAAAAAACAAATACACGAATATTTCCATTTACACTTACATACATATTTTGATATTTTCTGCTTACCTTCTTTTAATAAAAAACAAATTTATTTGTTGACAACATATGTGTATTTAATCTTAAGTTTTTTAAGTTTTTTGTATTGTTTTAATTTTAAATTGGTTTTACACATATTTCTGTTTATATATTTCTGAGCTGAAAAAAGACCAAAACCAAAATATGTATTTTTAAAACCAAACATTATTTGTTTATTTTTAGTCAAATCAACCATGCTGCTTTTTTGGTGCTTATAGCTATTGAATGATTAATGTTAACAAAAACTTTTTGATTGTTACCAAAGTATTGTTTAAAATAACTATAACTTGTTCACATCAAAAATGTATTGTTACAGAGAACATAGTGTGGTTGCCGTGACCATACAATAACCATTATTGGCACATCTTGGCCAGATGATAATTGAAGTTTCCATGACCTCTCACTAACGCTGTTAACCATTTTAAGTTACCCCGATTATAACCAAGCATTTTTCCGACCTTCCCGCTGACATTCGGTGGAAATCGAACCCACAACCCAGAACTTATAGCCTAGCACACTACCTACTAGCCCACCAAGGATACTAATGCTGCAATATAATTCATTTGTCCAAATTTTATAAAAATATGACATGCAGCTATTTTTGTTGTTACCACAACATATCATATCATATATAGTTTTACAAAAACCAAAATTGACATATTTATACCTATGTACGTTTCACAACCCTTAATCAATTATTAATTACAATTTATTGTACCCTCATTATTTTATTTCACTCATTTAGTCATGATACTTTCGTGTAATTAAGTAAAATAAATTTAATGTCTTTTTCCCTTTGCTACCAACAAAACAAGTATTTTTAAACTTTGTTATAATTAAGTGTCAATTTGATTGGATTTTAATATTTTATTTTTGTTTAATTTGGTTAAATGAAAAAAAGTAAAAATTAAATATAAAATCACAACAATTATAAACATTAACAAACATTTGTTACGAAAACAGAATATAAAACAGCCAGCCAGGCATCCAGCCATCAAAGAAAAAAACAGAATTAAATTAATTACTGGAACAATTTTAAATCCATTGGGAAGATAACTTTGGACATAAAAACAATTCAAAATAAACACAATTTAAATATAATTTGAAATCCCAGTGAAACCTTTGCCATTGCTCAGCCCTGCATAGCTGTGTATAATCTGCCTGTTCATCTCTGTGCCTAGTGGGCAAAAACAATTTTTTAAGAAGGATAAAATTAAAGGAGGTTTTATTTAATCGTTGGCAAATTACTAAAAACCAACAAACAGATGAACCAAATAAATATAATTTCAAATAATTGACCTTTTTGATAGAGGGTTAGGCATGCATTAAGCAGCATTTTTTATTATTTTTTCATATTTATTTTCTTTTTTCTTTTTTTTATTGTTTTAAAACTTTTACCCATAGTAACACAAATAAGTTAAAAAATTATTTAAATCTGTTAAAGGTCTTTATTTGTATTCACTTCTTTTTGATTCTTTTATGTTACCCTGCAATTTTTTTGTAATACCTCGAAGTATACTTAAGAGTATTAAGATTGCTGCTAGAGGACAATTATCTATACATATTTATAATAAAACTCATTTCCTGTCTTTGTGTTCGCATCACGTAAAAACTACTGAATGGATTTTAACAAAATTTTGTGAGAAGCTACCTTAGTATCCTGATTCGAATATAGGATACTTTTTTTGCGCAAAAATATCTTATTTCTAAGAGGACGTGGAGAAAAATTAGTGAAAGTACGCCGATTTTTTTTACCGATTTAAAGGTACTGCATACTTTAAGGTATCTATTATTTTTGAAAGGCATATATTTTACTGCATACTTTAAGGCATCTTTTATTTTTGAAAGCAGTATATTTTAAAATAATGAGTAATTCATTTCCTATGTGTCTTTTACAGAGCTTTACAATAATTTTTAGAGCTTTAGAATTTTATCCAGGGATGGGTAAAAGTCTTAAAATTTGTGTGGATTACTTTCAAAGCAAAATCGAACAAAATATTGCCAGAACGTACACAGCGTGTGTGAGCACAGCTAGTGATTTCATATAATGATCGCACAAAAGAAATGTCAAACGTTGTGCAATGAATTTGGTGAAGTTTAAATTGGTTAAGCAGGCAGCTCCAATACAGCTCACTTGGGTCCAAGCATTGGTCCCTTTGTGTTACCTGCAAAAGAGGAGAGGAAAAAGGAAAACGGGAGAGATAGAAAAGAGAAAAAAAAGCATTGAGAGAAGACATAGGATAAAATCACAGATAGACAGACAGTTTCAAGGTAGAAAAAGAAGATCAGAAATTAGAAATGTGGGGAGGTGGCCACGGAGGGCAGGTTGGTCGAGCCAGGTTGCTGACGAGAGTGTATATACCTCGCCAAGTGGAAGTGGGTTAGAAAACCATCCGCTGCTCCTCAGAAAGGAGTTAATCCTGCTCGGTTCCAATATAGAGACACAGGAGAGGCTTGCAAAGCACCTTTGTCCAAGGTACTGGAGGCGTTGGTATTCTAACGCAGGACAATGGCAAAGGAGGTGTTCGACAGTTTCCTCCTCTTCCTCATCTTGACAACTTCTGGAGAAATCGTTGTAATGGAGACCCATTCTTCTTGAATGAGTTCCGAATAGACAATGCCCAGTGATCGTTGATATTAAATCACGTAGCTGCATTTTTGGCATCCGAAATACCAAAGCCGTTTGTCTGATCCAGTAGAGGCCAGATCGTTCTTGCCGTTTGACAAGTCGACTCATTGGACCATCTTATAAGGCTCGATTTATTCGATGCCCGCAAGCAGAGAGAGGAATGCCACAATAGACGTCAATGGCGCTATCGTTGAGCAAAGTTCCCTTCTTTGCCAGTTCATCAGCAACGCAGTTGCCTACAATAGTCCCATGTCCCCGCACCCATTTAAGGGTGACTGTTGAATTTTTCGCCATCACATTTAAGGATGTCCGGCATTCCAAAATAGGCCTTTATTTAAAACAATTACATACACTACCATATAGAAGGGTTTAAGTCTGACATAATGCAATTCGTAAGTAATTTTTTCTAAATAATATATCATGACACTGCTACAACCAGAGCCTTGAGAAATTTACCTGTTTATTTATAAATTTAATTCATTATTCAATGCCTAATTAGCTTTTTTCGCAAATTTAAAAAGATTAAACCTCTTTTCTATTTTTTCAGCGGTTATATCTGAGCAGATTTTAATTTTCTTATATGAAAAGTTATACTTACAGGTTGCTGCCAATATAAAAGAATTTTTATAAGTTTTATAACTAAAGGGTGTCCCATGCAACGCCTATTCATTTAATTTTGAGCCGTTAAGGACATGTATTTCACAAGGCATATATAAATATAGCTACCAAAAACAAAAAAGTAATAAAAATTTTAACTTAAAAATAAAATAAATATATAAGATGGAAAAAAATTAAAGGGTGTTCTCTCAAAAAGGGGCCCACTATGAAAGTGGTCTGCTTCAATATTGCTACTACAATAAAAGAGTGTTCCCATATGTAATTTGATATAGGTATATGATCTTAACTTGTTAACCGCTATAGATGGATACTTGAAAATTCCACAAAATGTGTATCACCATTTTTGCCACAACAAGTTTAAAATTAAAGGCTGTCCCCACAGGTGACGTAAATTGATATGTATGGCCTTATGGTTTGAACCATTATAGAAAGTCACTTTTAAAAAAAAGAAAGACATTTTATACAGAACGTATCCACGTACCACTATTGCGCAGTAAAAATTATAAAAAATAAATTTTTAAGGGGTGTCTCCACAGGTGATATAATTTTAATAAAACTCCTTATTTTTTGAGCAGACGCTTGAAATTTACACATATTAGCAATAACAAGAAGTAAAAAAATTAAAGTTAAAGGATGTACCATTGGGTAACTTAAATTGACGTATATGGCCTTATTTGAGCCTCATTTCAATTCAGCCTTTTTGTTCAGTTCCGCTTCTTAGTTAAGTTCAGCTCCTTAGTTTGCTTCATCTCATTAGTTTACTTCAGCTCACTACTTCAGTCAGCTCCTTAGTTTAGTTTCGCTCCTTAGTTCAGTTCCGCGCCTTAGTTCAGTTCAGCTCCTTAGTTCATTTCAGCTCACTAGTTCACTTTAGCACACTAGTTCACTTTAGCACACTAGTTCACTTCAGCTCACTAGTTCACTTCAGCTCATTAGTTTATATTCCTTTTTAGGTATATACGGAGTTTAACAGTACGACTAGCCGCAAAATTGTTTTGTTGTAAAATCGCGATTACATAATATATTATTCTGGCGTTCACACAATGACGATTTATTATAAAATTTGTATTGTGAAAATTAATCTTAAAAATGGTAAAGTCTCGAAATTTTCACAGAATGTGTATTGCTATGGCGGCTGTAACAGCAAATATTAAAAATATAAGGGTGTTCCACTAGTGAAACATTATTTTAACATATAGGTCTTTATTTTACGATCCTTACACAGTACAACACATGATTTCGTTTGGTCATGGTACATGAAATAATAATTTAAAAATTCATTTGAAGTTAGTAACTATCGTATAGGGGAATTTGTCACGTTTTAGGCTCTTTTGGATGCGCTCTAAACAAAAAGCGGGTTAAACGTAAAAATGAGCTGGTATCGGGAACAAGTTCCATAATTTCATTAGAGCACCTACAATTGTAGTAACGATAAAACAGTATTATACAATCCACATTGCGTCGATGCTCAAGGGAATCAATAGAGCTCTAAAATAGACTGGATGAAGTAAAGTATCTTTTACACCGTTTTAGGAAACCGAGGCACTTGAAAGCTTCTTTAGAGACTTGAAAAAGTTGTTTAGTCCAGCGAACATCAAACTGAATTTTCATGCCAAGAACATTAAGAGCTTCTGATTTTTTAATATCTATATCACCCATAATAACAGATGAAGCATCATCTTCGAACGTACACGGACATTAAAATCAACTCTATTCACACGACCCCATTCGGATATTGCTATGAGATCGGGATTGCGCGTATCATTCATGCTTTGCCTTTTCGACCGCACCTCCAAATGTTTCGGTCTTTCTGCGTTGCTCACGTAACTCCACACATAGCATCTGCAATGCAACAAAGGAATAACGATGATACGAATTTTTATCGACCCTTATTCTATCAGCACCTGGTCCCAGCTTTTAAACTTTTGATGAAAATGGTCGAAAAATAGTTGCTGTTATGCTCAAGAGAGGGTTGTAATTTACAGGAGAATCTTTAGGTGAATGAGGAGTTATGAATGTTTTCTTTTTAGATTTATCGCCTTGTCTGGAACATAATTATCAACTTGCATTCAATTAACGAGTGGGTTTAGGCACATTTTTTAAAGAGATTGGTTGTTAGTTTCAAAAGGAATCAAAACTGTAGACCGTTGGCGTTGTAGTTTGAAAACGAAATAAAAACGACAATTTGGCATTACCATTGGCGTTAACGACACTCATCGCATATATATCGGTATTCCCTATTTTGAAGCGAAGATAGAAACGACACATAAAAGATTCGTTCTCTGTCGTCATAATTGTAGGCCACGAAATGCAAACGACTACAAGAAAAAAATTAAAATAAAAAAAAGTACATTCGGGTATGTTCTGTAATCCGAAACCGAGTGAAATTGAACCCGAATGAAATTTTAAACTGTCATAACTTTTAAATCTTACAACATTTTGATATTATTTTTTATACATTTGATTAAAGACCATTCACATAACTTCATGGATTGCTAATGTTTTAAAATAATAGGCGCAACTAAGTTATATTTTTCTTTAAAAATTTATTCGATTTCAATTTCACTCGGTTTCGAATTACAGAACATACCCGATTCAGTTTGAAATTTTAGTTTTTTTTTATGGAAAAACATCCCGCTTATGCTAAGGATTTTCGAAAAGGCATAAAACCCTAAACTTTAGTGATTTTTGAAGCGAAACTGCCGAGAAATTAAATCCGGTTGCGCCTCCAGGTCTTGATGGAGAAGGTTGGCCTAAAGTAAGTAAAACTAAATTAGGAGAAAATATCCATTAAAATGTTTTTTATTAAAATAAATGAAGATAAAAAGGAAGCTCTGAATCCAGAGCAACAGGGGAACGCTGTTATAAACAGGTGCGATTGTTTCCATTGATGGAAGCAATGTCAAACCTATTACAATTTGAAAAAACAAATTAACCCGAAAGGAAACGTAGTGGTATTCGCTGACCATGAAGAAGTTAGATCGCTACTAATCGAGTTTCGTATTTGGAATCTGGTATGGCAAAAATGTTAACGTTCTGTCGTAACATCTTCCGATGTATATTTATATCCATTATGTCATCATCATCACTTGAATTTGAAAAATAAAATTTACAAAAATGCGATAAATAACAACACCACAAATTGCAATGCTAACCACACTTTATTAATTTTTCTTTTTGTTTTCGATAAGGTTTCTTCATCGTTTCAATAAATTTCAAGAATACGAACTTAGGAACGAAACGACGATAAAAACGACAACGACATAGAAACGACTATTAAAATTAAAACGCCAACGGAATAGGGCCGAATATTTTTTGTATTTTCTTTGTTATTTATTAATATGTATTTGATTGTTTATATTTATTTTCAGTTGCTAGACTGTTATCGATATCAAAAAACTTGCCTCACGTAATTTGACAACGTAACTAAGGTTGGGTTGCCATCCATAATCGACCTACAAAGAACTGAAATACCGACCTAGTTCAGTAAAGCGCTCTGTACATAAAATAATGAGCTAACAAGCACATCTCTATTATGCACAGGCCTTTTATGTGTTAATGCTATTGCGTTGACATTTGACTGCTTATCTATTGACATTGAGCTAATTAACACACTTTGCTTTTAATTTAAATTTAAAACTCAACAAGATATTTTTACATTATTTTCGATTGAAGTTTAATGTCTAACAACCACTTAGAACTTCTCAAACCAACCAAAGGAAAGCATTCCAAGGTACTCAATTGACAACGAATCAAAAGTATTTAAAAAGTAACTTTATAGTCCTTAAACAAAAAAAATAACAAAAGGCAAAAAACCAGCAATAACAACCTTAACATTATGCTTTATAATGAAAAAAAAAAAAAAAGAATAAAAAATTAAAACATTTTAAAATGCCATTTTCTCGCCAACTTAAGCATTGTTGACTGAAACAGAAAATACTTAAACAAAAAAGGGAAACTTTAAATTATTCCATTTTATTTCTTTTATCGGTATAATGACCAACTCAAATAACTTTTGACTGGCTGGATGGCTTTACTGACTGAATGAGTGGACTAAATGGCTGTTGAATTATCAACAACAACAACAGCATCAGCAACAAACAGTACCTCAGAAATTTTGAAATAACAAAATAATAAAGTCAATGTCATTTATTCATTCATTCATTCATAGTAAAATATGAGAAGTGGGGAGAGAGGTTGCTGATAAGAGCTGAACACAAAAAAAAATTCTGCTGAGGACTAAAATTCATCATAATACTCCACCATGCCAAGGAATTATAAATAATAACAACAACAACAACATAAACTAATAGCCAACCAGTCCTCCTTTCTGTTTCATTTTGGTTACTTTAAAGCTTTCGGCTACAATTTTGAGTCCTGGCATGGAAAAATAATTTTTAAAAGCCTGAAACCTTGTATTCATGCTTGTTGCTGTTGGTTTGTTTGTTTCGCTTAATGATTTTATTTTATTTCATTTTTTCTTTTTTTTTGTGTAGTTTTGTAGTTGTGTTGAATTGAGTTGAGTTGGTTTTGTATTTCGTTATTTTATGTTTGTTAAGAGACTGTTTTTTGTATAATTTTGCCTCGTTTTTCGTTTGAAGTTTGTAGCGCTGTGACTGTAGGAAAGTTTACAATGGACAAACTGACTGACTTACTCTGTGTCCATTCTCTGCGGCAACTAAATGAATCGTAAATTCACACCAATTATGCGGGTAAACATAAACTGAATTTGCATGTGATTAATTCCTTTACATTTTGTATTCTGTCCCTCAAGATCCAATTTTGCTTACATTTTTTTTTTTACTCTCGTCTCAGGCTGATTTCTATAGGATTTTTTTTTTATTCTTTGACTCTGATGTTTAAAATTTACATACAGACAAATAGACGGATATTCCTCCATAAACTTATTTATGGTGTTTGTTCGGTGTATTGACATGTAATGACTTAAATTTAATATCTTGCTTCCACATAAAATGTGCAATGTGTTGATATTTCTCATTGACTAACAGCGTTCTGTTTGGAAGCAAAAATTATTAAGAAAAAATATCTATGTATTTTAGCTGTTGTAAAGTCTAGCTATCATTGATTTGGCAATAGTTATACCCCTAAAGCGACTGTTCACAAACTGTTGATTTAAAGAAAATTGTTATAACCCCCCAGCGCACAGTGGTTTAAAACCTATTTATTTTGGAAATAATTCAGTAGCTCATGAAAGGTTAAAATTATCGTTTTGAAATATCACAGGATCGTATTACTCTTTTGCGATACCTTATTTCATTAAAAATTTGCTCATCTGGGGAATATGTTAAATACCGTTTTTCACATTTTGCTTTTCTACATACAAAATGACATTTACAACAAAAAGTTTCTCCAAACTAGAAAAAAACGCAGATATGTAAGAAAATTGTTTTTCAGATATTTTCAAGTTCTATCTTAGTTTAAAAAATCCTAACATATTAATTCTAAATAAATTTTTGACGTTTCAAAATATCTGTGTCTGTGGTACTCCAAGTTCTCCTTTACCCGTTAGAGAGAGAGAGAGAGTTTGCAGTTCCATTCAAAAATAATTCTTAATTCTCCCTATAAAATTTCCTTATTTCTAGCGCTTCACTAGCTACCAAATTATTTTAGAGAATAAGTTTTCAAACAATGTGAGCTGGGAATTACGAGAAATTTTGTAAACCATTGTCAAACCTTATGTCCAAAACGGTTAACAAGGAGTTAACACAACAGTTAGAAGAGTTCCGGAAATGATTTTTCGTGGCTTGAACACCATAAAATCTTTCGTAAGCATATTGTTAGAGCGTTTGATTAACTGTCCTCTCAGCAAAGCTAAGAAGAGTTAGCCTCGACGCTGCGAAGGGATTCACGTAGAGCTTTAGCAGTAGCCACATTACCAGCCCTATCGCGAGAAGCTTAAGTCTTAAAAAAAGTTAAAATAATCACGGAGAGACTTCTGCAAATCAATTGAAAATACTAAAGAGTCCGCCAGGGTAGTAAACACTCAATACCAATCGTTGTTAAAAGGCTCCTGGTTAGAATTTTTATCGGAATAATTTTGTATATTCTACTTGAATATCCGGTTTCCTGGATCAACAGATACAGACGGAATACAGAGATTCAGCAGGCGAAATCAATATGTAGTCCATGGGGGCATAATTTCCCACAAGCAAATCTTATGGACGATTGATAGTTTTTCTCCATATATAACAGTAGGGTCTGATCGCATCCTACCGTGAATACCACAGAGTTCAAGGAGCTCTATCATTCATTCAAACTGCCTAAACTTTGTCGTCTTGTCAACTATGTTTCGGATAAGTGAGGGAAGGTAAAAGTAATCTTCATTCCAAAAACTGCAAAATTAAGGCATGAGAAAGTAAAGAACTTGGATCCCACTGGCCTATAATCGGATAGTCTGCATACCTATCTAAGTAGCCGGTGGCCTTCTTAAATGTGTAGACGTAACCTTTGATAATTTTTCAGTAACTGTCATTCAATATGTTTTACTGCTTTTCGGTGTTGAGCAAGATACCAAAGACTATACAACAACCATGTTGGCGGCAATAAATATCACTGAGAAACTAGACAACAGCCCAACGGAACGGAGTAATCTCTCGACTATTATGGTGCACCCCTACAAATAGGATATATGTTGTGGACCAACAGAACTTAAAGACCTGTTTACGTACTGTTTTATATAGTATTAATATTAATTTTAAGGCTCTATCCACTAGTAGTACACTCTAGATTGTCTGCACTCGCATAGTGATTATCTTGGACGTATGGTCATGCTGGATCTGCCTTCTGATTAGAAATTACCTTCCGACTATGAATTTTGATAGCTCTTTCAAAATATTATTTCCTCCCATATATTGCACTGCAACCTCAGAATCGAAGATGATCTGCGACGCTGAATCTGAAAGCTTTCCAGAGGAATACAAGTTACAAAGTGACAAAGAGCTGGAACTTTGGCTAATAGAGAGGCATGTAGAGTTGTTTTTGTCAGCAGGACTTTTGATGTTTTTGTTAATTGTTACGCGGCTGATCTATCCTCTTCAATTCTAGTCATCAAATATTACAATGAGTTCCCCCGGGGACACTAATTGTCATTGTAGTTCATGTCTTCCCGTTCATGTTTCCCCGATAGCACTGCATTTGAAAATTGCGGCACCAGACGCCAGGGCCCCTGGAGCCTGAATCTATAAGAAGAGATCTATTTAATTATGGGTTCTTTTCGAGGCCCGAACAGTATCCAATCTACTGATACCACGGGAATCGGTAACCACACAGAGAGCCACTATTCTCTGTGGCGGAATGTTGGTGAGGTCCCTTCGGGGTACACGTAGTGGCTGTTGGTCAAGTGTGCTGTTGCACTCTCAACGGAAGGAGTTGGATGGTATCCAACCCCTAAAAAAGAGGTTAGAGCTTGGGTTGCTTAGGCTTGCCATGTTTCTATAAACTGCTGCTCATTGTGACTGTGCGTTATATGGAGCGCGATATATGTAGGTGCTATTACACGTGGCACTGTATCGTATAGTTTGCTGTACTACACAATGGTGGTGCTAGTTATTATTATTTTAACCCAGTGGTTAGACCACCATCAGGTTAGGCCATCATGATCACATCTGTTACAATGCGTTATCGAGGCTGGTTGATAAAGATGAAGTCGCCTTTATTTGGGAATGTAAAAGGAGGATAGACTAGTCATAGCTGGATTAGTATCGATCACTACACCACATGGCACTGTTTAAATAGAGGTAATGAGATGTAATGAGCTAAGGTTAAATGGTCAGAACTGGGCAATTGTGAGTCGATAGGAAAATGAGGCCGTCAAAATAATTTGGCTCAAATGATAAATAGAAATCAGGAAGGACATATCTTGACTTCCTAGATTGTAAAAGGGCTTAGTAGGCTAGTACTTCACTAGAATAGGCATTGCCGGTCACATGATAGGAAACTATAACTCATCTTCTATGCGAATATTCGGCACTTAATGCTTCAAGACACGGGGATCCTGAAACATCTGGATTTGCTTAGATATCTCCATGCGACAAGATGGGTTGAGGCAGCTTCTTTGGTTTTATTAGTCCAACAATAGCAATACGACTTACAACTCAGTACTTTATATTTTATACCAATTTTATTTTTATTTTTCACAACCGAATATTAAATTATAAAAAGATAAATTATAAAAACATCTTTCTTACTTACTGAATTTTGTCTGTGCAAACACACCTTTTTATGAGATGTTAATTTAATGTCAAAATTATTCAGATAAAATATTTATTTTAACGTTCGGTAATATTGGCTCATAACAGGTACATACATACAAATATATAAAAGATCATTCAACTTTTGACACATATTTCTTAATTAACGACAAGACAATACAAAAACAAATGCATGCAATAAATTCACTCAACTAATGGCAAAATTGTCAACAATTTGTGTTGGTTTTATTTATTTAAAGTCACGTTTTTGACGGCCTCAAAAAAAGAAAAACTAGACGAAACTGACAAAAAAAATCTCTTAGCGCCACCACAGCTCAAGGTGAACGAGTCAGGCACAAAGTCTGACGTATAATGACAAAAAAAAAACACAAAGCAATGGCAAGAGAGCCTGTTTAAAGTGACAAAAACTAAAACGATAAATTGTTTATCTCGTTAAACAACTAAAAACATACACACACACACATATTTCAAATGCCTGTTAAAACGATTTGTATAATTAATAATTATTTAAGTATAATACATAAAAAAAAGTTATTTATTTTTAATTTGAGTGTGAGAGTATTTTTATTTTTATGATTATTTTTATGATTATTTTTAATTTAGGTTTAATTATTTAAAAATAAACAAAGATATCCAAATTTAATTCATTTAATTTAATTTTATTAGTTTTATATCAAAGAGCAGGCCAAATTCATAAAAAATATTCCAAAACAATAATCCATAGAAAATTTGTTGTTTAATTTTTTTTATGAATATGGCCTCATAAGCTAGTTATTTATTATATTTAGATTATTTAAGTTATGTATATAGAATAATGCTTTATTTTATTATATACCAAGAAATCAAACATATTCTTCACTACAAGAAATGGATGATTGAAAAAATCTCATACATACACAAAAATAAAAAAAAAAATGAATGTGAGTAGCAGAGTTGAATTTTTTGTAAAATACAACTCTGCCACTGTAAATTGAGTCGTAAATTGTAAAATATATCCGCGTGTTTTTAAAATATTAAAATAAATATGAAAAGAAAATAAATGTAAAAAGTAGTTTGGTGCATAAATAAGTTATTAAAAGTATAGAATGTGTTAACATGGAGTCGCCAGCATTCTTTCCTTGAAGACCCTTGTTGCTGCGGAAAAGGTAGAGCTGAAATTAAGGACAGCAAATTTCACTCAAGCAATAGTAACTAATTTAAATTTTTACTTTATTATTTTATTCTTCACAGACTACATACATACATATTTGCATAAGCTAAAATCAATGTCTGCTGACATCCGCGCAATCTGTTCGCAAGACCTGTTGAAGAAGTACAATGGAGAAGGTAGATGAGAAAAATATGCTTCCGGGAAGCTTATGTGAGTTGATAATCATCCTCGACGTATATACATACTTTGGTCCACTTAAAATATTTTATAACTTAAATATTTCTTCATATTTCAGATGCTTTACAGTAGCATGGAGCGATTGAATTTCAAAAAAGCCTACGAATGGCAGTAGAACGCAGTCATTATTGAGCGAATAAAAATATTTAAATATGTAAAATTATATATTAAATAAATATGTATAATTTTAAAATGTATTTTAATAAATATAAAAATATTGAATTTGTTTCTGCACAATTTTGCTTAGTCAGCTGTGAGGGGTTTATTCTTCCAGTTTGAGTAGTCATTGTTGATAGTCGATAAACGCACGGCGAATTCACAATTTGTTTACCCACTTTTGTCATATGCCCTTAATAAAGTGAACCTAACTTTCTTATACACAATGAGAAAAATTCTCTCATCAGTGACACTCAAATGATTGCTCAATTGACGGTCACTGTTCTTGTAGGGTTACTACTTAAAGGTGTGTTTACATTGAGTGTACAAATCATATGTGCTGTCAAAATTGCTATCCATATGGAATTTCATGTGTATGTCAAAATCAATGTTTTACATATGGTTTATAATTTTTGTGTTCAAACGTACCCATGTTACGTACATATGACATAACCTCCGGTTGTTGAAAACAAAAATCAAATTTTTAAAAGAGCTGAAAAAAAGGCTTTGGTATGCGCCAATGTAGTTGTCTCATTTTCAAAGGCAATGATTTGATGAAAACGTTGATTTTCTTTTACTGGAATCTAATTATAATACCAAAAAATTGAATAGTTTATTTACTTATAAATTTTATTTCAATATCATTTCATTCATCTTTGGAACAGTAAAACAAAAAAGCAATAAAAAACTGAAGTTATATTTAATTTTAAAGTAAAAAGTGGAAAAAGAAATTACAATACTTAAATATATTTCTTAGGTTACATAGCGAAGATTTTTCACCATAGTTACAGTATGATCGCTAAATTCTGATAATGCTTCTTAATATATTGTAATATAAAAAATAGTAGTATTCAACATTGATTAAAAACATAAAATTATGTTAACTTGTAATAAGATTTAGGTTTTATTCATTTTTTTCACAAAATGGAGTTCTCTCATTTTCAAAAGTAACGGCTCAATTAAAAGATTTGCAGCACTTTCGATACCCAGAATACCTCAGTAGCAAAGTTGTTAATAAGGTGATATTACAGTTTACACCGTTTACTTAGCATCTTAAAATATATTTAAAAAATAATGCACTATAGTAAAGTAAATTTTTAATTTAATTCAGTCTTTCCCTTATAATCTCCTGGCCCAAGTTTTGAAAACAGATATATCCCATTGGACCCACATAAATTAAAGATCTGTCTATGTTTTAAATATCATTAAATTCGATTTAGCCGTGATTGACATACAATTAAACAAACTTGCAAATAGATATATAATATATGTATATTGATTACATAACTTTATTATTAATATGAGGTATCGATATAAATCTGTGAACATAAAATTACTAACAAAATTAAGAATAAAGATGTTGGTTAATTTAAAACTCCTTAAATTCATGATAAAAATTAATAAGCGGAATTTTTTGAAAATAAAAGTGAACATCACTGAAAACAATTGTTGTCATATAGTTTTACACATCAAATAGAGCGTGCTTTAAATAAAAAGCTAAGCCATGTTATTGCACATAGATAAATAACATATGTTATATTTCAAAAGGTTTACACTATGTGTATAGTTATACATATGGAAAATCTGACATTCCATTTGACTTGTACACGCAATGTAAACACGCTTTAACAGGTCAAACAATTTTTTTAAATAGAAGTGATATTTAATGGCAAATAAAAGTCATCATATCCGAAAAGCTTTCGAAATAAAGAAATTCAATTTCGTTTTGTAATACTTACATACATAGTTTAAAAACTGTGATTTTCTGCCTGTCTATCTGTTTGTGATCGCATCACGTAAAAACTACTGTATGGATTGCAATAAAACTTTATGGAGAGTTAATAGGGTATTATTTTTTACATAAAAATATCTCATTACCAAGAAAAAGAGAGAAAAAATAGTGAAAGGCAATTTGGCCGAAAGTTATCAGCAACTTTTATTTTTGTCAACGGGTAATTTAAAACACTGTTTACATTGATCTACAATAATTTTGGAATTTTATGCAAATTTTTTAATATAAAGCCTGAGTAATTACCCAGGGATGAGTACCTTTATATAAAGTTATTGCACAAACCATATCGGAACCACTATAAAAGTAAGAGTCTTAAAGTAATGGGTGATTTTTTTGAGGTTAGGATTTTCATGCATTAGTATTTGACAGATCACGTGAGATTTCAGACATGGTGCCAAAGAGAAAGATGCTCAGTATGCTTTGACATTTCATCATGAATAGACTTACTAACGAGCAACGCTTGCAAATCATTGAATTTTATTACCAAAATCAGTGTTCGGTTCGAAATGTTCAAATGTGACAAATTTTGTTCAGCGATGAGGCTCATTTCTGGTTGAATGGCTACGTAAATAAGCAAAATTGCCGCATTTGGAGTGAAGAGCAACCAGAAGCCGTTCAAGAACTGCCCATGCATCCCGAAAAATGCACTGTTTGGTGTGGTTTGTACGCTGGTGGAATCATTGGACCGTATTTTTTCAAAGATGCTGTTGGACGCAACGTTACGGTGAATGGCGATCGCTATCGTTCGATGCTAACAAACTTTTTGTTGCCAAAAATGGAACAACTGAACTTGGTTGACATGTGGTTTCAACAAGATGGCGCTACATGCCACACAGCTCGCGATTCTATGGCCATTTTGAGGGAAAACTTCGGAGAACAATTCATCTCAAGAAATGGACCGGTAAGTTGGCCACCAAGATCATGCGATTTGACGCCTTTAGACTATTTTTTGTGGGGCTACGTCAAGTCTAAAGTCTACAGAAATAAGCCAGCAACTATTCCAGCTTTGGAAGACAACATTTCCGAAGAAATTCGGGCTATTCCGGCCGAAATGCTCGAAAAAGTTGCCCAAAATTGGACTTTCCGAATGGACCACCTAAGACGCAGCCGCGGTCAACATTTAAATGAAATTATCTTCAAAAAGTAAATGTCATGGACCAATCTAACGTTTCAAATAAAGAACCGATGAGATTTTGCAAATTTTATGCGTTTTTTAAAAAAAAAAGTTCTCAAGCTCTTAAAAAATCACTCGTTAGATTACTTTTAAGGCAAAATAAGGACACTGACCAAGTAGCGGGCACAGCTATTTATGAATAAATTAATTATGTTCAGATAAATTAAATACTATAAAGGAATAAATTAGTAAAATATCTTTTATTGATATTATGGGATGATGGGGATTGGTTAGACCACTTCTCTTCGACATGAATAAATTTTCAAAATGAATATTTTTTCAAAAATAAAAATTTTAAAAAATATTCACATGGCCGTGTTGGGAGTTATGATTGGAGATATACCTCCCTCTGCCCATAAAGACTTAAAAATTTTATTTTATTTGGTGTTAAGGCGTATGTAATCCATTTCTTTTAATAATAACATTATTTTTGCAAATAATATTTTATGTTACCGCCCACAAAAGGGGACGGGGCGAAAAGTAGCATTATAGAATTTCCAGGGTCCAAGTTTAGGTTTTTGAACATTTGCTGATTACAAAAGTTGCATTGGTTAAAAAAAAAATTATGGGAAAACTAAAAAAAAATTTTTTCAAAGGTTTAATTAAATTTCTCCTTGGACCGATTTCCCTTATTTTACAACTTTAGCAGCCTATGACCATAAACAGATTTTTCTACCAAGTTTCCTTCATCTAGCGGCTATTATTAATTCAGAGCCAATATAAGTTTAAAAAAAGTAATGTCCGGCTAGATTGCCAAAATACCCCTATGTGCGCTGGTTCTCTGTGCCGCAATCACGATGAATTTAAGGTGATCGGGTATTTGTGGCTTACTTTAGATAAAAGATCTAACGTGTCCTAGATAGCCAATAGACATTTTTTGAAATGAACAGGTTATTCAGTTAAACATCTTTAAATTTGCATCTTATATAAACAGCTTACATTTTATTTGTTTAAAAATATCAGAAATATAAATTGATTTCCAGCTAATTACCAATATTCGAGCTAACATTACAGTGCAAACAAACTTGACTGGAAAAGAAAACCATGTACAGGGTGGGCCAAAAGAAACCAAGGGCTCTCCAAAAATTTGTCTTAAAAGTGCCATTGTGTCTCGGGCAGTATGGGCAGTGGCTCCGTCCTGCTGAAACCACATACCAGGTCTGTTTTCAAGAGCAGGACGTAAAAAATTTTCTATCATAAACCGATACCGCTCTCCATTTACGGTTACAGCACTTCCATATTCATTCTCGAAGAAGTAGGGCCCAATGACATTTTCAGATGTGATCCCACACCATACTGTACACCTGATGGGGTGCAATTGGCGTTGATGAATGGCTCTTGGATTTTCAGAACCCCAGAACCTACAGTTCTGCTTATTAACAAAGCCATTCAAATGAAAATGAGCTTCATCACTCATAATCAAATTTTCAATAATGTCGGCGATATGCTCTTTGCGTTAAAATAATTGATCTCTGGTTTAAATAATACAATTCCAAGTGTTGTCTATATAATCTGAAAGAAAAAATAAAAAAAAGTTAATAAACAAAAAAGTTATTAAACTTTTACACCCCTTGGTTTCTTTTGGCCCACCCTGTACTTATTTTTTAATATTGAATTTCATTTTCATTGTTTATCTGCATTTATTGCCAATCTGTATTTACACGATTCTTTATGCTTACAAACCTGACGTTAATCGAGCAAAAAATATTAAACAGACAGCGAAGAAATCATCAGGTTGAGTCTTTTTGTTTTAACATCATCTTTTGCCTACGAATGGCTGAATGAATGACTGACTGGCAGATAAGATGTCTTTATTTTATTTGATAATGAAAATTTTATATTTTCTTTAATTTTGGAAAACTATTTATTCCTGCTTAACTTTGATATGCAGACAGGAAAGATGATGCACAATTTGTGTTATATTTTTATACCCTTCACTATAATCCGTTTATAATTTTAACATTATTAATTTGCGACCTTTTAGTATAAATATGTTTGTATATTCTGGATCCTTATTGCAGGGGGTCGATTTTACAACTTCAGTTCGGGCATCCGCATTTCCGTTTTGACGCTGAAATAAATTTTTCAAGAAACCCACCAAGCTAAAGGAAGTGTTTATTTATATTTTATTTCTATCTGTTAGATATCGTTACTAAAATTTCCAGTTAAAAGTCAGCTAAGTCCGTCCATAAATTGCTAAAATATAGGTGAAAGCCAAAATTTAAAAATGAAACCCAGATTTTTCTGGAAAATTGGATTTCACCTACAAATAGAGATTTTACAAAAAAACCGCGATTTCCTAAAAAAAATAATTTAGTGAAGAATTCTCGAGATGATAGTAAATTTTATAAAAACATTGAAAACACAAAAAACAATAAACAACAACATCGAAAAAACAGTAATTTAACCAAACAAAACCTGGTTTGACAAAAAACCGAAACGTCACAAAAAATCAAGATTTCACCAAAAACAATGTAGATTTAAAAACGATCAACATTTCAACAAACTTAGAGATTCCACAAAAAAAAAAATTTATTTCGACAAAAAAAAATATCCAGAAAAAGAGTTCTAAAAAGATTAATTAATAAATTAAAATTTAGTCAAAATATCGTGATTATACTAAAAAAATGGCAACGTCACAAAAAACCTACATTTCACCCAAAAACCTGATTTCAACAAACCAGTGAAATAATAACCGAAATGTCACAAAAACTCAGTCTCACTAAAAAATTCCAGATTTAAAAAAACCGAAATTTTACCAAAATTTGCGATTCCACCGAAAAATTAAAATTTTTCAAAAAACGAAATTTTCAGAAAAAAAAGGAAAAACCGAAGCTCTCTATAATAGAAAGACTTCGGAAAAAAATTTAAAAAAAATCAATATTATGCTAAAAAAATTGGTGACTTAAAAAATTTAGATTTCACCCAAACGAAAAAAAAAAATATTTGTTTACCAAAAATCCCGAGTTTCTCAAAAATTCGAAATTTCTTTAAAAAAAACTTTATTTCACCAGAAAATTTAGATTTTATAAAAAAAACGAAACCTCACAAAAAATTAACGTTTCAGCCATAAATCTATGTTTACAAAAACCTCAATTTCATCAAATTGTAAATTTCGCAAAACAATTTAAATATCACTAAAAAACAAAACTTTGAGAAAAAATCGAAGCGAAATAAGAATTTCTCATTTAGATTGAAAAAATGGAAACTTCACAAAAATCGAGATTTCACCAAAAAAAATAGATTTTACTAAACATCACGATTTCATAAAAAAAATTCGAAATGTTAATAAAAAGTCAAAATTTTACCAGAAAAACGAAGTTTAACAAAAAAAAAACGAAACGTCGAAATAAAAATCAAGGATAATAAAATCTAGATTTAAAAAAAATCTAAATTTAATATCACCAAAAATTTTACTTTCGTAAAGTTTTCCAAATTAAACAAAAAACAGAAGTAATTATTAAAGAAAATTAAGATAACAACAACAAAAATCGAGATTTACCAACATATCCTGGTTCCACAAAAAAAACATGATTTCACCAAAAACAAAATCTTGATTTCAACAAATATCGAGATTTCGTCGAAAGAGTTGGAATTTTACAAAATTCGTGATTTCACCAAATAATCGAGATTTTTTTCCAAAAATCAAAATTACAAAAAAAAACATCTGAATTTCACCAAATAAATCCGGTTTCACCAAAAAAAAAATCAAAATATTGCCGAAAAAAACACAAAATTAGCCGAATAACATAAAGGGAAACTGACTTGTCTTCTTTCATATAAAAAGGCACTAATGAAATGAGAAAGCAAAGAGTAAAAATCATTAGAGTAAAGGGTATATAATATTCGGTATGGCCGACCTCAGCGCTTTAACTTATTTATATACATTGTTGTGGCAGCTTTATCAGAGGCAAAGATGGTAAAGATGCTAAAAACAGTTTCTTTAGCCTTACAGTGAGTACAAAAGAATCAGCCGAATATTATAACCATAAATCTTGATAAGAGTTGCAAGGATTATTAAAGAAAATAATAACTTTTTAAGCAGTTTCTACTTGTTTGCTTTTAAAAAGTTTTAATAAAAAGTAAAAACTTTTTAATATTCCTCCACAAATACTTAACCGTCATTTTAACAAAAGAGTTCTTCCACTTCTATTGTATCGCTTTAAAATTAGTAAAAAAAAATATTATTTTATTTATGCTTAAAAAAATATTAATCTGGCGTTGTAGGGATTGATGGCTGGTTGGATGATGCCTCTATAGGCGAGTGAGTGCGTCCATAGAATGCGTTCGCATTATAGTGTGTTAATTGAATTTCGTTACATTCTGTCAATTAAACACATGCATGAATGGGTATTGTAAAAGTCAATCAATAGTGACATTCTGCATTTTTCCCGTTATATAGACAATACAGCAGAAAATTGAATAAGAACAGAAGCAAAGGCCGAACGGAAGCAGAAGTCAGTTTCGAAAATTAATGTGCATAAAATAAAATGTCATACAAATACCTACAACGTTGATTGTAATTGGTAGCGAAAAGTAAAAGAATAGAATCTATAAATTGATTTAAAATTTATTATATGGCCATAGCGTTTCTATTTCCAAATAAGTTTGAGGAATATTTATAGCATTCACACATCTCTGAGTAATTTCTGAGGATATTGCAACATATGTACATATGTACTATATAAAGTTTTAGTACTGCGGAGTTCTGTAAATAGTGTCTCAAACCAATCGTTTTTGAAGCAGGTACTAAGGTGCGGTACCCATATTAGGTGCAACCCATAAAAACTTAAGCATCTGAATTTTTGGTAATCAAATGCCTCGGAAAGTACAATAAAGCGTAAGTTTCAGACGGTTACATATATGTGGTTCAATACACGCTGCACAAAAGCAGGGCAACGAGTTGGTTATAAAACGAATTAGACAGGTGAACGTGTACTCCTAACTTGTGTACTCCAAGATGTGCCTCGGTTAATGAGATAACATTGATGTGGGTTAAGGAACACATAGGCACAGCCGGGAATGAAGCAGCAGACCAACTAGTAAAAGGGGGTTCTGCTGCAAATTGCTGTAGACCAGAAGACATAGTAGCGCTGCGTAGTGTTATAATAAGAGCAAAGGTCCTACAATGGGGGAATTGTGGAACAAGATTAACGTGAGTACCTGCCTACTCGGCCTAACCTCACAGTGGTCTTATCATCGAGTGAAACTTAGGCGTAGACTAGCGCCCCCATTGTGTAGTATAACAACACTTTACGATTGCCACCAATCGCTTTTTGTGTGTGATACAGTCACAATGAGTAGCAATTTATATAATACGGCAAGCCTTTCCAAGGCAAGTCTAGATCCACATTATAACCTCTTGCTTAGGGGTTTGGAGACTATCCAAACTCCGTCTGTTGAGAGTGCAACAGCACACTTGATCGACCGTGCACCATACCTACATAAATCGATCTTAAACCACAACCACCACGTGTACCCCCGAAGGGGACCTCACCAATAACCGGTCACAGAGAGGATAGGCTCTCTGTGGGGCCACCGATTCCCGTGGTACCAGTCCTTTGGGCACTGGTCGGGCCTCGAAGAGAACCCGTGATTTTACTCACAGACCTTTTCTTCCAGATTTAGGCTCTAGGAACCCTAGCGTCTGGTGCCCCTATTTTCACCGAGTGGACCACGTCAAAGCATTTGCCATATTCCTGCAGTGACAATTGGAACCCCCGGGGGTACTACAATGTGGGAAGTAATTAAACCTGAAAAGGTGAAGGGAGACCACTACATGTAAGCAGGATCAAATGGTACTGAAAAAGCGCATACTGGGCAGAAAGGCCGGTAAGGTGATCAGATATAATACAAGTACCTTAAGCTGGTGACACAGTTCATGAAAACTTAAAGCATCATCTGGCCAAGATAAAAATCGACACTTGCAGACTGTGCCACAAAGAGGCTGAGACAGTAGCGAACATTGTGTGTAAATGTCCAGCACTGGCTAATTAATACATACATAAATTAGCAAACAATAATTGGTGATAAAGTTAAATTAGCATTTTGGCTGTCGATTTCACGGCGAATGCCATAAAGAATCGTATATCCTCAAAATGTCTCAAGATTTCTTTGTTCATGGTGTTCTTAAAGACATCAATTCGATCTCTTTCAGCCAATACCTTTTTCATGCAGTCTTGCAAGTACAACGTTAGGCCTTTCTTCTTTCCGAAAGCACAGCATTCTTGTAAACGGTGATTGAGAACAACACCTTAAATTTTGATGTTACCTCGTAAACTACATCATCGACTAATCGTGTATCTGCGAACATTTCATCACCAGTGATGATATCATTGTTGATTTTCATGATATCGAGGTTTTATTATATTTTGTGGTATAAAAATTAAAAACAAATTTCAGTCTCACACCGAAATGACAAAAATTGCGGGAATCTAGAGATGTTTGCCAGGCGCTCAATTCAATAGCTTAAAGGAAATAATTAAAAATGTTTATTATTTCCCAAAACAATTGTTTAAACGTCAAGTTTTTTCTGCATTTAATTTGACATTTCTCAATTTCAGACTAACTCAATTTGAAACATGGAAAGATACACAATCGAGCAACAGTGGCAACAGTGGATGATCAATTTTCGAAGAAAATCATCTTTAATGATGAGGCACATTTTCACCTCAGTGGAATCGTCAATAAGCAGAATTGCCGCATTTGAGCGAATGATAATCCAAGAGTGATTGTCGAAAAACCAACGCATCCACAAAGAGTGAATGTTTGGTGCGATTTATGGGCTGGCGGCATCATCGGGCCGTATTTTTTCCAAAATGCGGCCGGTCAGGCAGTTACTGTGATTTGTGTTCGCTATCGTAAGATGATAACGACTTGACTTTTTATGGCCCGAATTGGAAGATATGGATGTGGACGATATGTGGTTTCATCAGGACGGTGATACTTTCCACACAGCTAACGAAACAATGGCCCTTTTGCGCGACAAATTCATTGACCGTTTTATCTCCCGTGGTGACGATTTCAATTGGCCGCCAAGATCATGTGATTTGACCCCGTTGGTCTTTTTTCTTTGGGGATATTTGAAAGAAAAGGTGTACGTCGATAAGCCAGCAACAATTCAGAGGGATGAGGCATATAACAGTAACCGTGAAACATACATTTTTTTTGTCCAGCACTGGTTGGACTTGACAAGTATATTTATTTTTTAGACTTAAGATATGAGTAATTATTGATAGTTCAAGTATATTGAAGATACAATAAATAAACATTGCGAAAAAAAAATTCAAGAGCTAAAGGATGAGATAATTCGGCACATTAACGGCAGAGAACCTCAATTATGCCTCAGCGTCATCGAAAATTTGGAGCATCGGATGGAGGTGTGCCGCCGAAGTCGCGGCGGCCATTTGGCCTGTATTTTGTTCCCTACATAATTGAACCATACCAATCTTATCAAAATAAAAAGAAATGACCATAATTTTCTAAATAATTTGTGTTTTATCAACATCGGCCCACCCAAATTAACCACCCTTTACATATTATATTGTTTTTTTTTAAGTGCAAACCAATAAACTCCGATGACACACACAAACAAAAAATATTTGTTTTGAAAATTTTTTTTTGTTGCGGAGCAAAAATTAAATAGTTCACACCAACCATGTGGAATTGTTTGTACGTAGTAACCATTTACTGATGTAATTTTAACCAATACTTGTTTATCGGGACCTAAAAAATGTTACAAACAACTAAAATTTGTTCATCGCAACCATATATTGTTACAGAGAACATAAGAACTTGCTTTGAACAGAAATCCTTCTTAAGACTGCATTCTTTTAAATTCTCTTAATTGTTTGTGAACGTGGTAGCACAAGCAGTTTGAAGATTTAAACAAAAATTGACAAGGTAATGAGATGGGAAATGGTCGATAAAACAATATTTTCTCTTTTGTTTTTATTTTAATGCTTTTTAGTCATTTCAACCTTTTTTTTTTATCACATGTAAGTGTTCACATTGTCGTCTCAGTTCAATTTCACTACAAAAACTTTAATGTGTTTACATGATAACAACTGCAGCAAAATATTGAAAAAAGGAAAAAGATGAATTAAAAAACGTTTGAGTGGCGCTTAAACAGGTGAATTGAACACACAAGTGGGCGAGGAAGTAAATAAAATGAATTTTAAATATTTTATCCAAAAATATAATAAAAAGAAATGCAGATTTTTTGTAGTTCGTGCAACAACCAATCAATAGCAGAAAAAAAACGTGAGTAAATAAGCTGTCGCGTTGTATATTTGTTACCGAATGTTTGTTATGCGAATTAAAAGATAAAAATCCCAGCAGTTCGAAAATTGGGAATTATATTGTCTAAAATAGATTATTTAGTTGCATAAAAAAATTTGATTTGTCACGAGTTTAAGTACACTGATCGATGCAAACAGTCAATTAAATTCTTCACTTAAAGAGCAGTTGGCTAAGGTTAGGTTAGGCAAGTAATATTTCAGCTTACTTGAGTCCGATAAAAGTAATACTTTTTGTGTTTGCTACAAATTAATGGGGAATAGGAAAAAAGAGAAGAGAACAAAATTAGATAAAAAAACGGTGCCTTGTTGGGCTAGTAAGTACTAGGCTGGTCAATCTATCTGAGGTTGTGGTTTCAACTTCACTTGTATATCCAACTAGAAGTTGGCAGGAAGGCTAGAAGGATGCTTGAATATAATCTGCGTGCTAGTACTAAAGGTGGTTAATGACTGTCCACCATACTGGCCATCCTAGGCTTAGGACGGCAGGCAACCAATTATTAAAAACTTGCTGTACCCACACACGTTGTGTGCGTCCAGACAATATTTTGTACGACTTTGCTTTGAAAGTAATCCACACCAAATTTTTAGACTCTTACTTTTATAGTGCTTCAAGTATACGTACTTACTTTATATAAAGGTACCCATTCCTGAATAGAGTTCTAAAATTTAAATAAAATTCTTAAATTCTAAAAATTATTGTACAACTCTGTAAAAGATGTTTGCGCAACCGTGCTTAAAATATCCAGTGCCTTTAAGTCGATAAATGTGGAAATAAGATATTTTTGCGGAAAAAAGTATCCTATATTGGAATCAGTATACTCAGGTACCTGTCTGTCCGCAGACAGACAAACAGAAAGACAGACAGACTGGAAATAAATTACTGTTTTATTATAAGTATATATGAGAAAGATATGAAAACCTTAGCATTAAACAAATGTTAGCAATTACTAGAGACTCTGTGATGAGGAAGAAGGTCGCCAGATCACTAGAGCCGAGAATAAAAGTAAGGTAGTCGTAAATTACCAAGAGGGTACTAAAACTCATTAAGAGGCCGTCTTCACTAGTCACCAATTTGAACCCCGGCAAAGCAACGGAATTTTTTTGTGCATGTTGTTATAGACGGCGAATACGTGTTTATGACAATTTCTGTTTGAACATAATTTTCTGTTTTCCAATAATGTTCTTTGAATACTTATTGCACAGCAAATAGAACTACGGTTGAGCATCAGATATTGCTGTTTGCAGATAATATTGCCAAACTAAAATACAACAACAACGTCATTGTCAGGTTATAAAAATGTTTTTATAACAAATGTTTTAACAACCATGTTCCAAGTCTTAATAACATAAACATGGGCAGTCTAGACTTAACATTAACATGATGTTAGTGTTAATGTTTATCATTTTATGTCTAATGTAGACTGGGGGTGGTAAGAAATGAAGGTGCACGAAAACGCGTCCATAAATTTAGTGGTGTGTTTCGGCATTCCCTTTATAAAATAATAATAGATAAAAGAACTCGATAACCGCTTTAGTGACAGGTCATAAAAACCCAAAGTATCTGGCCTAGATGAATATCGAAGAAAATGATACTTGCAGACTGTGCCAGAAACAGGTTGAGATAGTAGCGCACATTGTATGTGAATGTCCAGCACTGGCTAAAATAAGACTTAGGACCACATAGAGAAACTTGTTAAATGTAGATGTCATGGCGAATCTAAGTCATGGCGAATCTAAGCCTTGAAGAAATACTAGCAACTACTAAAGACTGCGTGATGAGAAAGAAGGCCGACAGTTACAGAAAGAGTAAAGACTGGTGGTAGCGGGACTCAATGAAAATAAGGTTCCCGTAAATTACAAGTCGATTGCCTATAATCATTAAGGACGGGAGGGGGTAAAAAAGGGACCTATTAATGAAGAACAACAACCTGAAAATGTTTTCACATTCTTTCGAAACCGTAGGCGAAACATGACAACACATGAGTGCCTTCTCTGGATGAATGTGAAGCAAAAAGTGCATCTGTCACCCAAGAATGTCTTTAGAAAAAGAATCAAACGGTTACCAGCAAAAACATTCACAGCTAATGGACATATTTATCAAATTGTCCCCGTAGCACATTTTACTCCACCATTAGCTAATGAATGTAGAATGTAGTAGTGAAGCTACACAGGAAGAAATGTTTGCACCAATTAAACGTTTTTATTTAGTACTTAATTAAAGTTTAATTAATTTTTTAATTGATTTAAATATATATTTGTTGAAACCAATACAAAAAATGTTCTTATTAAAGAAATAATTGAATCAATTGAATATTTAATTAAATTTTAATCAGAAACTAATTGAAATCTTTAATTGGTGCAAATATTTTCATCTGTGTAGTTACGCACACTAACTGCTGGGAATTAATATAATGCAATACATATATTTAAAGTATCATTTTTGACATGACAGGATTAACAAATAAATTTGCAACAGTAACAACATGTTTCCAGCTATTTATTGGGACCATGTTATCTGTATGACCATGTTATCTGCTCATTCTGGTGATGATGATGATGAATTTTGTACATTTTTTTTTCGTACATACCATACATTTATTGTTGCATGATTTTAATGTTGAGGTAATCGTTTTACTTTCCTTTTTTTTGCTATTGCATGTCCTTTTTATTGTTACTAATGTATTGGGGAATAAGTAAAAAATTAAAAAAATGCTAAATAAAATTTTGATCTAGAGTCACGAAATGTGAATAATTTATAATTATTTCGGTTAACAAAATATGAAAAAAGCTTTGCAAAAAAATTTGCATTCATTGTAAATAATAATAATAATAATAATAATAATAATAATAATAATAGGAAATGTAGATATTGATAATGTATTAAAATTCTTTATATAGATAAAATAATGATGATAATTAGGCTAGAAGATAGTGTGGTATTCTATCAGTCTAGAGGTAGTGGGTTCGCTTCCTACCAAAGGCTCTACACAACAAGTTAAATTAGAATATAATTTGTAATTGTATTGTAAAATTTAAGAAAATGAAATATAAAATAAAATATAAAACAAGAAAAGGAATTTTTATTAATATTTTATTTTAGTCCTATAAATAGCGTGACTCTTTTTGGGTGCCATATAAAATAATCTTACAATGCACAGTGGTTGGAAAACGATTTTTTTTTTTTTGTACATAATTCGGTATCTCATGAACCACTGAAGATATCTTAATAAAATTTTACAGAGGTAAAGCAGAGTGGAGCTACGAAAGGCGGGCTCATTAGGGTAAAGGGGCGCTTCTGGGTAAGCCCCCAAATTTGGGTACCTTGGGTATATAATTTTTTGGAAATTTCATAAAAAGTATAGTTTTAACTTAAATGTTTAGATTTTTTAAACTTAAACAGACCTTAAGATATCTTTAAAAAATGCTTATATGTGCAGGTTATATCTTTTAGTTTGGGATAATATTGGGTTACATTTTTTTTGGCCGACCTTAACTTAGTATTTTTGGCGTGGTGCACGTACTAATAATCGGATGATTATTTTAAGACATTGGCTATATTCTTGATAAAATTTAGAATAAATTAGTTTCAACTTTTGGTTTGCTAGCGTTTTTCGTTAAAAAGTTACAAGCCTCTGAATTGGGAAAATGTGAAAAATACCGTCTTTATCTATAATTTAAACTTACTTCGGCACTATTCAAAGACTACCTATAGCAAATGCGAATAAAAGAAAAATCAGGCCAAAAATTTGAACGATTCCCCCTCTAGCCCTATCCAAACCTAGCTAATTTTAAATTTAATTAATTTATAAATTATTGTAAAATTCCTCGGAGTGCAAAGCACCGATTTAAAAACCGTAAACGGATTTTGAAAGCCTCAATTGTTGGCTATATAGTGCAAGGAGGATTTGACAGCCCCGTGATTAATAAAGGCAGGTTAGCCACTTTTATAAAAAAAATCTACTTTTTTGCGACATTTGGTGCCCGCTCTGGGTATTTATATGTTAAAATAAAAAAAACTTCGAATTTTATTTTCCCATTTGATTAAAAATTCTTTTATCTTTATAATTTCAAACTTTTGTAAGAATATCTCGATCCGTTTAGATTTTGTTGCAATTCAAATTCGTTATTTAATTTGTCAAAAAACCGCCTTGATATGATTTTTTTAGTTTTTGAGGTAATTATCATTCAAAAATTTAGCGCGAAAAAAATTATTACAATATTGTTAAGCTAGAGGTCAATAGCTTTCCTCCGATACTACTTACAAGTATATCGAGCATATGATTAAGCTATAAGAGCTTCCTAAACCTCACCTCCTCATAATTTTTTTTTCTCATTTTGTATGTAAAAATTTAAAATTTAAAATTTAAAAAAATGGATCAAAGAATATTTATTAAATTTTACGTTTAAAATTCCATTTAACATTTAAAATGGAAGAAATTGCTCCATGGCACTTGAAATGTTGACTTTGGCATTCGGCGCGTCCACTTTGTTTCAAAAAAGAGTTTATAAGTGATACAAGCGCTTTACAGAAGGCCGAGAAGATATTGATGACGATGAGCGTCTTGGAGTTGCAACCACGTCAACAAGTGAAGAAAATAATGAAACAGTGAAAGAAATTGTTTTGAAAAACTGTCGATTCTCTATTAGGGAAGTTCCAGAGGATATTGGCATATTAATCGGCTCATACGAGGCAATTTTCTCGAATGTTTTGGGCAGGAAACGTGTGGCAGTGAAGTTTGTTCCAAAATTGCTAAATTTTGAGCAAAAGCAACGGCATTCGTATCGCTCAGGAGTTGTTGAATGATGTCAACGATGATTCAGGTTTGCTCCAAATGGTCATAACTAGTGAATAAGGTCCAATCCTCCCAATGTTCGTATATAACCAGTATTTTTGGTTATATATGATGAACAAACTTAACGTATTTTGTTTATTAATAATATTTTATGATTATAAATAGTATATAATTTTGATATACTAACAAAACTGCGGTTTTAATTGAAACTATAATTATTTGTTGCAGTCTTTAGGAGTATTAATCATTTAATGATAAAATTTTAACCAAAACATGTTTATCGGCAATAAAATAATGTTAGAAATAACTAAATTGGGTTTACCGCAACTCCATAATATTACCATATTAGAGAACATAATATGAACATATTACAACGAGGTTTTTTTTCGCTGCGAGCATATAAAAACTATTCAAATGTTTATTAAAAGAAATCACAGCCTGAAATCTAATTTATTCTTTTTACTTGCATTTAAATTCTTTTTCTTATTAAAAAACTTTTTGTTTACTTTACAATATTTCATACCATTAATGTAGTTTTAAAATTTTTTAATTAGGTTTAGGGCAATGGTAAAGCTTTCGCTTGCTACTTATTAATATTTATATTTCAGTTATCTATACATAAAATAAAACAGTAACTCATTTCCTGTCCGTCTGTCTGTCTTTCAGTCTGTATTCGTATCACGTAAAACCTACTAGATGGATTGTAACAAACTTTTGTAAGGAGGCACCCTAGTATGCTAATTCAGATATAGGATACTTTTTTCCTAAAAAATATTTTATTTTCAAGAGAAAGTGGAGAAAAAGTAGTGAAACTACGCCGATTTTTTTTACCGATTTATTGGTATTGCATACTTTAAGGCATTTTTTATTTTTGAGAGTAGGATATTTTGTATAAAGTTGCGCACAGATGTCGCTGTTTTAAAATAATGACAAAATATGAATTGGAAGCGTGATATTTTTAACCCGTTTGTGCACAGATGGCGCTGTTTTAAAATAATCACAAAAATATGAATTACTTACTGCCAAATAGCGAATTGAATAAAATTTGTATTTGATTTGTATTTTTACTTTGTGGAATTACGTTGGTATTAAAATATTTTAAACACCTTTTGCAGAGCTTTACAGTAATTTTTAGAATTTTATATAAATTTTAGAATTTTATCCAAGAATGGATACCTTTATTTAAATTAAATACGTATACATGAAGCCTTATAAAATCAAGAGTCTTCAAATTTGGTGTAGATTACTTTCAAAGCAAAATGGATTAAAATATTGTCAGGATGCACTCAACGTGTGTGTGTGGGCACAGCTAGTTTTACATAAAACTTTAAACGCCTTTTAACTATTGTATAATTTGCAAGTGTGTATTTGCGTATACTCTAATAGCTTCCTAAGTAATTATGTTACACGCTTTCATTATGATTACCAATTAAGTTCTATCATTTGACTGGTATTTCTTTTTGTTTTTTTTTTTGTTTCTTTTTGCCACTTTTCGTTAAGTTAAAAGTTCTTTGCAATCAGTTTTTCTTTTCTTTTCCCTTTCAATTACAGTCTTTACTATTCTTAGTCATACTTTATGACACTTGATGGGTTTGCTACTATCTTTCTGTCCCTATCTCTCTCTCTCTCTCTCTCTTCCTCGAACAATATTAAAGTGTTGGCATTTAGAGGTATATTCAGTTTGATAAGAAATTTGTTTACTATAGGCCAAGGCGAATTAATACCAGGTGGAGTCGATAGCCCAGCTGATTGTTTTTTGTTTTCGTTTTTTTGAAATGTCTTGTCAAAAATACATTGTTTTATATCGGCTAATCTAATGTCAAAGTTTTTGTTTTGTTGTAGTTGTTGTCCTACTGCTCACACCTGGTATGAATTCGCCTTGCTATAGAAGCAAGTGTACTTTTAATACATCTAGGTTTAATAATTTAAATTATAAATGAAAATTTGTTTATTTCCCTATCCAAACGGTCTTTTTACTTTTATAAAAAATTCAATTTTTACTTTTGTAAAAAATTCAAGCATTCAAAACAACATGGAATGATGCATAACCACTTAGTAGCTATGTTAAAAACTGCAGTAATGCCGATTTTCTTTTTATCAAGTACTAACCTAAAATGTTGTTGGATCTAATAAAATCAGGAATCTTTCTCCGATACCCACACGTTTTTGGAAACGACGCAAAACAAAATCTTCGAATCTTCTATATAATTAAAATCAAATGTCGTTTATTGATAATCGCATCACTTAATAACGGCTGCACCGACTTGGCCAATTTGGTTTTTATTTAATCTTCTTCATAACCCTACTTAGGTTTTTAAGGAAAGAAATTGCCCACGCTCACTCTTACGCCAACTTTTTAAGTAGCTAGCGAACTATAACAGGTAGAAAATGTTCACCAGTAACCGCCTTATTAATATACATAGTTTAGCGACACACAGGCTGGATTAAAATAGTAGGCATGGTACCTCCCATACAAAGTGAACAATTATTATCGTCTACCTGGAGATCTGCAATATGTAGAGTATTGAAACTTTGCAGAAGTAACCCTCATAATAATTGATGTATATGATCTAACAAAATACAGACTAAAAAAAATACAGACAAATTGGGCGTAGTACCTCCAGTACAAAGTGAACAAATATTATCGTCTACCTGGAGAACTACAATATTTAGAGTGTTGAAAATATGCTCAAGTAACCCTCAGACTAATCTGCCTAGTCTTACAAAATATAGACTGAATGTGAAAAATAATTATCGTCCAACCAAAGAACTACAATATATAGAGTCTTGAAACTTTGCAAAAGTAACACTAATGTGTGAGGGTTACAGACTAGATTGGGAAGGTGGGCGTGGTACCTCCCATAAAAAGTTAACAAGTAACGTTTTCTTTCGTTTTGTTTTGTTCTTTGCAGTGAGTAGGTTAGGTTAGGTTAAGCGGGCCGCCCGCACAAATGCGATTTCACTCTGAGGCCAATAAGACCCATTGTGCTGCCCCACTTTATTCCCTATAGAACTCCAGTACCGCTGGTTCGTAAGAACCATCTGGAGTTTTTCACAACGCCTAGTAGGCTACTCAGTGTCGCATCTCTGAGACAGTCCAGGTTCTGCAAGAATCTTTGACCCAAAAATTTGAGCCTGCATTCCTGAAAATTCAGGCAGTCGCAGAGAAGGTGTTAAAGTGATTTCTCTTCCTCCTCATCCATACAGCATTTGCAGCACCTGCCACGAGAGATTCCTATACACTTAAACATACGTCCAAATTACAGTGCCCTCTATGATGTCTTTGTCTTTTTGTTATAAGTTGAAGGCCAAAGAATTCTTGACAATCTACAAGTGGTTAATGTAGAGCACCTGCGAGCCGTTTGGCGACCATTCCCGTAGTGTGTTAGATATTTCGGTCAAGGAGATGTTGATGTCTCTTTGGTCGTCTACCACATCTAGACTCGAGCCTCCTGCAGTGAGTAAAACCAAACAAAAGCCATTTAGTATTGTTTTTTTTCGTTAATACAAACCATACATTCATTTAAACGTGTTCAGGTAGAAAAGAATGAGAACAAAAGAAAACGTTTCGAAAAAAACTTTTGCAAACGAAATGTGTTATCAAAACAAAACTTTGTACTATTTTCCTAAGTTTAATCAAGAGTGTAGCCAATATGTTAAAATAATAATTCGATCGTAAATAAGTCTCTATCCTTAAGGTCGGCGAAAAATTAAAAAAAAAATAAATATGTAGCGCACTTTAATATTCGGTTATGGTGTGTTAACTATTTTCTTCATTTATTTTTTTTTCCTTTTTTAAATCAATTAATAAAGTAATAACTAACATTTTTTTTTGTTATTCCGCGAAACTTAATGACTTTTTGTAATAAGTTTTCTTTTCTGTATTTTGTAATCGCTTCTACTCACATTCACTCACTCACTCACTGTGTCCTAGAGTGTCTTAAAACATTAATAGAATTTGCCAAAGTTTCAATGCGAAAGCACAACGATAATGATGATGATAAAAAAATTGTAATAAGAAACCCAACAGTGGTTCCCACGAATGCCCGCAAATTAAAAAATTAATAGTGTAATAACACCATTTCCAAAAAAAATATATGTATATATATAAAATATTGTATATGAATAGAGGAGCTTGTCTGTAGGTCTCTTAAAGCTTAAATGTTTCAACCCATTTTGAAGTAAATAGTAATAAATAAAATATATCATTGTTATAAAAACTTTCAAACGTTTATTTACAGGAAATGGTGTAGTCGATTAAAATTAAAACTTTACTAACTATTAAGACGCTCTACTTCTCAATGAGAAGTTAAGATCAGACAAGGCAAATATTTGAGGAAATAATCGTAACCAATCAAAAAATTATTGGAAGTTTGTACTAAACAGTTTGTCGGAAGTTTGTACTAAACAGTTTCATAAATAAGTTTATTGGGTTCTGCGTATTTCGCAATATGAAAATTAGTTATCGTAAGAGGCCAAAACTATGGAAAATTAGCACATGTTTTATTTGTCATGGCTGTCCAGCTACCAGCCACAAAAATAAATATGTGAAAGAGAAAGGAGCCTAAGAGTAGGATGACCGATTTTTTATTTTTATTTGGATCCGGACCAGACTGAAGCCGAATTCATGGCTAAAATTAAGATCTGCATGTAAGTCGAGTACAGCAAAAAAAAAAAAAAAATTTAAAACTTTGAAAAGAGCGTTTGCTGCAACATGGAGCTGCAATACAAGTTTGTCTGCAAAGTAGAACTTACAACACAATTTAATTTAAAGACGTTTCTGTTTTACTTTTGTTTTACTCCCTCCAAGGGAAGAAACCAAACAAAACCAAACGTTTTGTATATTTTTGTACTCTGAAAAGTAGTGAGTATTGTGATAAATACTTTCTGACAGACGTGTAAAGTAGCTCTGGGTCGGGGAACACGTGCTTGCGTTATTGTCATTATCGCTTAAAGTCAATCAGGCCGTCCCTGTTGCTCGGCTTTAGAGTGGTTTGCGTCTCGTTCTTACAAGGGCTGATTGGCGTCCTCGAATAGCTGTACTACGGTACTGTTATTGGTGGTTGCTTAATCAGCCACGTGTAATCGTTTCGTTATCATATATAACCTAGAAATTTTAATTTCAATAAGTCGGAAATTGGTGGAGCACCATTTTAAAAAACTCAACTTTTAACTTGAGGAGCACCATTAAACTCAATCTTTTACTGGAGGAGAACCAATAAACTTTTTTTTTTTCACTGGCGGAGCACCATTTAACTCTTATTAATTTTACCTAGCTGAATTTGGAGTCTTACTTCCTATACGAAGGTATAGGTCACGCTGCAGATTTTAAAGGAAGCTAAGGCAATCACACCCTGGCGCTGTGGCTTCGTACCTTTGCCATTTACCAATATTTTTGGTCAGAATAAAAAATAAATATTTTCTCGTTACCGATCAAAATAAAAAATAAATACTTTCTCATTAGCTATTTGCGAAATCTGTTAATAATGGGTGATTTTTTTGAGGTTAGGATTTTCATGCATTAGTATTTGACAGATCACGTGAGATTTCAGACATGGTGCCAAAGAGAAAGATGCTCAGTATGCTTTGACATTTCATCATGAATAGACTTACTAACGAGCAACGCTTGCAAATCATTGAATTTTATTACCAAAATCAGTGTTCGGTTCGAAATGTTCAAATGTGACAAATTTTGTTCAGCGATGAGGCTCATTTCTGGTTGAATGGCTACGTAAATAAGCAAAATTGCCGCATTTGGAGTGAAGAGCAACCAGAAGCCGTTCAAGAACTGCCCATGCATCCCGAAAAATGCACTGTTTGGTGTGGTTTGTACGCTGGTGGAATCATTGGACCGTATTTTTTCAAAGATGCTGTTGGACGCAACGTTACGGTGAATGGCGATCGCTATCGTTCGATGCTAACAAACTTTTTGTTGCCAAAAATGGAACAACTGAACTTGGTTGACATGTGGTTTCAACAAGATGGCGCTACATGCAACACAGCTCGCGATTCTATGGTCATTTTGATGGAAAACTTCGGAGAACAATTCATTTCAAGAAATGGACCGGTAAGTTGGCCACCAAGATCATGCGATTTGACGCCTTTAGACTATTTTTTGTGGGGCTACGTCAAGTCTAAAGTCTACAGAAATAAGCCAGCAACTATTCCAGCTTTGGAAGACAACATTTCCGAAGAAATTCGGGCTATTCCGGCCGAAATGCTCGAAAAAGTTGCCCAAAATTGGAATCCGAATGGACCACCTAAGACGCAGCCGCGGTCAACATTTAAATTAAATTATCTTCAAAAAGTAAATGTCATGGACCAATCTAACGTTTCAAATAAAGAACCGATGAGATTTTGCAAATTTTATGCGTTTTTTTTTTAAAAAAAAGTTCTCAAGCTCTTAAAAAATCACTCTTTAATAAGATATTTTATAAACTGTTTTCGCAAAAAAAAATATATATTTAATTTTGAGATAGTGTTATTTTGGTTGGAAAAAGGTACCATTTAGTAACTTCGATAACTGTTTTAAACTGAAATTTTAACATGAAATATCAAAATTAAAATAACTACTTCTCAACCCATTGTGCTCGGTTAGCTAAAAAAAAGTTGCAACGATTAATCGGTGATACAATTATGTTCTGCATATACATTTTTTTTTTTTTTTTTGTAACATAAACTTAGACAAAATATTTAGTACCCTCTTACATACTTTAATCCATAAATAAATAAATGTGTATGTGTGTATGTTGGTGTAATGTTTTTTTTAAATTTCTTTTAGTTCCAGGAGGTTCGCAACAGTAACAACAGAAGAATAAGAAAAAAACAATGACTTACTTTTATTATATCCTTCCCTTTATCATTATCACTTTACCACATTACCACTGAACGGGATAGAAAAAATGCCACTGGCATGACCAAAGCGATAATAATAAATTCCCGTTACAAACGAGAACAAAGTGTTGACAGGATTAGAAGGAAACCACTGTTGGAGTTTAAGAATGTCGAAAGTAGCAAAGACAGTACTGAGGTTAGCAACTGGAGAAACAGCGGGAGTAGAAAAGAAACTAAAACGTGACACACAAATATTATTAAAAATAAATGAAGAGCTGAATGAAAGCCAATGAATTTGGAATCAACAGCCCTAAAAGAACAAGTGCCAGAGCAATTTCTTAACATTAAATTTTGCAGAAATAAGGAAGAATTAACAAAGGAAATGTATTTTGTGGAACTCTCTTTAGTTTATTTTTTTTTTTTTTTGACAAAAGCGAGAAACAATTAACTTATTAAATAACTTTTTTAATGCTGTCTTCGAATTTCCTTGCAGCCCGGAACAATAATAGTAGTGCTATTTAGGCTTTTTTGTTATGCATTGTCTTAAATTCTTGTGAGTTAAATTGGTAAAATGAATTACAAAGTGTTGAAGAATAAAGGAAGTAAATCATAAGTCATTCGGATTTACTATATATGTTTATTTGATAGCATTTACTTAATAGATTTTAAAATATTGAGTCATTTAAAATTATTCACGCTTTTTTGCCACTAGATGTCGCTGTTACTCATATATCGGTTAAGTCTCAAACGATTTCTTTAAACGAACATGTGTTTAAAAGATGACATTTTAGATTATATTTTTTGTTAAGATACTTATAGTTTTTTAATTCGTTGCTCATGTAAAAATTTAGATGTGACCTTGACCTGGTCAAAAAGCAATTATATGAATAAAGCTGTTAAAAATATACATATATATCGCAAAGTAGCGCTGGGTTGATAAACAATGAGCACCCATCATTTTAATTATTTTTAAAGTCAATCAGACCATCCTTTTTTAACGCCCTTCGAGTGGTTTGCGATTCATTCTCGCACTGGCTGATTAGCTTCTTCGAATAGCTATACCGCGGTACAGTTATTGGTTCGTTGCATGAATCAGCTGCGTGCAGTCATATTGTGTATCGTGCATAACATTGTAAATTTAATTAAAAGATCCTAGATTTGTGCACCACTATATATATAACGCAAATTTTCACTACACGCCAAGAAAAAACATGGTTATTGTATGGTCACGGCAACCACACTATGTTCTCCGTAACAATACATGTTTGCTGTGAACAAATTACAGTTATTTTAAACAATATTTTGGTCACGATAAACAAGGTTTTGTTAACATTTAATCATTCAATAGTTATACGCACCGAAAATGCAACATGGTTGATTTGAACCATATTAAAATTCAAACCACAACCAAATTTTTTTTAATATTTAAAAAATTATATTTATAACCATAATATCTGTGGAAATAAGGAAAAAGAACTTAAGTCTGATTTTTAAGTTTTGTAGGAGAGCAATTTTAAACTTTAAAATAAATTTTTTTTTAAAATAATTTATCTTTAAAGCTTACCTATGGGAGTCAAACGTATGATTTTGAAAAATATCTTATATCTACCAAAAGTACGCTGGCGTTGCACTTAATAAGTTGTAAAAGGGGTTTCTATGATTTTGAAAAATACCTTGTAGTTTCTTAAGCTTTTTTCCGAATACGATTCGGCACTGAAAAAAGATAAGCAGAAAGTTTTTTTGCTATAACTTCCTGAAAAATAGTACAAAATAATTGAAACTTTGCACATGGGTACTTTGAAGTACGGAGATTTCAAAGGTGCCAGTAACTTAAGTTTTGCTTAAGTCGACTTAAGCACTTATTCCTTATTGCCACAGATATATTATTATTAAAAATAGTATGTTAAGTATGAGTAAAAATAAACAAACAATGTTGGGTTTTAAAAATACATATTTTGGTTTTGGCCTTTTTTCAGTTCAGAAATATGTGTGTAAGCTATCGGTTCATCTAAAACCGTAAAAAGATTAAATGCACATGTGTTGTCAACAAATAAATTTGTTTTTTATTATAAATAATAGTTTTAAATTAAAAAAAGGTAAGCAGAAAATATCAAAATATGTATGTATGTCAGTCTAAATGGAAATATTCGTGTATTTGGTTTTTGTTATTTAATAAATATATTCATACGTTGTCATTAGCGCTGGCAAAGTATTGAGTAGTGGGTACCGAGTGTTTGATAATTTTTTTTGCCAGCACTAGTTATCACATATAACCATTTACATTTTTCACATTATATTATAGTATGTTTATATTATAAACATAATTATGGTTGTATTTTACAATGTTATTTTTATGTAAGACAATAATATGTTCCAATAGCAACAATATTATTATTATGGTTTAAAATAATATGGTTTGAATATAAACATATAATTCAACCATAACATGTTGCTCTAAGATTATGGTTACCTCAACCATGTTTTATCTTTGCGTGTAGAGGTGTACTATTAAACTCAATTTGTCGCTGAAGAAACACCACTAAACTCAACTTATTTTTAACACGCTAAATTTGGGAATTTTCACTTCTTAAACGAAGGTATGGGTCGCGTTGCAGATCCTGCAGGAAACCAAAGTTATTATACCCTGGCTCTTTGCTCACGTACCTCTGCCATTTTTAATTTTAATAATCCCAAATTCGTCGAATTGGTTTAGAGCAGTGGTAAATTTTATAAAGGCGACAGCGACTAAGTTACGGATATCAGTGTTGCAGATGATACTGAACCACACGTTTTCCAAGAAACAAAAAAAAGAAAAACCAGAAATGTTACCAGAAAATTATAATTTAAAGTTTAAATAAAGGGTGATCCATTTCAAGGTACTTTTTTCCATAGCGTTTTTTTTTTTTTTTTTGTTTTTGACAGATTACGTGTGAGTCGTGTCATGCTGTTGTGTTATTTTTGTTTAGTATTGTTTGGCATTTCATAATGAAAAGACTTACGCCTGAATCGCTTCGCTCTATGCGCTCTTTCCTGTTAGACTTTTTCCTGTAAAGTCTAAAGTTTATGCGGAAAACCCCTCTTCGATTCATGCCTTGGAGGAAAACATCACGCGTGTCATTTGCCAGTTACCAGTTGAAGTGCTCGAACGAGTCATCGAAAATTGGACTCAATGGATGGACCATCTGCGACGTAGCAACGGCCAACATTTGATGGATGTAATCTTCAAAAAATAAATGCCAAAAAATGTTCTTTCAAATGATAATAAACATTCTCCATTAAATTTGATTTTTCTGTGTTTTTTTCTTTAAAAAAGTAGGAAACCTCGAAATAGAGCACCCCTTATAATGTGTAGAAAAACTATTAAATTTAAGAGATCGTGAGTTGTTTTATTGAATAGAACGAAAAACTTTTTATAAAATTAGTTTAAAAAAATCATGATTTCCAACCATAGGTACTTTTGCATAATCATTGGCGTAGAAAGGCCATTCTGGGGGTGCAATACCCCCTTCAGACATGCTGTTTAACCCCCCAGAAATTTAAAAAATTGTATTACATATTTATTTTGAGAATATTATTCTTCAATAAAAATCTTTTTACTAATCTTTTGAAGCTTCCACTGTTTTACCCGGACCTTGCACTGCCTGACAACCATTTGTTTCGGCCTCTGTAAGGCCTGCTTGATAGTAAAAAATTGAGCGGCCGAAGGGTCTTTGGAATTATTAAGCTACCCGAAAAATGGCTAAAAACTGATATATAATTATAATCGATATGCACTTGATTTAAATCGATTTTAATAAAAATAATTTTTGTTCACAAATATAAAAGAAAATCCGGGTAGAATATTTAATCTCCGAAATCGTTTCAACGGTTATATATAAAAATATTTTAATAGAATTTGTGGGATAAAGTGTGGCACCTAGCATTTTCTTCTGGATATCTGTAATATTTTCGACAGTTTTTGCGTTTCGTTGAATTGCAGGTAGTTGTTTGCTTATTACACATTGGTTCAGTTGACTTGAATTTTTCTCTAACAAACTAAACCCGAGGCTTGACCTTAAACTGAATGATAAGCATCCTTAAGGTCTGACCTGTAACCAATTACTGGTACTACGAGATTCGGTAAGTCCACAAGAACCCAGCGTACCTGCGTTCGGTTACTGTAAAGATCTTCGGAGAGTATGGTACTGGCTGTGGTCTCTACCTAAATCGTGGAAAATATTATATATGTACGTACGATGTTCTGAGTTATTATTATTGGATATTTTGTGCAGCCTATGCGTTAATTAGAATACGTTCAGGATTCGAATGAAAGCAATTCACTTATACAGCGGAAGATCGTATGCATCTTTTGGAATTACTAAAACCACTCCTTTATTTTTCGTCCTAAGAGATCCGAAATAAGGGCGTTTATAGAACGCATGATCTACTTTAGCCGAGGCCATCAGGGTAGATGATCTCCAACCCTTCAACAAGAGATAAAAGTAACGTGGCCAGATGATGTTTGCCTTAAACAAGGTGCCTGATGTTATTGGTGCTTTTATTTTGTATAAATATATGAATGAGTAGTAGAAGTTTTCACAATGAGCCAAGCCACATCGCTGGCTGTCATCTAGAGGATGTCGTCAGCTCCTTCTTAGCTATTTTAAGGAAATCACAATAGACCCTTCTCTCTTCCTCCTAGCCTAATCCAACCAAAAAACCTTTAAAACTACCTAAGCTCTTGAATAAAAAGTTTAGATTATTGAAATAATTGTTTTATGATTTTTTTCTGTGAATATTTTTTTTTTTCAAATATAAAAAAGCAATCGAAGACTTCGTCGGCTTCATTAAGGAAATCGGGTGGCTGAGTGATAGGTAGCAGTACTCATATAGGTTACCCTATTTCCTTTTTGTTTTTCTTAGTTTCTTTGGTTAGGTCAAGGGAATCACAAAGGGCCCTTCGCATCTCCGAGTGAATGTGCCATTTCTGGCACAACCCTTCTTAACCTACTCTAACCTAATCTAGGAAAGCAATTATTATACAGTATTAATGATATATATTTATTTTATTCCGCTGTATACTTTTAATTAAATATAATTTTAATTAAATATAAATTTTTCTATTGGCAACACTTCGGCTTGACATCTCCTACATTCGACTTAACTAATTAGCTAAATTGATTTGAAATTTATTAAGCATGAAATTTACAACTAAATTATACTCTCATTGCCGCATTAAACTAATTGAAAAAAAAAAAATAATTTAAAATAAATTTATAAACTTTTTTATACTAAACACATTTACAACAGAATTTTTTCTTCCATTTCTATTTTTTTCTTCTCACTTCCTTACTTTTAGATAAGACAAATATTCACACGAAGAATATAAAGAAAGGACAGTGTTTAAGTCACTTGTAATAGAAGAGCTTGTGAAATGGCGCCAAAAATTACGCCATTTCCATTGACAACCGCATCAGCTACAACACCAGCAACGGCAACAGTTCAATCTACAACAAGATGGCATAATTGGAAAATAATTACAATGGCAATAATTGGCATTTTATTACTAAAAACTCAACAAATTGCAGCACAGAGTAAGTTTACAAAATGGAAAAGTATTTGAAATAGAAATAACATTATTTAATAAATTTATTATTACAAAAATTTATACATAAACACATACATACATATGTACATACTCGTATGTACATATAACATTTATAATAAATATAAGCAAAGTAAAATTTGTTTCCTCTTGCTTTTTTTAGCAACTTTATTATTTCGATTCAATTAAACTTTGAATTTATTTAAATTTACAAACAAACGAATAACATTTATATTTTCGTTTTGTTTTTTTTTATAGTTTATTCGTTTCGACCACAAATTTCAACGAACATTTTATAGTTAAAACCACAAAACTTCATAAATAACTAACAAATAAAAAGGATTGTTTGTTGATTAAAAAAAATCACATTTACGATTATACTAGCTGTGCCCACACACGTTGTGTGCGTCCTGACAATATTTCGATATGTTCGATTTTGCTTTGAAAGTAATCCCCATCAAATTTTAAGACTCTTAATTTTGTAGTGCTTCACGTATACGTATTTATTTTATATGAAGGTATCCATCCCTGGACAAAATTCTAAAAATTATTGTAAAGTGTTTAAAATACAAATACAAGTTTTATTCAATTGGTTATTTGGCAATAAGTAATTCATATTTTGTCATTATTTTAAAATAGCGCCATCTCTGTTTAAAATATTCCACTTTCAAATATAAAAGGATCCGTACTTAGCAGTACTTTTAAACTGGAAATTGCGTACTTTCACTGCTTTTTCTCCACTTTCTCTTGCAGAAAAAATAGCCTATATTTGAGTCAGTATGATAAAGCATCTCTTTACAAATTAGGTAGGTTTTATATAATGCGAACACTAAAGAAAGCCAGACAGGCAGGAGATGAGATACTGTTTTTTTATATGTATATATTAGAATTTTTTTTAGATACGAATAGTAGTATGCATATCACAATAAAATGTGCGACACAATCTATACATCTATACATATAATAAAATAGTAAGGCAATTCCTGGCTGTCTGACTGTATTTGTGTTTCTGTTCGCATCACGTAAAAACTACTGTATGGATTTTAACAAAATTTTGTGACGAGGTACCTCAGGATCCTCGTTCCAATATAGGATACTTCAATGTCTTATTTCCAAGAAAAAGTGGAGAAAAAGCAGTGAAAGTACTTCGATTTGTTTCCCGATTTAAAGCTACTGCATACTTTAAGGCATCTTCTTTTTTGAAAGCGGGATATTTTAAACTGCGTTGCGCAACAGATGGCGCTGTTCTAAAATAATAACAAAATATGAATTACTTACTGCCAAATAGCCAGTTGAATAAAATTTGTATTTGATTTGTATTTTTATTTTTATTTTGTCGAATTACATTGTTATTAAAATATTTTTTAAACACCTTTTACAGAGCTCTACAATAATTTTTAGAATTTTAGAATTCTATATAAATTTTAGAATTTTATCCAAGGATGGTTACCCTTATATGAAGTAAATACGTAATAGTCTTAAAATTTGCTGTGGATTTCTTTCAATTTTAGAATTTTATCCAAGGATGGTTACCCTTATATGAAATAAATACGTAAGAGTCTTAAAATTTGCTGTGGATTTCTTTCAAAGCAAAATCGAACAAAATATTGGTAAGACGCACACAACGTTTGTGGGCACAGCTAGTCAAAAATAAATTTAATATTCTATTTACAAACCACTTGTTTTATTTTATCAATTGTATTACTGTATAGCAATACAATAGTTTACATTTTATAAATGCATTCGACACCGAAATGTCGGTCATACCTTTGCAATATTTTAATTATCACTCCAACCATTCCTTACAAATTTCGAAATATAAATAAAAAATACATTTCAATGATACCGGCATTAAGACTTTAGCTACAATAAAGAGTTGCAGTACAACTCACTGCAAAGAACAAAAGCAAACGTTTCGTTTTGTTTAATTTCTTACAATGGTTCATAACGCAAAATATAGTTCAAGAGAAAAGAAAAAACGTTTGAACTAAAATCTTTTGTAACTAACGAGTGATTTTTTAAGAGCTTGAGAAATTTTTTTTTTAAAAAACGCATAAAATTTGCAAAATCTCATCGGTTCTTTATTTGAAACGTTAGATTGGTCCATGACATTTACTTTTTGAAGATAATTTCATTTAAATGTTGACCGCGGCTGCGTCTTAGGTGGTCCATTCGGAAAGTCCAATTTTGGGCAACTTTTTCGAGCATTTCGGCCGGAATAGCCCGAATTTCTTCGGAATGTTGTCTT